>JAHREE010000186.1:116307-200016 GCA_033628505.1 Tringa tobata
AGTGTTGGAGGAGCTGAGGCTGGAACATTCTGCAGAGTCTCCTTGATGTTGACCGACAGGCCCAGTTCCTGCTCCAGTGTGGATTCGGGGATGGGGCCCTCCATGGTCTCCTTGCAGGTGCAGTTCTTTAGCATTTTCAGGCCAGGTTTGCACAGCTTGGCATCCTGCTTATGATGAAATGATGATGCACATGATGAAAGTGTGACTCTTGAAATGTTACTTCTCAAAGCTGTGCAGCGCTTCACATCTGTCCCAACTTGCATAGCCTACTGTCTTTAACCAGGGAGCCGTTAAAATTTGCTGTTCCCAGAGTGAGATGTGTGGTCAAGAAAGGGCAAGATTTTCAGTTGTCATTAAGAGAATTCTGGCTTCCTCTAATGTCTTTCTTTATCTTTTAAACTTCATATAATAAATCCCTTTGGCTGCTTTTAGGAAAACAGCTCACATACCCAACCCCCTCTTTTTATTTCTGTATTCTCTGTGGCTACCCGCTTACAAACATCCTCTGGAGGGAGGGGGGAACAAAAGAGACAAGTAGATTCCTGCACCGTGGTCACTTTTGGATTGTGCTTTGTCCAACCAGACAACATCTCCACACATTTATTTTCCTGTGTGTGCTGTGATACTCTGCATGTTTATTCAGGAGGTGGTATGTCATCCACAGAAACACCCTTCCCAGGGGACAGTTTCCACTTTTCAGAGTAAAAGGGATGCCTGGATTATCTATGTGCATCTGTGGAAGCTGTTGCATTTATTCTCCCTTTCTGTTGCCGTCAGCTTTGTGCAGTATCTCTTGAATCCTCTGTGAATGGAGTAAAGAACCTTAACTTGGCAGCATAGAAGAGTCTGGGAAATTGATGTGACTTGCAGCTTGCCAGGCATCATACACAAGAAAATGTAAAAAAAACAAAAAAACACATAATGGGAAAATAATTAAATTTCTCCCTCCTATACAGTTTACTGCAAATAATAAAATTGCTTATAAATGAGGTGTCACACCCAGGGAAGGTAAAATGCTACTGTTTGTCCTTCCTCATGCCTTACATTGAGGTTTTAATGAATACAGGTGTAATCACCACAATTCACATTCCAAAAGGCTGCTTTTCCCCTTTTGGGGGAAATAAACCTGTTAAAGGTAGTCAAGGCTCTTTGTGGTATTACAGAGCACACTGTATATTGTGCCATGAATATTGTCTTCTTTGGTGCATCAGTTTTGCCATCAGATTTTTGGGGAATTATAGAAAAAAATAATTTGGAAGCAAGCTCTGGAGACACCTAGCATGACTCCTGCTGAGGGCAGTGCTAGCTTCAGAGTTAGACAAGATTACTCTGAGGGTTTGTCCAGACAAGTTTTGAAAAATAAGAATGGAGACTCCACAAGACTTCCCCATTATCCAGGTTTTAAGTTCTGGATATAATTAAAAAAAAAAAATCCTGAGGTGAACCCAGAGAAATATTTGGAAATTACGCAATTAATTAACTCTTATGGACTAAGTGCATATTTCTGCTCTAGTGTGGGGTTTTTTACTTTAAATTATTGCTATTGTGCCTTTACAGAAATGTGTTGTATTGCACTCTGTTAACAGCACAAAGGTAAACACATGAAAAACACGAAGAGGTGTGATAAGTGACTGAGATAAGCTGGGTGATCAGGAGACACCTGAGAACTTCACCCCCACCCAGCAGATGGGTGACGTTTGGCAAGAGAGAGGTCTGTTTCTACTTCCTTTCCTCCCTGCTGACAGAGGTTAGATTTCGATCTTATCTGAACGCAGACTCTGTATTGCTATAATGACTGGCACAACCCATGGGCTGTGAACACAATTATAAAAAGAGTTTATTTCTTTGTACATTAAAAATCAGTAGGAAAGGGAAAAACTCTGTTGCTATAGCGTATTTTAACACTGGGGATAATGTAGGTATATTGATGAAAAATGTGTAAGTGGCATTATGACAGCAGTATGAAAGGAAGTGCTGGATGAAAATGCAGGTATATAATTATTCATCAAAGCAAGTAGAGATCTGCACTTAATTATTTCATGGACAATAGAACGGTTTCAGGCAGAAAGGTTGAGGGAGGGTCATTCCGACCATACAGGGTGATGGTGCATTTACCTGAGGGGGAGAGAACAGAGGGCCAGCCAAACAGGGACCTTTTCCTGTAAAAAAAGTTTCCCTGTTCCTTGAAGAGGGACGATTCCCTCATCACTGCGCAAGAAGCAGGCACAGCGGTGTTTGGAGAGCTTGGGAAAAGCAGTAAACATATATTTTACATATATATTTATATATATATGTATGCTCCCTAACTAGACTTTGCAGCCTCCCTTTCACAGGAGTCCATCAAGGGTTACTTTGGAAATAATCTTGGTATCTTCCATGATAACAAAGAATTCCATTTATTTCCAGATCCCAATCCACTGCAAACACTTCTCACAGTCTCTGGGTACTCAAAACCCTTTCAGTACTTGAAGTACATACCAGCCCCTGTAAGCTATCCTTTGTATATCACATGCAAATGTTTACATTTGTGGAAACAGTTTCTGCTGCTTCTTTCTTCCTGCCTTGGTCTCACAGCCGCTAAATTGCTGTGCAGTTGTTGATAGCGCTCATTAACATCAACGGTTTTATTGTGAGCCTATGGCTAGAGAAGCACTGATAAATGCTACGCTGATCCCTGCCTGCTTTCTGTACTCCAGCGTGGGCAAGAAGCACCAGCTGGGGCTCAGCCCACCTGCCCAAGCTGGCCAGGACATCTGGGGCTTGGTGTGGTTATTCCTAGCGTGGGGTGCAGCTTCAGTGGGCAGCTCTTTTAATAATAAAATCCAGAAGTGAACAAGTAATGTTTACCAAACCCGTTTCAAAATGGCTGATTAATCAAATAAATGAGTGTTTACTGAGGCTGTTGCTAGGTGCTTACTGTTATTGAGATAATTGTATGACTCAGCTAAGCCAGACAAAGAGCTCCACTGTTGCTCTAGAATCCTGCCTGGCAAAGTTTGGATCATGGCACCCGGGTAAGGTGGAGGGTAAGGGGAGAAACTTTGCTTTTTCTTCTGAGGTTTTTCACAAGGCCAATCACTTAGTTCCTTTATCATCACATCATCCATTTCTACAACCAGCTTCAAACGCCATTCTCCCATAAACCCAACAAACGCCCTTCTGCGGAACCCCTTCATCCGCAGCCCAGCGGCAATGGGTTCTCATCACTGACACTAAGGTCTGGGGCCAGACTTTCCTTTTGTGTCTTTTCTATGTTATTATTTCATTATATTTGTGCCTTTTTCTGTTAAGCATTTGCATAAACCGTAAAGTCCTAGCCATTCAAAGCACTTCTTTAGTAAATAATTGGGGTAAGTTTTGTGGAGAAAGAATATTTTCTAGGACCAAGTGGTAGACATGGAAACAGCTGACAAGTTTTCAGGCACACAAGCTCTTCTTCAGGTCAAACTTGTTGCTTGAAAGCCTCTCTTCTTTTCCAGCCAGATGTGTGGTTTTTTTCCATTAAAAGCTATTGCTTCTCCCTGAAGTTCTCGCTGCACATATTCTTAAGTCTCACGGCTACAAAGGCAAGGCTACTAATACACAACAAACAGGACTTGATTAGGCAGGCTATTAATGGAGATTTTATGATAGAAATTATGTTATACAACCCATGCCTCATAGTTTTCATTAAAAAAATTGGAAGCATTTTAAAAAGACAGCTGCTAATGAGTACAATTATAGAAAACTCTCCATGCTTCTCAGAGGAAAGCGTGAAGTACATGAAGTCTGATGTATACAAAGAGATTTATATCTGCAGATTGGGGGGAACACTAGGAACATATAACTGCTCTCCAATTATCTCCCTCTCACATATATTGGTTTTATTATTTTAATGTAACAGGCTTTTTTTTTTTTTTTCATTCCAAAGTAGCATATCTATGTTCTGCTGATGGTAGTTTGCATAGCTAAGTGATAAAGGATATTTAAAATCACAGGGGCATGTTTACTTGAAATGTCTCAAGTCCATCAGTCTCAAGTTTTAGCAGTCCAAATTTGGAGTAACCCTCTCAGCAGCAGTGTTATAATCAGGTTTATACCGGTATATCCGAGACTAGCGTTCAACCCTGGCTAGTCATATTCTGTAGCAGGTGTGGTTTTGTTTTTTTCATATTCAATAAAATAAATGATATATTGTAATGAAGCAGCATTTCACTTGCTCAAGATTGTATTTTGATTAGAACATCTTCTGGTCTATGTCAGAGAGATCTCTGCTTTTTAGCAACAAGCACTTTCACTGCCTGGAAATGCTCAACATTTATTCAAAACACTCCACCAACACTTTCTTTACTGCAACATCCAGTCATAACTGATAAAGTCTACCCTTTTAACAGATTCTGGAGGCTTATAGATCAAGGTCTGAAATAGGCTTTGAACCAGGAAGCGCCTTTGTTTGAACTGCCGAACACTCACATTTGATTTCTTGAATTAATGTTTTACCTGTAACTAGAAGTGTATTCACTGATGGGAGAGAGCGATCCTGCTGCTGATTTAACACCTGTTACACTCCCAAATGCGTTATTGAAACAAAATGTAATGCCTAAGGTGCCTTTTTGCTCTTACTGGTCATGAGCATAAATCCCATTCAGCGTGTATGGGGATCCCGAGCCAGCCTCCCAGTTATGATGCCTTATTAATGGGTCTTTGTGGACATCCAGAGTGAGAAAACTGGGAGAAATATCAGCAGAATGAGCCACCGTAGAGAGGTGGGTTTAGGAATGATTTATGAGTCTTAAAGTAAAGTACGTGAAGGGTGGAGCTGAAATCTCCTTCCTAGATTCTGCACGTGGCCCAGGGAGGAATAAAAGACAGTGTGACCCCAACCCTCTCTGCCAGTCCCCTCCAACCTCTAGGACATAACCTCTAATTGTTATACGGGTACAACCAAGAGCAGAGACAGTATTTTTTCTTGTATATTGACTTTGTGAGGTTGGGGTGGCACCACTCCGCACCTTTGAGAAGGGAAGGATTGTTTCTGCTGAGGCTGGTGGTGGCAGTGAGGCGTTGAGCGAGGTGGGAAAACTGGAACTTGGTCAGATCCAAGGTTTGATTTTTATCTGATTTTCTTCAGAGTGCAGAAGTGCACCAGTGACCCCACGAAAGTGGAGAAAGTGATGAAGGCCCCTGGGTTCATTCCCCCAAGCACAGCGTGCCTGGAACGTGACACAGAGAAATAAGGAGACCCTGAGGAGTGGCCAGACCCAGGCAGCATTTCACCTGCTCCTCCTTCCCGGTTCGAGAGCATCTCTCTTCACCCAGCAGCTCACACGCAAAGTGCTGCTGGGCCTGGCTCAGCCCCATGTACAAACTCCACCCATGGATATCACGCTGTCAGCAGCTGTGGGGTCTCCAAGTGTCACTCAGCTCTGGCAACCTTTGTGGTACAAGTGACCCTCCCTGAGCTCAGCAGGGAGGACCAAGATCAGGACAGCTGGGCCATGGCCAGCCCACCCTGTCCCGAGGCCTGGCCCTGACTATGGCTGTACAAAACCTCTGGCCCTGCACAGAGGCGCTGCTCCAGGACAGCTTTGGCTCAGGTCAGGGGCAGGCATGTCTAAAACGTGATCCTTTTCACAGCCTCATTCAGGAAGGGCAGATCCTGCACGATGGGAACCACCACATCACGCTTTCCCCGTCACAAAGTGTTGGAGGAGCTGAGGCTGGAACATTCTGCAGAGTCTCCTTGATGTTGACCGACAGGCCCAGTTCCTGCTCCAGTGTGGATTCAGGGATGGGGCCCTCCATGGTCTCCTTGCAGGTGCAGTTCTTTAGCATTTTCAGGCCAAGTTTGCACAGCTTGGCATCCTGCTCCACCATAGCCATGAACTACACCAGTTGAAAATTAATCAGATAAATCATGACGTAAACTAAATAAAAATTTCAACTTTTTCCATCTGTGCTACTTAGGAACATATACTACAAGTATCTAGCAGGTGGCAGGATTCATAGAACTAAAACTGGGAACTACTGGAAAGAGTCCAGCGTAGGGCAACAAAGATGATTAAGTGATTGGACCATCTCCTTTATGAGGAAAGGCTCAAAGAGTTGGGACTCTTTAGCCTGGAGAAGAGAAGACTGAGGGGAGACCTTATTAATGCATAGAAGTATCTAAAAGGTGGTTTGAGGGAGGATGGAGCCGGACTCTTTTCAGTTGTTCCCAGTGACAGGACGAGGGGCAACAGGCTGGAAAAGCTGGAAAATAGGAAGCTCCACTGAAATGAGGAAGAACTTCTTTCTGGTGAGGGTGACAGAGCTCTGGAACAGGCTGCCCAGGGAAGTTCTGGAGTCCCCTTCTCTGGAGATTTTCAAGACCCGCCTGGATGCAGTCCTGAGTGATGTGCTCTGGGCAATCCTGGTTTGGCAGGGGAGTTGGACTAGATGATCTCTAGAAGGTCCCTTCTAACTCCAACAATTCCATGATTCCGTGAAAACTGGAGGAAGTAATTCTCAACAAGAACACCTGTGATGGTAAAAGAAATGAGGCTGGATTGGGGGTTCAAGCCATGGGTGCACAGTTGCAGGCATGTTCAGTTGTTAAGATGCACCCCATTGTTTTTGGCTTATACCAACCAGCACCGTCCCAACAACAGCCCGGCACCATCTGGGGAACACCCCGGGCCAGTGGCTGTTCCCACTGGTTAGTTTTTGCTCATCCGCAGAGCACAGGGGCAAAGCGAGAGTCCAGCCATATGGATGTGAGCTGCTCTGTGCCACTTCGCCTTGGGGCTAGCAAATGGTCCCTGGCCTATTTTATTTACTAATAAAGATTGAAGAGATAAGCCAAACCTGGATGCAATCTGTTAAGTGATTTTAGAATTGAAGCTGTCTGTAAAGGGGAAGTTGGGCATTTAAAAAATATTAAGTGTAAATTATTTCTGTGCTGTAGACATGGTGAAGGAACTGGGGTGGACATACGTTTGTGCACATCTTTTGTCAGACGACAAGGACAGCAGGGATGAAAGTTAAGAATGCAAAGCTCCAGAGTCATTCTTTCATTTTGTGGCTGGATTCATGACAGCTGTGTACCTGGTGAAGCAGGTCGTGGTTCACTGAAGTGTCCCATCCCCTGCTGTGACAACAGAGCAGCAGCTGGATGGTGGCGCAGCTCCCCACTGGGGTCCCTGCTGCCCTTCCTGCCTGTGGAAACCAGGATATTTCCAGGACACATCCACCTGGGCCCAGGTTCATGGGCATTGCTGGCTTCACCAGCCTACCTGAAGCCAGAGTGATCAAGAGGAGCATTGACTGAATTTTTAAAGCAAAGGCAGATTTTCTTTTTTAAAAATGATTGTCCACTGCCTTTTGTGGTGCCGGTCGAGGGGCTTTTTCATCATATTTTAATACAGTAGCCAGGCTGCAGAAAACATGCTGGGCCTGCTTATCTGCCCTTATATCTTCTGTAATAAATGCAAGCCTCATCTTTCCAGCAACATTATTTGGAAGGGGGTTTTCTTTCACAAAACTCAGTTAAACATCTTTCAATTGAGAATATTTCAACAAACTGAGTTTTTTCCCTCAGTATGAGCAACTACAAAAAGATGTGCCATCCGTCTGCAATGTGCCAGCAGGTAGATAGAGTGTTTAGCATGTGGGAAGACTCAGAATGTCAGAGGAGGAGTGACAAAAAGCCTGAGGGATGAAGCATTATCCTGAGGAATTTTACTGAGCAGTGAAGAGGGAGAAAAAATATTTTACTCTTTTTTTCATGAGCTTCCACCCTTCCACAGCTCCCTCTCTGCAGCACCTGCTGGATGTGTGTCCCAGTGAGGAGTGGTTTCCAGGGACCACTGCTCCCCCTTGTTCTCCTGCTGTCACCTCAGCTATGAGGACACAGGGTGGTGCCACAAGGCAGAAGGGGGAAAGCTGGTTCCTCAAGGAGGTTTCCATGGTCCACGCAGTGAGGACCAGGAAGGTTTGGGGAAGGCAATTGGCCCTATGGATTGCTGCATGTGAAGTAGTGAGGCCTGGGCCATAGGGGTCTCAATACTAAGGGGTCTTTGTGAAAAGGTCCAGGTTGGGGTTCCAAATCACCACGCAAAAGAAAGGAGGGAGATTGGAGATCTGAGATCATCTTGGGCATCATGTCTGGTGCTATTTCCTGAGCCAAATCGTGGATCTTTGTCTAATCCTGATGGGGTTCAGACCCCTGGAGTCCTTGTTCTGCAACCAGGCCAGTTTGCACAAATACAGCTCAAAGGGCTTCTGGAGTGGATGTCAGTAGCCATCCAGCCTCTGCCAAGTTCTGTCCCCAGGAAGCTGCAAAACCTGTCTGAGAAGACTGGTGAGCACCCGGACCTCAGGCGGCTCAAGTGCTTCCTTGAAAGGCTTTTGGAGACCATCCATGAGCAGTGTAACACATGGGATTTTGCAAAGTGCTCCATCCTTAAGTCTGCTCCTTCTGCAGTCACTGGTGAGTTTTCACTGAGGGTATGGTGATGGGAGTTCACCACTCCCAAACCCACATTCCAACTTTATAATATATAAACGTGCCTCAGTTTAATTCTCATTTTAATGTGTTATGCTTCTTTGTTGCTTCAACTTTAATAAAATATTTATTGCTTATAATAACGCTGAGTAACATAAATGAACACTACATGACTTTTATTTCTAACTTTAAATAATGGTGAAACATTTTTAATAAGGTATATATTGCATTCCCATACACTATATACACTATGCTCACCTTTAAAATGTGCTTTAATGTATTAGTATGCACATTTTATGATGGAAGTTGTATCTTGGCCAATTATTAAACATGCTGCAGATCTGTAGTTGCCACTAATTGGTAGAATCACTTTTGTTCAACATCTCTTAGGACTTGGTCTTCAGAGATCATGCAGTGCATGAGTGAAGCGATCATTAGATATTGGCCTACTCTTACTCCTTTTAACTTCAATGGAAATAGCTGACATCAATATAGTTATGTGTCAATACATTTCATTGATAAAAACCATAATGTTCAAAATTCCTTCCTTATTTGTGGCTAGGGACTCAGTTTTTGTGTTGTTTGCATAGTTGAAAAGCAGTATAGTGTCAGAGTGACTCATGAATGGAAGTTAAATACATTACAGTGGGCGTTAATGCAACCTGAAAAGGTTAGGTAAATATAACCCCCAGAAGGGAAATTTACTATATTTTTTCCATGAAAGATCAGCTGAACTTTGTGTTTATCAGCCAGGAACGTAACAAGTTCTGGCTAGTTCCTGTGTTTTAGAAACTTTTCACCCTGCAATGTTGATACTTTATTTCCAAGCTCCCTGGGAGAATTTCATTTAAATTTTTACTTAATCTGGATTCTATTATAATGTTTTTGAATAGAACAAAACCAGCACTTTTATTTCAATGTGGTATGTTCTAACTGTTTTTTTCATGAGTAAATCACGTATATGTCCCTCTTCTCCCCCAGTGTCTGCTAACAACCTTTTTTGACAATGTAATTTACTAGCAAGTTTCATAGCACGGTGAGAAAACTGGAAATGGGTCAAGATCCAAGGTTCGATTTTTATCTGATTTTCTTCAGAGGGCAGAAGGACTTTTCAAGCCAGTAGCTGTCCCAAGTGATTCAAGAGACTCTTCTGCAAGCATATGGAAAGTGGCCACCATTGAAAGATGATAATGGTGTTAATTTGAAAAGATATTTTTAATACTGGAAAAGGTTAAGAGGCAGCAGCTCTTTATCAGAATGTCTCTTAACATGTCTCAGAATTGGGCCACTTCAACTCCCTGCTGAGAGGACAGGAAGAACCTTTTCAGGGTTCCTTATTCCCCATCCCGGCTGTGGGAAGTAACAACCACAGACACCTTTCTTCTCTGCGGCTTTGGGAAGGAGAGAAACCCATCAACGTTTTTGATATCAAATTATTTTACAGGCCTGATGTTAAATATATGTCCCTCTCCTCCCCTAGTGTCTGCTAAGAACCTTTTTCAAAAATGTAATTTACTAGCAAGTTCCATAGCAACAACTTCCCCTCAAAACACTTCGGGTAGAAAATGTGATTTCTAACTAAATTGTTCTTTTTTTAAAAAAAACAACAAACCCAAACCCTGGTTTTGATTACATTGCATTTTCACTGAAAACAGTTTGAAACATATTTGGTGGAGGGGGTCTAAATACTGAAAATACTAAGTATTTCAGTCCCTCAAGGATTGGAAAAAATGGCATACTTCAATTTATAGCTGATTCTTGTTCTAAATTCCCAAGGTAAGCTTTTTTTTTTTAATTCTTCTTCTTTTTCTGATTGCAAGCAAACAGAAAGAAAGAAACCTTTTTTTCTTTTTTAACAAAAAAGTTTCATTTTTCCCAGCTAAATACTTGGATTCACTTCCAATATGGTCCAGCCAGACCTTGCTTACAGACTGGAAACTCTCAAGGGATTAATTCTACCAGAAAACACCGATTCCTTTCATTCTTTTCCCATGACCAGTTCCTTGGCCGTGGCTGAACAGAGTGGGAATGTGGCTGCACACCCTTGGTCCTCCCGATCTACCATTTTCCCAAGGGCGAAGGAGCCTGTTTGCGAGTGGTAGAAACACAACCACCTTCAATGCGAGCGAGCGCGACTGGCTGAACTGGTGAAATTGTTTTGGATTCCGACTGTCTTGTAGCAGCCTTATTATGCCACACCTAGATCATCT
This sequence comes from Tringa tobata, assembly GCA_033628505.1. NCBI lineage: Eukaryota > Metazoa > Chordata > Aves > Charadriiformes > Scolopacidae > Tringa > Tringa tobata. Next base: position 126,982 of record JAHREE010000186.1, read on the forward strand.
ACAGGGTGAACTGTCTTGATGAAGGACAAATTGTTTATTTTTGTCTTAACCCTGTAATCCGTTAATGCGTTTGCACAGTTTCAAAAAGTGGGTGGGAAGGAGGGGGCGCATGAAGGGAAAGCTGTGTCAAAACTTTCCCGTTGCTGACTGACTTGTCTGTTGAACGTGTTTACCAGAAATAACAGGAGACAGAGGAAAATAAAAAACAAAGTATCTGGCATGTGGTGCCATCTGATCCATAACCTGAAGTTGGAAAGGCGATTTCCTACTTTTCTCTCAAGGCAGTGTCTGTATTCCTATTGTTTGGATTGTCTTTGGACCATTAAGCATCCCACCTGGGAGCACAGACGGACTCTCCGCTGTCCCCAGCCTGTTCATTCCAGTGTCCCCAGCCTGCTGAGACCCCTCGGTGCTGCAGAGAGCACCAACACACGCAATACATTGACCATGGCAGGATCGCTGCTGGGGAACAGCCTGGAGAAGGTCCAGGGTTGTGTATTCAGTGTCTGCTCCGGTGATATTTCTGTTCCAGACCTGTGAGTGGAGATCTCTTGATCCTGCGCAGAGAGCTTGTCCACATCTTCCCCCAGACAGAGCAAATAATCCAAGCACGTGGTCCTGGTGGCCTTAGAGGGTTTCATCTCCCGCAGCAGTATTTTTGTGTGTATTCCTCATTTACTGCAGTGCAAAGGGATGCACTGAGCTAATATATTGTGCAATATGCATGTCCTTCACTGGGACAGTAACTCTGTTTACAGCTCTAAGCTGCTCTGTTTGGTCGTATCCTCATCTGTCTCTCTCGGCAGTTGCATCAGTTCATCTTTTTTAACCCTCATCCATGATTAACAGTCTGAGCTGCTGTGCATAGCATATAGCACACTGAACTACGGGGTAAAGTTTGCAATATGTCCTCATTTCAACTTTAAAATACTAACCTTTTAAATAAAACCAGCTGCACAGAGCAATTAGCAAGCATGAAAAAAAAGAAAAGCTAAACAATTCGATTCGGGAAGCCTCTGAAGAGTGTCTGTGCTCATCTCCCTGGGGACTGCAGCCCTTACAAGTTCAATAAATAAATGATCTCTTTTTTTTTCACATCCAGGCACAGAAGAACTTTTCTTTCATATAGGCAGATTTAAAAAGAAATGTTAGAGACTTGTGTGCATGCACAGAAACACACACATGTGTACACACGTCCTTAATTAAGCTGCTACAGCTGTAGCTATGGGAAGCCACATTAGAAAATGGAGAGTCTGTTTTGCTTAAGAGTTATGCTTTGGCAAAGTGTTAAACAGTGTATGTGCTGCATGTTGGAGCGATGTAATACCGATGTAATTCCTGTAGCAGAATTAGTGCCACTTCTGTTTATAATGGCAGTGCTTGCAGCTTGCTTTGAAGAGAGTGGGGATTTTTTAGGCAAATTGCAGAAATAACAAAACCAGAGTCTTTCCCGGGAATTTCACTAGATTTCTTTTTCCCATCTAGTGGCAAACACCATCCCCTGCTGCCTCTGGTTAGTGATGAAGGACCATGCTGAGACATCCTTAGCACCTTTCAGCTGACCACAGGGGTTTTCTAGATCCAGCTAGAGCTTGACACTGCTGCTGAGAGCACTGCTGCCTCTGTACTGCCTTTGCTCTCACTGTGGACGTGTCACCCCAGTCCCTACCACTGCAACCCGGCCAAAGGCCCTGGGGTCAAGGCTGTCCCTCAATTTTCCACCACACCTCACTGTGTGTCCCATGGTGGAGGACTTTGGGGGTGGCTATGGTGGGCAGACTGGTGGTCTCACTTCACCCCTGGTGCTGCCTCCCTCCCCCCCCCCCCTTTTCTGTTTTCTTAAATTAAAAATAATAATGGTGGTCGCAAGCAGACACCCGGGGAAGAGCAAAAACTGGGTGAGTGTATACAACGCTTCTCCAAGTACTTTCCCAGCCTCCAGCTGCCCCAAAATCAGGGGTTTTCTGAGCCTGTTCAACAAAGCTCTTTTTCAAGCCTCTCCATGAAGCCCTGCAACATCCCTGAATCCACAGCATCCTTTGACCAGGGGTGCCACATCTGTTATTCACTGAGTCCAGAAATTGTCTCTTTTTAATTGTTTTGAACCTGGCTCTTATGTATTAGGTGCCCTGCTTGTGCTCACAGCCAGAGATCCATCCCTGCCCGCCCCATAAGCCATGCACGGCTTTGCAAACCTCCGGTAGGTGCCCTTCCCTAATGAAGAGCTAGGAGCTCTTTAGAGTCCTGTGTCAAGGGACAGCCTGGGGACCACGCCATCCCTTGGAGAGCCATGTGAGGGCTTCCTGGCTCCTTTCTGGCAAAGCTGGCTGTGCCCGCTCATGACACCAGCCCGTCATCGAGTCCAGACATTTGGGGAGCTCAGGGGACTACGTGTGCCAGCAGCCCAGCAGAAGCTGTGATGTCCAGCAGTGGGATCAGTGCAAACTGTTGGGGACAGTCTCACCCAGCAGAGCTGTGTGCAACGGGAGTGTGTGTCTGCGATCTCATTGCTAAATCAGAAAGGGCTGAAAAGCAGCAGCGCGGCACATCAAACTAACTCAAAATGATGAAATCCTCCTGTTTCCCAATCCAGACAGCCCAGGCTCAAGCACCGAGAGGTTCCTCACACAAATATGCAGACACTTGGGAAACCAAATGACGTAGAATGATAGAATCACTTTACTTGGGAATAATAGAATCATAGAATGGTTAGAGTTGGAAGGGATCTTAAAGATCATCAAGCTCCAACCCCCCTGCCATGGGCAGGGACACCTCCCACTAGAGCAGGTTGCTCAAAGCCCCATCCAGCCTGGCCTTGAACACTTCCAGGGACAAGGCACCCACAGTTTCTCTGGGCAACCTGTTCCAGGAAGAGACCTTTAAGATCAAGTTCAACCATTAACCTAGCACTGCCAAGTTACCACTAAACCATGTCCCTCAGCTTGAAGACGGACGTTTTGGTGGTGACCGTCACTTACCAACATGCATACAATGAGCCTGAAGGTTGAAGACAAGCTGAAATTTGTTGATGTCCAATCCACTGCCTGGGCTTTATCTCTGCACCAACAGAAGCAACCACAGAAGACTCTCAGCTGCTGCTCCCATGGCTCTGAGTCCTCTGAGCCCTCCAAAGCTGCCATTTACTCTCCTGAACTACCTCCACCATCTCAGTTTACTTTTGGTGGCTTACGGTGAACCTGCATCATCACCTCAGCCCCTCCTGCCAAGCTGATGGTCTCAGCTCTGGGCACAACCACGAGTCAGTCTGCAATGTCCCCGCTCTGCAGAGAGGGGTGAGCCATGTTTTGGCAGAGGCCATGTTGCAGCAGACCCTCCCGAGCAGAGCCCTTTCTTCTCTACCTCTTCCCATGTTTGATTCCTTCCCTGTGCTCCTTCGCCCCTTAGCTGCAGGCTACAATTACTAATTGTCACTAATAAAGAGGCAGAGCAGGACCAGATGAGCCTGGAGAGGTCAACCTAAAAGCAACGGTTTAAGAGCAGCCAAAAAGCGATTGTCCAAAAGTGGTCTGCAAGCAATTATTCTCCAGCTAACATTACCCCTCAGCATAAATAACTCCTCCTGACCTCTCCAAGCCTTTGATTTGCTCCATTTGAGAAGCTCAGCAATTGCCGTCCGTCTGAGCAGCCGTGCGGGCTGGTGCTGCACCTCTGCCAGTGCCACCTCACCTGGAGCGGGTGACCTGAACGGGGTCTGCTCTTCCATGAGCTCCTGGCAGCTTCAAGTGATGGCATCCGGCAGGCTTCCCATGGCGCTCTGCAGTTTCCCTCCAATACTTTTTGGATTATTTTTGTCTTTTCCGTGGGGCTCATAAATGTACAAACCGTGGCTCGAAGCTTTTGGTATCCACAAAGAAGAACTTTCCCAATTGTTTCCAAGAACGCTGTAGAAGTGGAAGGGGCCCCTCAGCAGGCAGTTGAACAAGGCGCGTTTAAGCTAAAAAAAACCTAAAAAACTTTCCATGGGACCTTATGGATGTTAAGCCTTTACGTGATTTCAAAAAAAGTAGCTGAACCAATTCATACAAGAAAAAAGTCCACTCATTAAGTGGAGTATTAAATGTATTGTCGCTCCCTCTGGCACTCGTGCCATGAGCGAGAGGGGCTGGGAGACCGCTGTGGGGCTGGCTGTGTGTTTGCCCTGGTCCCATTGCCTGCCTGGACCAGGGGGGGACAGTGACAGTGAGGGGACACCACGCTGGGTGGCTGTCTGGTCCCATCAGGCTGTGTGCACCATCCTCATGCTCTCTCACAGCGTGTCCCGCGGCTGTGGCTGCACAAGGGGGCAAGAACGTGAGCGGATTTTCACAGACACACAAGATGTTTGTGAGGGAAATTACATAACGCGGTGACTACAACGCCGCGTCCTGGATTTGCTCATCTTTTAGACTCCTTCCAGCTCTTTTCTTCTCACTTCAGCCGGAGCCCTTACCTTTTTCCAAGTGTCAGATTTGAAGGCGTGATCCACGGCATATCAAATAAAAGCTCAAATCTCTTGTTTTTCCAGGAGCGGGGCCAAAATTGAGACTCCTGTGTTTTGCCTGGATTCAACCCCAGTCTCCCACTGAGATTAGAGATACCTGAAATTTGGCCCACGCTTGTCCACGTGGTTTACAAAGCTCAGGAGCCTTGAGGCAAGTAGGGAGGCAATGGTTGATTTTTGACAAAAGGCTATACTAGGGAAAAACCTTCTGGTTTTAGTTTAAGTCTATGCAGTTATCCCTATTCTGGATGAATCATAATGAATCCTTTATCTTAATTGTACCAAGGATTTCATCACAGAATGCTCTGCACAGATTATGACATGAGAAGAGGAAAAGAAAGTGGTTACAAAATATGGGAAACGCAAAAGAGACTTTTACATACACTTGTGCTTTGTAAAAATGGACCATCATTGTCCAGGTCCCCAGTAAATATTCAGTGCAGTATTTGTCTGCATTTTATAAACCAAAGAAGGTAGAGAATTAATGAGAATGCAATGGCTGGGTGTTGCAAAGCATTTGTGCTAATTAGATGAGCACCCTCTACCCAAATACAAGGCTGAAATGTCACATGAGGGAAGTAGCAATGAAAATTTTCCAAATGAATGCCCAAATCTAGGGATTTGGTCTATAGTAAGAACCCAAGCCTGTGGTTTAATCTTCAGACAAGATGTCAACAAACAGTGCTGTTGTCCAGCATTTTTGAAAATCAAACTACTGTTTAAATACCTCACTGTGGAATTAAGAGCCTATTTAAGGTCTTGTTATTGTTGCCTCACCTGGTAAATATTTGAGGAATTTGCTGTAAAAATATTTTTTTTTCCACATTTTTTCTCAGTTGAATATAAGTCAACAAGTCCTCTTGATGTTTAAAGGCAGATGTGTGTTACTCCCTGCTGTGCAGTCTATAGGAGCTTCAGGTACTTTATAGAATTATTCAGAAACTATAGAGACTTGCATATAAGTTGTTGCTATTTTTTCCTAAAACATGTTAGCTAGGTGCTAATGTTCTGATCTTGCAAATATTTATGCCAATAAATAACTTGGGTCGAAGGGGAAACATTGCTTACATCTGTAATTTTAGTTACAATCACAAAAATGTGCAGGACTGGGATTTCTTCTTGTAAACGTTCAGTTGCTGAAATTAAAATCGTAAGAGGTCACGATCCCATTAACAGCATACATTTTAGCAATATCATTTGGGATATTTTATCTCATAGGGTGCCATCAGTAATTTAATGGCTTATTTTTGAAGCGGCTCTATTGCAGCCGTGTGTCAGGACTATTTGTACCTTCTACGTGAAGGAGTACAGGACAACCCATCTGACCCAAGTTCCCTCATGTTCTGCTGCAGTTGCCCAGAACTGATCTGGGATCTCAACAACAAAAGACTGGTCATCAGGAAATGTCAAAACACAAAATCCAGTATTTTTTAGAAATACGTTGGTTTTGATAAAATCCGCTTTGACAGCTGCTTTTAACACTCAAATTAAAAAAAAAAAAAATCTGATTAAATTTAGAGACTAGCAGAGCAGAGAAGCATTTCCCACCTTTCAGGAGCTCTATTTCCTTAAACTGGTTTGGTTCAGGCAGAGCAGGGGCTTAAACCTTATTCTCAGGTGAAACAGGGAGAACAGCCTGACTGTTCGGTTTACCTCACTCTTCACTTTCCTCGTTTCCTGGCTAGTCCCAGGGATAATGTGCACTCCTGACACATTAGTACATGTTGGGAATTTAAGCAAAAAGCATTTTTCCAGTGTGGCAAGCTCTTTAGAAGAGCAGCAGCACCGCGCAGCGAGTACATCCATGCACTGGCGCTGCCTCTAACCTCTTAACAATAACACATCTAAGGAACAAAATTATGTGAAATGCAAGCAATCAATAAACATGTTTTCCTGCTAGGAACTCTTTGTGAAATGGTAACCTTTCTTATTTTTCTTTTTCTTTTTTTTTTTTTTGAAAGGGAAATTTATCCAGCTGCCTACCCGGTTATTACAGCATCAGAGTTGCACCATTCCTAAGCACAGTACAAGAGAACACCAATAGAAAGGCGTTAGAACAATGAAAAATGACCGTGAAAATGATGTGGGATGTACCTCTTGCTGTATTAAGCAATCTCTTTCCCACTCCTTCAGGGCAACGTGAGTACGCTCTCAGCAATCTTGCCTCATTACCTGGCAAGGCAAAGATTAAAAGGTTTTTAGAAAACAGCCTGAGATGGGACAACCCTTTTTAAACTATTTAGGGACTGTTTCAGTCCCTGGTGAAAATTTATTTTAGGTAAAGACAACGTAAAACCAGATCAGCAGGAAATTCCTGACGAGGGCTTAGAAACAAACAAGTGCTGCACAGAGCATCCTCACTTCAAGCACTTCGATGCAATAATTTGTTTTCAATCATCCATGAGATGGAAAATATGAGGAAAATGTAATATAAATGTCCAAGAATAACAGTGGTTAGTTGTTTGGATTTAAAATGAAAGGAAGTTTCCATGCTGTTGGAGGTTTCCATACCAGTGGGCCTGGGGGAACGCAGGGTGCGGTAGGTTTCCATCTGCGGAGAAGAGGGATATGCTGCACTTGTCCTCCCGATATCCTCCCGCAGCTCCGTGTGCTGGGATGGCTCTGCCAGGAGCCCTGTCCATGGAGTGGCGTGGCCTCGATGGCTGCAGCAGACATTCCTCGGGGTGAGCAAGCCCAGATTGAATCATTCATCTCATCCAGATCCATACCTGCTGCCGGAGCTTCGCTCCAGCTACCCCCTGGCAGGAGGTCACCCCTACCCTGGTGGGTATCAGCAGCAGCCGCTGGCACGGTCCTGCCTGAGCACTCGGAGAGGTACTGCCTCTAGAGACAAAGCAGTTAGAGGTCCACTTGGGAAAACAGCTCTTATTTCCAGGGTGATAAAAATAAAACGGCTCTCCCTGCTCAGTTCGGGTGAGCGGTTTCTCCCCCTTTGCAGGGACTCTCTGCTTTGGAAGAGAAGGGGAATAAATTTTTATCGCGGGGAAATGGAACACAGAAAATCTCCTGCGCACCTGTCTGCTTCTTTTTGGTGCCTAAATACCTTTGAAAGTCCTGCCTTGAGTGCCAAAGCTATGATGGATCACACAGTATTTCCTTTTTATTATTGCACTGCATCCTTTGGGCCTCACATTAACATAATTAGGGCCATATGGCGCCAGAATCTCTGTTGGTTCAAACTGATGCAGCTCCTTTGAAGTCAGAGAGCCTGTGCCAGTTTATACCTGCTGAAGATTTGGTTTATGGTCTGGGAAATAAGAGGGAGAGGGGTGGAAAGAGGGACCCAGCCACTTCTTGCAGTTAATTAAGAATTACATAGATATATTTGAGCCCTGCTTCTGCTGTCCACGGGGAGCTGTGTCTAAAGTGCCTTCATGGTTGTAATATCCTTTGCATGATGAGCTCTCATTGTCAGTGGCTGTGACTCTCCTTGTGACTCAGAACGTTTCAGTGGCTGCAACTAAAACTGCACGGAGTGAGTGAGAGCCAGGCAGCCACCTCTGGGCAGAAACCAAAACCATCCCAGTCCCGTTCCCTGGGTCATGAGGAGACAAAGAATTGCCGTTGTGCAAAGAAATTAAACTCTCAGTTATTGTTTTTCCCCTTGAATTCATTGTTAAAATACTTGATAGCTATAACTAGATAAAGTCTTATAAAAATATCTGCGGTGGACTTTAGGACCTTAGACCAAAAAAGATAGCAAAACTTAGTCTGCTTAGAAAAAAAGTAATGTAAGTCCAAAGCATAAGGCCCTGGAATGAGAACTGGGGAGGAAGGAAATATTGTGACTGGATGAAATTCCAAACTCCTGGACTAAAACTCTATGCTCCTGAGTCCTTCTTCACAGCACCCAAATAAAGAAAACCTAGCTATCTGAAATGTTACAATGAATAGATACAACTACAGTCACTGAAAGCTCTGAGCTGTCGGTACCTGGAACACCCCGATAACCAGCACCCTGGAAAGTAGGGTCGTGTCTTTGGGGTAACTTAAACCTGGGCTGCTGCACCCACATTCTGCCCAGTTCCTGTAATGATGTTTCAATCCCAAACACTTCCCAACTTTTGAAGTAGTTCATATTCACTTCTCAGCAAGGATTAGGGCATTTTCAGGTAAATAAAGAGCAGTAAACGCAACAGGAGGGACCGCCAGCCTGCTTCTCTCCTTGCAACAGTAGGGCTGACCATGATGGTAGCAGGAAAACATCTCATCCTGACAGGGATTGCTGGACATTGCTGTTACCAGCTTCCATGTGTGGGCTGCAGCCCGTGACCAGGGGAGATCTGAATTCATCTGCTCTGTCTGGAGCAGAAGACAAAAGCAGGAGCTGCTCTCCCTTGGGTCACACATCCCTGTCCTCTCCCCCCCCCAGCTGCCCCAACTCGCACCCAGCCCTCACACCCTTCCTGGTCACACCACATGACTTGGCCATTTTGCAAATGCCACCCTGTATCTGTTAGCTGAGCCACTCCGTGGCCACTGCCTTTTAAATAACCTCTTTTAACAAGCAAGGAAGGCAATTTTTTGGTCTCAGAGGCTCATCAAGAGGTGTAGCAAAAGAGGTCTGAGACTGCACTGTCTGTTTTTTCCAGCTCTATCAGTTGTATAAGAACAGGTATTACCTCTCCATGCAGCACATGGTCTTCCTGTATCCTTGGGCAACAACAGCTACAGCAGAGTGGCTCCTGCAGCATTGGAATCATAGAATGGTTTAGGTTGGAAAGGACCTTAGATCATCTAGTTCCAACCCCCTCCCATGGGCACCACTACATGGGCAGGGACACCTCCCACCACACCAAGTTGCTCAAAGCCCCATCCAGCCTGACCTTGAACACCTCCAGGGATGGGGCATCCACAACTTCTCTGGGCAACCTCTTCCAGTGCCTCACCACCCTCACAGGAAAGAATTTCTTTGTGATACCTAATCTAAATCTACCCTCTTTTGGTTTGAAGCCATTACCCCTCATCTTATCACTACATGTTCTTGTAGGAAGTCCCTCTCCAGTGACTCCCTCTTTCTTTGTAGGTCGCCTTTAGCTACTGAAAAGCTGCTATAAGGTCTTCTTTTCTCCAGGCTGAACAACCCCAGCTCTCTCAGCCTGTCCTCATAGGAGAGATGCTCCAGCCCTCTCATTATCTTCATGGCCTCTCCGTGTTCTCAAGCTCTATGACTTGGCCGAGAGCATTTATATCACAAGCGATCAGAGAGAAGGGCAGATCCTGAGAAAAGGGAGAACACGAGCTCTTCCCGTGTGCTGGCAGGGAGGGAGCCCTGGCACCAGAGGGGAGGGAAGTGCCAGGCACGGGTGTGCCGGATGCTGCCGGAGCTGGGGACGCCGTACGGAGGTTGGTATTCGCTCTAGGTGTAACCGACTTTTTTTCTAGACCACATCTGTTCTTAATCTTCTGCTACTATGCACAGTTAAATATTTCACAGCAGTTTTATCAGCCAGCTCTCAGCTGGGACTGGGAGCTGGTTATTTCAAGGAATTTCCTGCTTCTAAATTAGGCTATCAGAGGGCAGAAAGGGCTTGCCTCCGACTGCAGCTTCAGCACATGAGGACTCCTTCCATATGTCACTGTAAGGAAAATTGATTTTATATGGCCATTGCCACTTTTTAGCGATGATGTAAATCAGCAGCCTTTTGTAGGAAGATGTTCAGGTAGCAAACACAGCATTAAGCTTTGATTACAGTAAAGAAGGTGGATTTAGACAATGACACCAAAATTTGGCCTGTTACCTGTGCGAGAAAGAAAAAAAAAATCTACAAAAAAATCTACAAAAAAAAATCAAAAAAAAAAAATCTACAAAATGTCCATCGTCTCATGTCTCATCACTGCAAATCAGTCTAATCCAAATAGAGAAAAATTACACCATTGAGTTGAACAGATTGCAAAAGGTCTTGACTAGTTGGAAGAACTTCTAATTAAGTGAGAAGTGTAGGTTGTCCGAGACAGCTGTTTGTTCACTCACATGATACGGAGTCATTCAGTCAGTCTCCCATTCAGGGCAGGAGGGGAAGCTCTGGCCCAGGCAGATCAGTGGGGTGAGGGACAGTACCTTCTTCCATCCTCTTCCTCCTTTCTGTGGTGCAGAAAAAGTGGAGAATCGTGCCTTGGGGAGTCTGATGCACCTTGCTGAGAGAAATAGCAACACACAGAGTAATTACCAAACTGTAGTGGCTGTTTTACCAGAAAAATCAGCAATTAATTCCTTGTCTTCTGCAAATGTAGTAATGTGGGTGAGGAGGTTGAATTCTTAGCACTTCTTGGCTATCCCAGCTTGGAAAATCCTAGCTTCTGTTCAATGTTTTTGTGTTGATGCTACTGTTTTAATGTGGCTACATAACTCACAGCAATTCAGAGCACTTCTTATAACTTGTTTTGCAGGCTTATATATGGCTTTACACTTCTCAGGTGCCCTCCATCAAATCATCTTTGTACTTTTTGCAAGAATTCATTGCATGCCGTGTCACTCCGGCAAGGTCGGGCAGCAGTGTGGCAACTGAATCACAGAGTGATTTGGCAGAGCAGAGAGTCAGCCTCTTATGGGTGCTGGAAGAGATCAAGAAGATTGTCTGGGGGCTCAGAACTGCATAGTTTGGGCATCTTTATCTCTATCACAAACCAGCATAGAGTTGGGAGAGTGGAAGTTATTGAGCTTTGACCTTCAAAAGACTTTATGCATTCAGGTTTCAGAGCAAGGCACTCCCCTGGATGTGGATGACTAGTAGAACAGGGATAACGCTGCTTAAAATGTAGGCGTTGGAGAAACTGGGAGTGAGAGTTGTTTTGCTAGACTGCAACAGGCCAAAAGGCTCAACCCTCCCCTCTTCTCCCTGGAGGAGTCTTAAACTTAAAGCAACCCGTTGCTGTCAGTCAGGAGATGTTCTGCTGGGAGGAGGAAGAAATGGGTTAGCAGCAGCTGGACACTGTAGGACACAGCTGCAGGCGAGGACACCTGGGTTTGCCTTCCTGGTTTAGCTTGATGTTTTGCCTAATGCTGGGATGATATAAAATGCCTCTGGCAAGGGAAAGACACGAGTTTCCATCTGCTCACGGCAAGGACAAGGTCAGACCTAGGCTGGCTTTCCCCTTGCTGAGAGCACTGCCGGCTCCTCCCCAAGCTGTGGTGTTTCTGCACTCACCCAGGTGATGAGGAAGCTGCTGATGCTGTGGTTTCTCTGGACTGTGTCCTGGCCTTTGTGCCTTGCGTTAGAGCTGCAGACAAATGACCAGACCCTTAAGTAAACAGTGGCTTGAGAGAAGGCTAACGGAGCAGGATGAGGGAAAGCACAGAACATGGCATGAGAAATTGTTGAAGGTAACAAACAACGGGGTAAGAAGCTGACAAAAGGCAGAGACAGTGTGCTGAGGGATGGCTGCATCTCACAGGTGGTTGAGGGGCAGTTGTGTGAGAGATCTCTGGACTTTGTGGATAGCTGAAGGGGAGCACTGGGGACCTGTTGGGGAGCACAGTCTGCAAGGCCAAGAGTGCATAGGTAACCATATCCATAATCCCATGTAAAGCTTTTCCTGACTGGCAAGGGAACAGGCGTATGGAATGGTGGAGCACCCATGTTGGTGCTGGCAGCCACCCAGGAGTTCATAACGATCAGGTCCTGCCCAAGCCCTTCACAGACACCAAAGCCGGCAGTCTGGACCTTGCCCTGTGTCATTTGATCTTGCTCCCAGTTCCCTCTTCTGTCTTACACCAGTTAGAACTAAGTACCCACGTGTTTCTGAAATGCATCAGGGTCCCAGCAGTGACCTCCTGCAGGTGACTGGATTCCGCAATATAAACTGTTCTTACTTATTTCTTGCTTAAGTCTAAGCACACTGAGCTTGTCATCGCCGACTCTTTTATTGTAATTTGGGCACCTTTCTCCTGGGCCTGGGTCCTGGTCATCTAACTTTCATCACCACTCAGAAGTGCAGAAGGTTGGATCCCAGCCACCTTTGCCTCCTCAAGGAAGCATGATGGGAGGGGAAATCTGTCAAACCCCTTTGGACCTAACATCACTGGTGTAATACCATTAACTGACTTGACAGGAGTAGCATAAGGCTTAATTAACTGCTGTTTGTAAAGAGCATAAAGATAATTTGATGTGCAAGTTGATCTATTAACCTGAAGAAATAGTCTAATTAAACGCTTGAAATTGCTATTAGATATCTAACATTATTAGAGCAGAGGCTTTATATCAATATTTTAGTATGAGCACGGTTAAGGTTTGATTGTCTGTTTTGAAAAATATCACCATAAAGTTAATTATGGGCTAGTTAATTAGCCCCATTAATTTAAGAATAGTCATATATTAAGATAATGTTGGTTTCTCTATGTCTTCCACGCAGACATGACTGTAAGAAATGAATGTCTGAGCTGAAAACACAGGAAGAGATCCATCTTTTTTTTTTTTTTTTTTTCAAAACCATCTTTCAAAGGGCTGTAGTAAGCAAACTTCACTCCACAGCAAAGCGCTAAGGACAGAGATGTTAACTCTCCGAGCAGACAAATCCAGAGTTTTCTGGGATGAGGGCTCGTGTTGCAGAGCCAAAATAACAGCTACAGCTCATGAAAAGTGAACTCTTGTTCTCCTTTCCCATCCTCTCCCCCAATTTCCCTTGAGCCTGTAAGTTTCTCTCTGTGATGCTCAGAACTTCTTGCCCAGGTGCCGGACCCCTGAGCCCTCCCCTTTATCCTGAAGCCCCGGCGCTCGCAGTGTCCCACGTCTGCTGTCCCTGCTGGGAGTGCACAGCTTCCTGCTGATAGAATGGGCTGAGTATATTCCTTGTATATTTTATATTGGTATTGGGATCAATATTGTTTCTTTAGTGTTATTAACGTTAATTACTTAGTCTTATTCTATTAAATCTGTTTATATTTCAATCCTCAAGTTTCCTTGTTCTTTCCTGATTCCCCTTCCTGGGTGGAGAGTGGTTATTGGGTGACCAAATAATTGTATAAACAATAATTTGTTATGGGTTCTTCAAACCAAAAGAGTGACCTACGAGCTGAAGACCTTTTCTAGAGGTACTCCACATGCTTAAGGTCAGATGTTTTAGGGAGCTAAAGGCACAGGTAAGGTCTTACCAGAATCTGAATTTAAGGGCCACATGTACATCACATGGCTAAGCACTACAGAGAACTGCACTAGAGCTGAAACACCCATGAAAGTGAAAGATACTGTGGAGATTCTGGAAAATACGGTCTATGATTTATTTTATAGGTATTTGTATTTTTACTTCTCTTGCCATCTCTTTAGTGTCTCCACCCCATAACAAGAAGCAAGAATCCATGTAATAGGGCACTTAAGAGAGAGGTGGGACGTGTTAAGTGAAGCATTGCCAGCAAAAAAGGAAAACATCAGTACTGTTATGCGAAGCCTTGATAAGACCTCGTTTCGTCAACCCAAGATCAGGAACGAAGAATTCAAACTGGAACAAGTTCAGAAAATAGCTAGCATGGTTGGAAGAATGGGGAGTCTATTAGCTGCGGAGAAACCAAAACCACCTTGGGACCTTAACTGCTCACATCAAAGACTGTGTTGTATAATCTGACCCTTACACAGCGCAGGAGTACAGGCGAGGGGTGGAAAAGACTGCTTAAGAAAAAGGAAAATGTTGGTGTGGCAAAACAGTTATAAGATAGTCATGAATAAGGTTAGGCTGGAAAATGGAAGGAAGCTTCTTCCAGAGGAACGAGGTACTCTGAGACTTTCCCAGAGAAACAAACAATCCAGTCACTTCTAAGCTTAAGCAGTTTGTGAAAGGGATTATATCATAAGGCCACAAGATTATATCACAGCAAGTCTCTGCCAGTCCTATTTGCCAACATGCTTATATCCAGATAGGGGTGAGCCAGACAAAAACACCCTACATGAATGAGGAACTTGGCGCAGGGACCAGACTTTGTAATGTCCTTGTAAAATTGCAATCAGAAACCCTTTTTGGGAGCTCCAGAGAAGAAAGTGAAGACATTCAATAAATATTTCTGTATTAGCAAGAAAGAGAACAGTGGGTCCCCATGGCTTCCCAGTCCATTAACAGCGCAATGGTGAACGTGTTTGAGAATCAGCAGGTCTGGGGAACCTGGACTCAAGAGCCATAAAGGAGTTAGGGGAGGGAAACTTGGCGCACTGGTGGTAAATGTTGGAAAAGTTGGAAAGTTCAAGAGGGCTGGAAATGGGCCTATGCGAAGGCAGTCACACAGGGAAATCAAGATTATTTGTGTAACTACAGGCCAGCTACCCTGCCACTCTCTGACAAGGTAATGGGAACACTTCCATTAGCAAGATTCAGTTCACAAAGAAGGAAACAATAAGAATATAATTAATGACAGACACATGGCTCACTCTCTTTTTCAGACTAATTTTATTTCATTACTGGGGGGACTGTGGAGTTGAGTGGTGATGGTAAACAGGGTTTTTTAGAGCTTGCTAGTCCTGTAACATTGCAATAAAAAAGAACATCATACAACGTCAATAGAGCACACATTAATCGGATCGTGAGCACGCTAATTGATAGGTCTCAACAAGTGATTGTCCATGGGGAATCATCTAATGATGAACTGCAGGGATCAGTATAGACTCAATGCTATTCATCATTTCCTGCACTGTTCTGGAAGCAAATCTAAGAAACACTGCTGAGATAATTTACTGTAGATGACACAAAGTTTGACAGAATGATAAATAATGATGAAGACAAAGCTGTCATCTAGGATCATTTGGAGAGAGACCTAAATTGAGCTGATTCAAACAACCTGTGTTTTAAATCAGAGAGACGGAAAATTGCAGATTTCATAGCAAAGAGAGCTGGCCATCTGCAGAATGAGGCTGCCTCTGGAAAGCAGTAATGCTGGAAGGGTTTAGAGGTCCTATCTGACAAGCAACACGACATGAGCTCCCAAGGTGACAGAAAAGGATAAAGCAATTTTAGTCTGTACAAGCAAGGAACTTGTTTAGTAGGAGCAGAGAAGATGTTTTGCCTCTCTCTAATTGCCTAAAGCTGATCCTGGAAAAATTCTTGCAGTTCTGGTGTCCTTTTTAAAGCACTCTGGCAAACGGGAGAAGTCAAAAACTGTGTCATGGGAATTAGTTGAGCACTGGAGAAAAAACTGCTTCCAATGAGAAATACAAGCTTGATCTCCTCAAATTATCAAAAACAAGAGTGAAAGGAGTCTGATTACAGTATGTGCATTTGTTTTGCAAAAATGCAATGAGGAAAAAGAAAAAAAAAAGCAGCATAATAAAAGCCATGGCTGCCCGCTGTATCCAGGTGAATTTTGAGGAAAGAAAAGACACATTTCTAGCATCGTGTGTGCTGCAGCTTTGGAAATAACGACCCGTGGTGTGTGCACCCCATGGGCACCACAGCCCCCTGCAGCCACGCGTGAGCTGCGGGGCTCCGGGGAGGGATGAGGGAGGGGTGGCGTGGGATATGCCTGAGCCGTGGTGTGCGTGACACCTCTGAGCACCCACCCTGCCTGCGCTCGTGGAACTTGACTAATTTTTAACTCCAACTCACTGTGGGATGGAAAGAGTGAGTTTGTGAGTCAGGTCAAATAGCAGGACGATGCATAACGGTAATAATTGAGCCTGACAGCGCAGCACACTCCAAATGTTGATGAATTCAAGCTCTTTAAAGTAAGGGCCATTATCCTCATTACAGCCACCGCTCGGGTCTGATTGAAATCTGGTGTTTTCTGCTCCCTGAGTGCTTGGGGCTGTGGGTGTCCCTCTGTGAGAACCCTCCATGGCTGCAGACACCGTTTGGCCCCGTTCTGGCCCAGCCCTGTTGTGGGAAGCTTGAGTCAGGTCTGTTTCTTGTGCGTGCCGTCTCTACCCCCTTTCAGTCCCCAAAAAAGCCAGGCTGAGAGCATTTAAATAGAAAGTGTAACTCCAGGGGAAATAGCAGGGGGAGCAGGTATGGGAGATCCTGCTCTGGCAGTGCTGGGAGGGCTGGCACCAAGCAGGGGGTGACGGGATGCTGGAGGAGACTGGGCTGCAGCCTCTGCAGAGGGTTCCCTCTCACAGGGAAGGAGAGGGCTCTGCTCAGCTTGGCTGTGAAACCAGACAGCTGTGATGAAGGTTGAGCAAAAGCTCCCGGCCAGCACTCCTCCCCAGCCTTTGTTTAATTTAACTGTGAGATGCCGTTCAGATCTTTTAGGAAACCAGGAGCCTCAAAAGCCCAATGTAAGCACAGAGAAAGGCACTGATAACACGGGAATTCGATAGACCTCAGTGAAGAAATTCTTTTCCAGGCATCATTTGGACTCTGGGTGTGCAAACAGAGCAAAGGATGAGCAGCAGAGAGGGCTCTGAAGCTGTCGGATGCCCTGAGAAATCACAGCCACTGTGCTGCTGGGCAAAATCCTGGGAAGAGCTCACATAGTTTCAGAACTGTCATTAAAATAAAGCCAGCTGTGCATGAACAGTAACTTATTGCTCCTGTGTTCAGGGAAGCAGGACTTTGTACTTTCTTGCAAAAAAACAGCCAGTATAAAAATGTTTGAACCGATCTTCAGTTTTCTCCCAGTAAAACTGGAATGTTTTACAAAATCCTGAATTTTAGTGAGCTGCTTCGGTCAAAAAGGTCAATGCATGTTTGAGAATTTTAGCTCTGCCTGTGTGTGAATGTGAGTTTAGGTACCTCAAATTTTGTTTCAGCTTCCAACTGAGGGCAGTAACTTTCTCTGCAATGTCCATGGCCTGACTGGAAGAGCATATTTCTAATGAGAGAAATGCAAAGTATAGCCAGAGAGAATTTAGGAGATACACTAGAAAAAGACAACTTCAAAATATTGTTGGAAATGAGCTCATTAAATGTCCTTGTTTTGATCTCTGCATCCCACACAGTACAAAGGGTCCACTGGCTGCATATCAAGGGGGATGGAAAGATCAATCCATATCAAGGACATCAGCAGAAGTACACAAGGATATAGGTGTCTTGTTTCACTTGCGTTTTTTTTAATCTTTTGCTTATGAGTACTTTTCATTTTAAACTTTGAACCTGAGAGCAAAGGTGTACCGAGAGACAGATGTTGGAAGACAAAAACATGAAGAGGCAGCAGGGCCTCGGATGTCACAGGATGTAAATACAGGCTACAGAATATAAACATGGGAAAGTGGCAGGGTCACAGGCAGTAAACATGGGCTGTGCAAGGAGATCCTCTATAAACATGGTATGTCTAGCAGGAGATGCTGTGAACACAAGAGTTTTGCGCAAAAGCCAGAAGGATTTAGGTCCCTTCTCCCTAGAGAAGAGAAGGTTAGGAGGGACATCATCACAGTATTCCAGTACTTAAAAGGTGGCTACAAAGAGCATGGAGAATCTCTCTTCACAAATATCCAAGGATACAAGTTGAACGAGGAGAAGTTTCATCGTGATATAAGAAAGACATTTTTTACAGTGAGAACAATCAATGACTGGAACAACCATCCCAGGGACATGGTAGAGTCCCCATCACTGGAGATTTTTAAGATGTGATTGGACAGGGTGCTAGATAATCTCATCTAGGCTCCCATTCCCATGAAAGATTGCACCAAGTGATCTTCTGAGATCCTTTCCAACCTGAGCTGTTCTATGATTCTATGAACTACACAAGTTGCAAGAGAAATGCTGGGATGTGGCAGGACCACACAGAGACGATGGGGAAGGAAGACGCTCAAGCATGTGGGAACGGAGCAGGCTGGGACATGGGACAACAACAGAACTCCAGAAGGCAGAGATCTGGGAAAGGAGCCACCTCTGGTTATAAACACAGTAGTACTGTGGCGCAGATACATGCTATGGCATACATGCTATGGCATACATCATAGCACAGGGAGGATCCATTGGTCCTCAGATCCAGTAAGGGAACAGAAGTTGTGAAAAGCATGTATTCCTTCTTAAGGGTGTGTATTATTGACCATAAAAAGCAGCACAAGACAGGCTGCCTTTTCACTGGGAGAGAGACACTGTGAAAACGATGTCATTATGGACATAAAGGAGATCGTCTTCTGGAGCAAACTGTTCTGTGGAGAAAACTGAACACTGTTAACTCAGTATCTGATGCTTTACTGGTAAAACTGGGATGGATCTCCTGTGCTTCTGCTCCTGACATCATTGTTTCCACAGGGTTTTCCATTGTTGAGCATGAGAATCTCACTTCTGTTACCATGCCCTTGAAGATGATCCATACTGTGAAGATGACCCCGTATACTGTGCCTTTACTCGGGTCACCACATTTACAGTGAAACTGTCCTGGTGTCAGAGTTGTAGGGAGTGACATGGGAAAAACTAACATGTCCCTCTGGCAGAGGGAAGGGAATTAGGTTAAACGGTGGTTAGAGACTGGGTAATTAGGGTTATAACTACAGCACCCCAGTTAGGTGACATGAATTCCCTCCCGTCCTCTCCTGTCTCATCACACATGACACAAAGCCACGAGCACCACATACGTGGCTGGCCTGCACCCCATCCATGGAAAACGCTGAGTAAGAGGCCATGTGAGCCAACCTGTGTTAAATCAGGTCGGGGATGCTAACAGGGCACAAAACCATCATGGTAATTTCACTGCTCCACCCACGGAGGACTACAGTATATATTTCTATTTATATAATAAGAAAAAGGTTATTAAATGGGATTCCAGCCACAGATGTACTTTTTTGAAAATGCATCAGTGTCATAACAGAGGTCATTGACATCTGAATCAAGGAAGATGACCAAGAATTTAAGAAATCTGGGCATGTATTATTTATGGAAAGAGAGGCTCAGCAAGGAGCTGTGTGGCAATTTCTGGGGGCGGAAAGACTCATGGTGTCTGGGTAAGGAACAGTTTGTGTAATCAGTCAAGGAAGGGAGAAGTCATCTGATTCAAGGAGAAAAGTATACAGATAACTAAAACAACCACAGGAGGCTGCTGCACGAAGGCTCCCAGGGAGGTACAGAAGGGACATTAGGATATGTTTTGGTAAACAAGAAAGCTCTGCAAAGCACTGAACACACAGACGGGGATGAGGTTTCCCTTAAAGACTGTGCTTGTGATGGGCAGAGGGCAAACCCCAGTAAAAACATGAGATATCATCAAAAATCCAGTCAAACAGCATAAAAAATGCAGATACTATGCAGCAGATAGACTTAATCTCTGATTGTAGCCTACTGGATCCTGAAATGGCAATTGTTTAAGATGCTGGGACAGCTGTTTTGGCAGGAAAAATATATGTGAGCTTCTGACTGGTTTCCAATGAGCTTTCCTCCTGACCAATGGGTTAGTCTTCCTGTCAATGCTTTGGGCATGATAGCAAACCTGCATTAGTATTTTTCTAAAATCTGAACTGTTAGAATAACATGGTTTCTAAAACCACTTCAGGGTTTGTTTTTTTCCAAGTTCCTAAGGACCTGTGCTCTCGGGTCAGGTGCTTGGGTAGTTTTTCCTCAGTGGGTTTTAGTAGCAGCAATCTAGAGAGTTCACACCAAGGGACTTGCTCATTTTGACTGAAACCTTTTGGGGAGGAAGCACATGATACCCAGAGGCAGCAGAGGTACATACAGACATTGACCAGGACATCCAAGCCAGCCCAGTCCTCAGTGGCAGGGAGAGACCCAGGGGTCAGCCCTGAAACAGCAGAGGAGCTCTGAAACACAGGGACTGATATATATTAGATATTAGGAAGAAATTCTTTACTCTCGGGGTGGTCAGACACTGGCCCAGGTTGCCCAGGGAAGTTGTGAAGGTCCCATCCCTGGAGATGTTCAGGGCCAGGCTGGAAGGGGCTTTGAGCAAACTGGTCTAGAGGGAGGTGTCCCTGCCCATGGCAGGAGGGGTGGACTAGATGATATTTAAGATCCTTTCCAACTCTAATCATTCTGTGATTCTATGATTCTATGACTGGCAATGGCTAGGAGAGTGAATATCTGGGTAGCAGTCCCTGAGAGGGACAGGTTAACTGCCCTATTTCCTTCTGCACCTTCCTGTTATTGGGGTGGGAACCCTATTTTGCAGAGCCCTGCTTTCTCTCTTGCTCTTTCAGTGTCACCCCATTTCCCCCAGGTCCTCAGTTCTTCCCTCAGCTTTCAGCCTGCCATTGCCTTGCCCCCGGCCAGCGTTCGTTGCTGAAATAAATCCAAACTGAATTTGGCAGAAGTAAGCCCAGCCTGCCCTTCACAGGCCTTCCCTACAAATAGACAGACCAATTTTTGTGGGAAAATTGAATAGAAACTTTTTGGAGGTGACCTGGTCCAGAACAAGTTTGAATCTGAGCATATTTTATGGCTGAAACGTAAATGCCTTAATGGGGGGAAAAAAAGCCAATAAACACAAGAGATAATGTAATGGAAATAGTGTTTCCCTGCCCAGGACGGAGCTGCCTTGGCTGGTGTTCACACAGATGAGCCGGCATCAGCAGAGCTACCTACTAGGTGAGGATCAGGCCCCACAGTCATGTTTTATTGAGACATTGACGTAGTACAAATAAAGCAGAACTGAAGCTGTGGCTGCTACAGGCAAGAGAAAAGGAAATGAGCCAAGTATGATGTCTTCGTACATTTGCAGGCTACAGGAATGTGTTTTGCTGGCCTTATGGTAATCCGGACTTTGAACTCCTGTTCCTTCCCATTTCTCTCTCCCATGACATAAAGTAATTCCTCGGGACTCTCTGTAACCCCCAAACTCCTTGGAGCTTGTTCTGTGCAATGTTACACCGCTGGGGCTCCTGAAACTATTGTGTAATGGGTGAGATCACAGACTTGCTCCGTCCACGCGGCTTGCGCTATCTTGCCCGCCTATGGCTTGCTGCAATTAAAACACTAAAAAAAACCCATTCATGTAGGATTACAGCCCTAATTCTTAATAGTGGTAGGAAATCCAGATGTGCAAGTGATCTGCCATAAGCAAGAAAGCCATTGATGTGGAGAAGTTTTCCACGGATGTTTATAAGTTCATTGACTCTGCTGTGGCTGCAGTTTGGGGAATCCAGCCGTTATTTGTCTTCTGCTCTGTACAAACAACACACAGATGTGTTAGTCGTGTAGGCTGGTACAGGGGCAAGGACAACAGCGGTGTCATGTTTTCAGATGTGATGTTTGGCCTCTGAATGTTAAATAGAAACCCGGACAGTATTCATGGATTTAACCTCTCAGCAGATGCACCGTGATGTTCAGATTACAGAGTCTCAGACAATCAGGATCTACCATCCCATGGTGAGGTTTTCCTTTGAACTGAGTCATTGGCCTTTTTCCAAATCTCCTGTTAAAAGGCTATCGACATGCGAGGCACAGAGAGCAAGAACTCTTGCTTACTGGGTTTTGTCCCCATGAAAATGTTGGGAACAGTCGGGGAGCTTTTGCAGCCCTTTTATTTACACAGAGCCTCTGGGAAATGCAGCATGAAAATGAGCCCGGTGTGCTTTGCTGAAGTGTGTCTTGACCAGGAGATAGGAACAACCAGGACGGGACTCAGAAGTGTAGCCTTGGTGATTCATTTAGCTTTTCTAGCCACCATGAAAATCACAGTGCAGCATAATGTCAAAAGTGAGTGCACTGGGTCAAAAATAAGGTTTTTTGGGAGCTTCATACGTGAAGCTGTGTAATACATGGCTGTATTTTATTCACTAAAATTAAAAGAACTAAAATTAAAAAAGCTTTGCATATGGATATGTGAATATGTTGATGCAGGATGGAGAAGTGAGTAGTAACTAATAATTATTTAGATACTCCAAAGCGTGTGGAATCTGCCCTGGATGAAGGGGCAGGAGCACCAGGCTCCCGGCAGCAGCCTGGCAGCACATGGGATGCCTTGCTCTTCTCCAGGGCCAGGGTGCCGGTCCACCCATCCTGCTGTTGCTTCCCTGGCATCTGTACCTGCTCTTCACTGTTGAGTCTATATTGCTAATGAAGCCTGAAAATATGCTTTGGGAGAGATGAATACGACCACGCTTTATCACCAGGTCATTTTCTGTTGGCCCGTGTGGCTGTGGGCTAGAGGGAATAGATGCCTTTAGAATAAGCCATTGGGTGAGAAAGGATGAGCTGCAGTTGCAAAATGCCGTGCACTGTGTAGGACGGGATGAGAGGAGAAGGTTGCAAGTGCCCAAGAGCTTAAACATTTACACTTGAAGGTAAAACTATGACATGTAACCACTCTGCAGCCCGGTGCTGGCTGGCCCCCAGATTATTCTCTGGGCTATTTTTCTATAGCGATGCCATCCCAGGCTGATTAAAGACCAAGCCCAAGCCAGACAGAGGATGGGACTGTGCCTGTGGGTCTAACCTGAGGGCCAGAAAATGAAGATTTGGTGAGAAGCTGGTTTCCTGTTTGCTTGATTAAACACAACTATAAAATTAAGATAAAACATATCCGCAGCCGCCTGGAGGTGCGTTGTGAGGATGCACCACTTAATGTTTGTAAAGTGACTTGGAAGTGAAAAATGCTGCAATAATGCAAAGCCCTGTTCTCTTGCAAGAAAGGTGATTGCTTCTTTTATAAGGTAACAAAGTCCAGAATAGTAGAGTGGGAATCGGCATGTCTCCATATCTCTGGCAGCAGTCCTATCTCTACCTAGGGGCAGTGGCTGCAGCTCTGGTACAACATGATGCTGTAGTCTTCTGGAAAGAGAGAAGAAAGCCCTCTGGCACTCAGTGACTAAGGATGCCTGCAGACTCACTGTTGTTATTTATACAGAGGGGTGCTGCTGCATCCCCAAAACCAAGAGTTCAGGCCTGGATCCAGCTGCCATTGCAGTGACTGGCACGGCTTGAGAAAAATCTCACCAGCCCTTTACCAGCAAGTCTGCAACGTTTCTGACTCAAGGCCCATGAGTGAATGCTTCTTCAAAAAAGAAGGTAACTGTTGCCCAGAAAACTGGCAAAATTATATAATGGCAGAACAAGCACTACTCTTGCTTTTTCAGAAGCATTCGTGCTATGAGGATCAATGTACATGTACATTTATGAGCCTATGCAACATGGGACCATGAAAATCTTGGGGGAGCAAGACTATAAACAATGCTTATCGCCAGTTCTCTTGAAGAAGGCTAAATCCTTAATTTTACCAAAGGACCTCTGTAGGATTAACTGCCAAGGGGACTGACAGCACTACTCACTGCTTGCTTGCCTTCAGAAGGGCCCTCGGTGTGCATCTCCCCCAGTTTGCTCTCCCTTTCTGCCACAGCTCACCCCCCCTTTAGCTGTGCTGATGCAGAAGAGGATGTCTTTATCTCCAGTAGGGATGCTCTCAGTGATGCTGTGGATAAGCACAGGCCTGCAGCCGGGCTGCCACCATGGAGGAGACAGCAAAGATGGACAAACAGGAGCCAGAGGGTGGTGGGGCAGGAACTTCTACACCCCGTTTGCTGCTGAAGGAAACATGCCAGGTAATCACCCTCTCCTTTTTTTTTTCTCCTCTAGAGTGGGTCGATGAGGGGGAGACGCTGCGTTAAGGGGGTTTAGTCACCAGTGTGCTTACTCTCCCCTTTTGAGCAGGGACGTGCCCACTGCTGCAGGTGGCACGGCTGTTCATGAGATCAAAGTGCTGCACAGCTTGGTGTGAAGACCACAGTCTAACCCACAGTAGTGGAGTTATTGTGGACAGTGGCGGCTCAGCCACCAGGAATGGGAACAGGAGCCAAGAAGCCTCTGTGCCAGTCCCAGCTCTGCTACCCTGTAGGACCAGTAAGGCCCCAGGAAAAATAAGTACAGGGCAAATAGACTATAACAGTCAACCCCTTCCCGAAGCCCTTTCTTGAATGATAAATGCTCTATTACTCATCCATATATAAAGCTGGGATAGCAATATTGACCCACCTCCTGCGGTGTTGGTTTCAGCAAGGAAATTGCCCCCAGTTCCTGATTTAAACTTGCATTTCATTTTCATCACCAACTCGTGCAGAACAAAAGACCTCCCAACTCCCTTCCCTCCCCGTCCCGTTAGTAAGAGGCAAAATGTCTTTTTAGGAAAGCCGTGTAATTCCTGCCTGAAATTCTTTGGAGTGCTGGTTCTTTTTGGTTCCTCCAAGCTATTTTTTTTAATGGTTTCTTAAGCCACAGATGAGAAGGGGGAAAAAAAAAAAAAAGCACAACACAAATCCAACTAAGGAAAAAGCCTTGGGAAAGAGAAAGTGCTTGTTGTTTAAACGTGAGCTGTAAAGGGAGCCAGGAAAGGTGGGTTAAATGCAGAGCCTAAATATTCAGCAGCCATAGTTGTTATCTGAGCCTCGGTGCCATTAGCGATGCAGCAATACTGGTTTGGGTTTTCCCCGCCGTCCTCCAGGTTCAGCATGTGAGCAGGTCTCCACAAGCTCCTCACCTATTGGCTTGATATCACGAAAAATAAAACCCTGTTTAGAAAAGAAAATGTATGAAGAGGCAAAGCAGCGATCTCAGAACTCTGTAAAAAATCTTGGCTCTGAATTATTCTACGTGGGGGAAAACTTATCAGGCGCCAAGGAAAAAAAATACCCCAAACCAACAGCCTTGTTTCGATTTCCATCCGTTCCAGCTGATCACTAGTCTGCAGGCCGAGCTCGTCATTTTAAGGAGAGTTTCTTATTCAGTGAGCCACAAGCAGGGACTGCAGGAGGAAAGCACAGCCTCGTTTTATTTAAGATGTTTCATCTGTCAATAAAATGATCCTTCCTTCCTTCCTTGAATGTCACAGAACCCATGGGACCAAAATATACCATATTGCAATGGGATTCCCTTGTACTCTGTTAGACACAGAGGATCTGAGACTCACCCCATTTTCCCATAGAGAGGGAAACGAGATGAAGAATTAGAATAAGAAGCAAGAGGACAAGTGCAGAAGCAGAAGGCACCCGCCATTCATTCCTCGCCTGGTTTCTGTTGCAGGCTCCTTCGGCTCTTTGAGCTGCAAGTTTAAAACCGCTCTGGAGGGCTTCAGCCTTTCTCAGTCTGCTGGCCTTGGTGGAGGGAAAAATTCTGCTCTAGTAATTTCAACTAACTGTGGTAATGGGCTTGTTTTCTCAGATGTTCGAACAGATGCTGAAAGCCACAGACTGAGCACCGCCGACCTGCTTGGTAAAATACAGCCATGGTTTTGTGGGAAGGAGAAGAGTTCTGCACAGGTATGTGACTGAATCTGCAACTAGAAAAGACCAGAAGAAAATACACCAGCTCACTCTATGGACTGAATTCTGCCAGTGACAGAGAAGGAGAGCACAGCTGTACTAAGGGCAGTATTAGGCCCTGTGTGTATATTTGCTTAATTAGAGATTTTTCCTCCTTCCCAATCAGAACAGCTTCGGTTTCTGTCTGCACCCCTCTCTGGTTTATCCAGCTCCAACATGATGGAGATGCCTGTTCCCTGCTGCTGAAAGGCACAGGGCATGGAGGGATCCCTGTCTTTGGCAGGGAAAACAGGGAAAGCCGATGTATGTATGTGTATGTGTGTGTACGTATACAAATATATCACCTCTACTGGAAGCTATGAGGCGCTGACAACTCTTAGTTCAAACTGAAGTAGCTCAGGTATGTGCAGGGATCTGTTTGTATATTTTATTCAAGTAAGTATGCGTGTAGATAAATACAAAACATGCACATATGGCTGTATATTCAAGGCAATGTATTTCCATATGAACTCATTTATCTTGAGCAGCCGGCAAGGAGGAGTCTCTGGAGCAGCTTTCTGCTAGAAAGACTCTGGCCAAGAGTGATCTCCCTTTGGTCATTTAACAAGTGATGGGGTCAGATGAGGTCTCTGAGGCTTCGAACATTTAGCCTTCTCCTTTCTCCAACCTATTTTCCTTTCTTTCTTGTATTATGCAAGAGATGAGATGCTCTGATAAAAGCACTTCTTGTGGGAGAACATGACTCAGTTTTCACGAGTGGATATCCCTGAACCAAAGCCAGCATCCCCTCACAAGTCTTCATATAACCAAAATCATATCAGAAGGGCAGACAGGAGAGAAGCAGGGTCAGAGGGGTGAAGTGAGGGAGGAAGTCATAAACTTCCTTTTGTATTATTTGCACCCAACTCCTACAGCCTCTGAGTCACGACTGTGTGCACAAATAACTCACACTGGTCTGCAGGAGGTCACCACAATTGTAATCGTCATCCTTTTAACTCGAATTTGCAGGGTTAAACTATTAGTGGCACAATATATTTGTACACATCCAAATAATACCACTATCATGTGGGGTATAGTTCCTCTAATCTAATTTAACTGTCCAACATCCCTTGAATGTAGCTGGGGAGAAAATCTAATGCAACAAACCAGACCTTTATCCACCGAGGGAGACGAAAACTCATCATTGCTTCAGACCCGAGACTGAAGATACCTAATTCAACCACAAATTGCTGGGCTGAGCCGAGTTCACGGCGCAGCCAGGAAGACTAATGCCTTCCCTTGCAGGAATTACCACGTTAAACTCCCTGACCTGGGTTACACAGGAGGTCAGATTAGATTATCGCTGTCCTGAATTCTGGTCTCAGAAACCAGTTTTCAGTGCCCATCTGGCTGCAATCCCAGGTAAACATCAAGAAAAGGAAAAAAGGAAAAAAGGCTATGGGGCGGTTGGGGTGTCTGGTTCCTGCCGGCTGCGGCGGGAGGACTCTCACTGCTGTGGGTAAGGAGGCAGCAGAACCTTCCTGAAAACAGGAGACCAGAAAAGCTCTAGCGGATGTCGAGGGAGGGGGTGTTTTAGGGTCAGGGTTGGTCAACGTGGGGCCCTCCCAGCATGGCCCGTGTCTGCCTGCAGGCTGAAGCAGGGCTCCCAAATGCCTCTGCACTTGGTTAAATACAGAGAAACTGCCCCGTAGCACGGTGAGTCCCAGAGGTGCCAACCATTTGCAAGGGGCAGTGCTGCCTGTTTGCTCTGTCCTCGGACTCTCCCCGGGGAGATGTGGTCCCTGCTGGAGAAGGGGATGCCACCTTGCCCAGTGGGGCCATTCGATAACCTCTTCTGCCGTGCCCAGGGGCTGGACATGCAAGAGAGAGACCAAACAAGCCCCGCTGCATGTCTTCTCTCAGGAGAACATACCAGGAAAGGCACCTTCCCGTGCCATGGGTACCCACGGCCATGCCAGCTGAAGGCCACAGTACGGCAAGAGGCAGCATCTCTCTGCAATCAACCTGTGAAGCAGAGCTTCATTTCTCAAAGAGCTGCACGAACATGCTCAGTAGCTCCTCGCCTCCCAGCACGGCTGGCAGAGCCTGTTTGCCCGGTGTGTCGGAGCTCGCTTACGACTCAACGCTTTTCCCTAAAGCTCCAGGATCCCTTTGTGGCACCTCCCGGGTGGAAGGCTCAGGCGGATGGTACCAGCGGGGCTCCAGCTCCCTTCCGCAGCGCCGTGAAATGGGGGTGGTGATTGACCCCACCCAGAGCCGCTCGCCCGTCCCCGGTTACCAAACGCTCGCCTCCGGCCTCTTGTCCTTTCCCCACCCCTGGCAGGATGGTGAATTAACAGCGGGGCTGTGACTAATGGCAGCGTGAGCAAGCAAGGAAGCCATCGGCCGTCCAGATCAGCTGAATCAGAAGGAGCGGGGCGGGGAAAAAAAATAATAAAAAAACCAACCAAAAAAAAAAAAAAACCCCGATCTGAACAAGCACTAATGACTTGCAAGCCGCAACACGAACCCAGGCACATTAGTGACTCACGGGTGAAACGTGTGACAGGGACTTGGGCGAGCGGTGGGAAGGCGGGAGGGAGGGAGAGAGGGAGGGTGTGCGGCCAGCCCCGCAGCTCCCCCAGCCCAATCTTTCCCACGCACATTCCTCGGCTCCCCGCGCTATGAAATCTGGTCAGAAGACAGAGCGTGGAAGCAGAAAGAAATTCCTAGGAGGAAAGCGAGACAGAAAAACAAAACAGCATGGTAATTTCTTGCTTGCAAAGAGCGGTATTTCCATGTGCGGGCTTGCTCCACCTGCAATTTTACATGTGTGCGGCGATTGCTGATATATGCCTCTGGTAAGAAGCTTGATCTGTCTCAGGAAAATCCCTTCCTTGTTAATTTATTATTTGATATATATGTAAAGCAGCATACGATATAGCCTCAATCCACAGAGACTCGTGCCTTCAGGGCTGCAGGTAAAGGAAAGAGTGCGCAAGGGATGAAGTAGAGAGAGAGAGAAATAAGGCAACAGCTGAGCACCCTGGTTTAAAGCAGCCACTGGTGTTATTTCTGCTGTCGTTCCCAGCACTGTGGTGGCACCTGGAGGCTCAGCTGTGCGTGGTGCTATACCTACACACAGCAGGTACCTGCTGGTGGGTGTCCCTTGGAGGTGCAGCCCTGCTGCTGGACAAACACACGACAATCCAGCCTAGGGATTTTCAGGGAAGGGTAATGGGAGCCAGGCCCTTCGTTGGTACTGAATTGGGTAAGTCCCTCTATGAATACCCTCGTCTGGACCCTTTGCAGCAGAAGAGCATTTATCATAGAATCATAGAATGGTTCGGGTTAGAAGGGATCTTAAAGATCATCCAGTTCCAACCCCCCTGCCACGGGCAGGGACACCTCCCACTAGAGCAGGTTGCTCAAAGCCCCATCCAGCCTGGCCTTGAACACCTCCAGGTATGGGGCATCCACAGCTTCTCTGGGCAACCTGTTCCAGTGCCTCACCACTCTCATAGTGAAAGATTTCTTCCTGATATCTAAATCTACCCTCTTTTGGTTTGAAGCCATTACCCCTTGTCCTATCACTACACCTCTTTTAAAGTCCCTTCTTAATCTCTTAAAGGCCCCCTTTAAGTCCTGGAAGCTGCTCTAAGGTCTCCCTGGAGCCTTCTCTTCTCCATTTCTGAAGGAGCATTGTCTGTCCAAAGGCCTGCATGCTCCAGACCTCACCTTGATAAGGCATCTGTGCATGACGGATAAATGGCTAAAGAAAAATACCGCTCTGTAGCGAGGAAACCATTATTTGCAAGCAGTGACCACACAGCCTGCCTTCCACACGGTGAGATTCCAGTCCCCGGGACAAGGCACGCTCTCCCGATGGCGTTTCAGTCAGCTGCACCAACCGGGACACCAACCACGCGCCCAGACCCCAGGTCCTCGGTGCCCTGTAAAAAGGGAGCAAAGAGCTTGCAGATGAACCAAGGGCCAAACTGAGATTACAAACGAGATGGGAGGTGCAGAGAAAACCCCGAAATAACACAGCAGTGCTGCCAACAGTGGCCCAGAGCCCCCCCCAGCCCAAGCACTGGCCGGCTGCTGTCGTAGCCAAAAAAGCACCAGAGACATGAGCTTGGAAGAGAGCGTTCTCGGGCGGTTCCCGCAGGGGAGGCACGGCCCCCGTCCCGGCGTTTCCCGGCACACAGCCCTTCTGCCGGGGCCGGCACACGTGACGAGCTGTACATGCAGCGAGCGGCGATTGCAACACGCCGACTCGCAGCCTATTAAAATTAGGCAAGCAGTTACATTATTTGCCCAACCAGGTCCTGACATGAGACGAAGATGCAAAGTCAGTCTGGTGGAGGAAGCGGAGGGGGCGGAGGAGAAAGGGAGCAGCACTCCAGATGTGCTGTAAAATAAACCAACAGCGCGCCCGACCTGACGGGTGTTTTTTCAGACATACCAGATAGAGGAGGTAAATGCCAGAAGCCCACGGATACCGAGAGCCCACCACAAGCCCACAGGGTGACAAATCTGCTGTCTGGTCCTCATGCATCTGCAGCCTCCGTTCCGCTTCGGCAATGCCTCGTGGTGGCGGGACCCCACGGGTTTTGTGTTGTGTTGGCATGACCCAACCCGGGACCCTGTGTGTGTCACTTGCAGAGAGTGCCAAGACAAGCACATGGTGCCATCAGCCCCCTGCTCCCCCGCCTGTGATATCTTCCAGTGGTTCAGCACATCTTCTGTTGTTTATCCTGCTCGACTTTGTACAAAAAACAACCCCCATCTTTTGCAGTGAACGCTGGCACAGAGCTGATGTGGTGAGCCAGGTACCTCACCAGCTCCTGCAGCACCTTTGGGTGCTAACGGAGTGTGGAACAGACTTGTGCACACCTTGTGTGTGTGAGTGACTGGCTGCAAGGGGACCCTTTTTGTGGATGTGTGAGTTTTGGTCCAGGCTGTCTCATGCAGGTGCCCCAGAGGGTCTGTAAGGGATCGTCTTGGTTTGAGTGACACAGGATTAATTTATCTTTCAGTAATTTTATTTTTCACTAAGGTCTCTTATAATGCTTGGGGAAAATGCATTTTTAGAAGACTCTGGTGTCCGAATTTGTGGAAATATTTACTTTACAGCCAGCTGTGGTATGCAGGTTTCAAGGTCTCGGTGTTTTCGAGCTCACCAGATACTGGGATGAGGAGGAGCGAGACCTGAGCATTGACCCAGGCTGGCCAACAAGATTATTTCAAACCATGAACCTCACATTCAATATAAATTAGAAATTTTTCTGAGGAGTTTCTCTCTTCTATGATGACTGTGATCCTAGGTGCCGGACCCCTGAGCCCTCCCCTTCTTCCCACCACTCACAGTGTCCCACACTTTCTGTCCCTGATGGGAGTGCACAGCTTCCTGCTGATAGAATGGGCTGAGTATAGAACCACAGAAACATAGAATTGTCTAGGTTGGAAGGGACATTTAATCCTTTTATATTGTATATTGAGATTGGGATCAATATTCAATCTTTAGTATTATTAATACTAATTACCTAGTCTGTTTATATTTCAACCCTCAGTTTTTTTGGGTTTTTTTCCTCAATCCCGTTCCCAGGTGGGGAGGGATCATCAGGTGATAGAATAATTGTCTAAACAACAATAAATTATGGTGGGTTCTTCAAACTGTAACAGAGATGTGCAACAGCCCTTCACAGACCCTTTCATTACATGTTAATGAGTTACCATGACCCTGGTTTCCAGTTCTCTGCTCAACCCACACCAGTTCCTCTCAGGCAATGCAATTTGTGCACCTCCACCATTAGTAACAGCACCTTCAGCAGCTGGCCATTTCTTTACCACTTTGCTATACTTCCTTTTAGAGCAAAGAAATCCATCTACTTCCATTCCAGCAGGAAAATGAGAAGTACAGTTGTCCTCCTTTTCTCAGTCTGGTCTCTCCACCATCATTATAAGACAAGAAGAACTTCTCTTACTGTAGTTCCAGTCCTCTGAAGTGTCCTCTGCCTCCCAAGTACGTGCTCTCCTATTTACTTCTTCTTTCCCTGAAAGATTCTTGTTTGTTTTCTAATTGTGGGTTAGAGTGAGGTTGGCCCTAGGACAGATGGGCAAGAGTAATCTGGGAAGGTGCAAGGCTCTTCCTTACCCTAATTTCCATGGGGGGGATAACGGTTACAGTCCTGGCCTGGCCTCAAACTTAACTCTACAAAGGAGATGGGGGCAGAGATCCTGGCCAACACCTGCTGCCACCCTGCCGTGTCTGGCAGACGTCGGAGAGGCTTGGGAGGAGGAGGAGAGACACGGTATCCCTCGGCACCCTCTCCACGATGAAACGGGGCTGCAAGTTCCTCTGTCAAATGGAGCTGTGGCTAATGCGAGCCGTATCTGGGGCCACCGTAATGAAAACTGCACCGAGCGCTGGGCTCCTGGTGCCACCGAAGCGCTCTGCCTTCCCCAAACTTCCTGGGAAGTGTTTTGAACTTCGTTTTTAAAAGTGCCATTAATCACGGAGCAGAGCTTGAAACGAGTCCAAGTGCAATAAAAGCACCCGAGCGGAGCCTGCTCAGCCCAGCCAGCATTGTTTGCCACGGACTGACTTCAGGCACCAGGAAACTTCCAGATGTGTTAACTTTGCAGCTCCTGGCTCCTGCAGGAATCTTAACTGCTACCATCTGTACGGGGGAAAGGCTTCGGGAAAGCAGCTCTCCCTCTCCCTTCACTTAGGCTCCTCCGAGCATCAGGAGTTATTGCCCTCGCTGGCCTCTGCAATCTCTGCTGGCTTCACCCTCGTCGACCGACGACTGCTCCCTGCAAAGGTGCACGTTTCTTTCTCCTTCTATCCTTGGGCAGGGAGCGTCTTGGCGGAGCCCCTCTGTGGGGCGGAGGACAGGCCCCCTCCATCTGCTCCCGTTCTGCCCGTGGTTTACAATAGCTACAGGAAGGCATTTTCTCACGCTATTAAGTTTTCACTAGATGCGGAGGGGGATCAGGAATGCCTCGGACGGCGTAAAAATTCCCTTCTCGGTTTGGTTATTAGGATCTAGCGGCGGCAAGCAGGAGAAATTATAGCCTCCATGAAATCCGAGTCTGCTGCTCTGCCACGGGCAAGGGGTGCACAGCGTCCCCCTTCCAGGTACACCCCGACACCTCCTGGGCCAACCACCCGCATTCGTGCCCAGAGCCTGTGGGTAAAGCAGCTTTGGGGCTGAAAGGCTCCAAAAAGTTCTCCTTCCCTCAGTCTGGCTCTTTTTTTTTCCAAGTAAGGGTTGCCTCTTGCTGCCGTGTTTGTCACTTTTTTCTCTTTCCCAAAGACCTGCGAGTAACAACCTCATGCACAAGATCTGTAGATGGTCTTAATCACCCTAACCACGCTTAGCACTTATGTGCTCTGCCCGTCGAGAGCTCCTCACACATGTAAATTTTTCAGTACCCAGACGATGAAGGTGAGGAGCTACAAACTCCATTTTGCAGCTGGAGACTGACACACCGAGAGGTTCGGTGCTTTGCCCAGGGCCACACAAGGGGTTAGTAGCACAGCTGGGATCAGAAAGCTCTGGCTCTTAAACTCTTAAACTGTGCTCAAACCACCAAACCTCATGGCAGAGGCGAACTGGAAGGACTGGGTCCAAACCAAAAGTGAACAGTGCCCAGGACTATAAATAATTTCATCTGACGTGGCTTTTATGAAGCTTGTGCAAAATACAGAAAAGGCTGGTGTTGATCTGGGGTTTATGACTATATTTCCTTCAGAAACCCTGCAGATTATTCAGTCCCCCTGCCCCCAGATGAGTCCTGGAAATTAAAAACCAGTGAAGTAATTTGTGACACAGAGACCTCGTCTATGACCAGAAGTTTGGGTGCTATCACAGCAAAACCAATAATGAAACGCAACTGCTCAAAGCAAGCCTACACCTTGGAATAGCAGAGCAGCGAGTGAAAAAAACACTGGAGGAGCAGGAAGGAAAGGAGAAGCCTGACAAGAGGGACTTTGGCAATCCAGGCTTCTCTGGTGGAAGGTGAAAGGAGGTGCTGGTTACCTGCCTGGTAGCAATAGGGCTGGGTACGCTTGTATCCAAATACAAAGCTTGAACTTACGTGTTCACAATGTAACTTTGCCAGCCTCATGCCCCTGGCCAGGAATAAACCAAACGGCGAGAGGCTGTATGATTTGAAGAGATGATGACCCTTTCCTGTGTTTTACCTTAACACCCTGCAGCTCCAAAAGGCTTCCCCTCGTGTGACTTCAACTTCTTGCCCTGCTTCCTGGGGGAGGAGGGATGTGACTCAGCTACATTCACCCAGAGGAGCTCCAGTTACCCTGCCAGCAAGTCAGACCTGCTGTCCTCAGGCTGTACATGCCCCAGGGCTGTGTCTTCCGACAGGAGGGACTGTTTTCTTAAACCCTGTGCCAAAGCAGAGGCAGGATGCAGAGACATATATACAAGTTACTCATCCTGGCTTAAACCCCGCAGGATGTCTCGAGTGACTGAAGCGTAGGCTGAAATATAGGCTTAAACTATAAGTTTGGGGATTTTGGCATTAGAGGGCTGGCCACAGAGAGGTCCAACATGAGATGACGAAGTAGGTAACCCCAAATGACAGCAGAAGAACTACCAGACTGAGTTCTCCATTCCCAAGGGTTTTGGCATCTCACGTGACAGTCAATGACTAGACTATATTACAACAATATCAGAGCAGAGAAATTATAGTCATAGGAGGAACAATACCTATTTTTTGTTTATCTGTGAGGTTTTTTTCAGCTGTTTATAAAATTTTGAAATCAAGAAGTTTCTGTCTTCTCCATTTTTCTGCCAGTACAGCTCCTGCTTCTGAGAACAGTCCCCAAATGACGAGCACTGGAAATGAGATGTGAAATGAGAGTTCACGGTTCGCATTAAAATTAGAAATTGTGAAGGGCAGTTAGCTCACCCTCTCCATTTTCTATGCAGGACAAATTCACTCCCTCCAATTTTCAGTGCTATTTGCTTAATCTGATGGAACAGACCTTTTACTAGGAGACTAAAATGTTGTAGTGTGATTTATCAGGAAGCAGAAAAAATATATCTAAGGAACATAGATATGTCTAAACGTGTTAAATAAACCAAGGATTTTAATAGAGAAGGTTACAAGAGATTTATCTAAGCCCCCATTCTAATGCATATTAATAGTGGATGTAGTAATGGAAATGAGGAGCAAACTGGAAGACAACACTTGTGACAGTTGGGACATAGTGGAAATAATTCAGCATCATTCATTAAGGCTGAGCAAAGGGAAAGGAAACACAGAAGTAGGGAAGAAGATGATACATCAGAAGACGAGAAAGAGCTGTTGTTGCCTCAGAATCAGGCACAGTTTCTGTCGACTTTGCCATTCCTCGGCTCATTACCCCTAAAACAGCCTCCAGCTGTACTGCATTGACTTAGCAGAGCCAGCCAACGCTACTTTACAATGATCCTCTCACCAAGTCTTCCACTAGAAATGAAATCAAGACCATTTGGTTCGACTGACTTCATGTGATAGCTCTGTAAACTGCCGGTGATCTGCTGACCAGATTTGGAAGCCCTCCAACACCCTCCAACACCTTCCCAGTTGGAAGGCTTTCCTCGCTTGTTTGCTCTTTTCCTTGCGTTCTTGCTTCTTTGTTTTCACCCACTTGTCCAGCGGTATCATAGACACCGGCTCCACTGCAGTTGCACGGTCTGCTGTCCCAAGTGGTCTTATTAATATCTGTAGAGTAGGCAGGATTATTACGTTTTGAATGCTTTCTACTGCTGGTTTTATTTGCAACGCCCCTTATTTGAGGGAATGTTTGTGATTCCTCGTGTCTGATGGTGCTACAGATGTTGCACCACAGCCGTGAGGGCAGCTGGAGAGTACAACGTGAGAACTGGGACTCTGCTTAAAGCTTCTGCCTTAACCCAGGAAAATGATATTCATTCTTTTCCCATCCCACTCAGATACGCACATGTGGACCACTATGGCCAGATGGCAGCCTTTACAACATTTATTTCTGCAGCTCTTCAATATACATTAGAGGAGATTTTCTTCAGGGTCCACATCGAATGGTGTTTGCCAGACTAAACTTGCTCAGCTGGCCTGATTCACTCTGATCAGATGTCTAAGGGTATGTTTCAATCTTTCATTCATGAGAAAAAGTAAATAAAAAAGTACATCCCAGCCTATCGCTGGGCCTGTGCTCTGCACTATGGTTTGTTTTGGCAGAGCAGGGTGTGCAGATCTGGCTTTGGGTGCCATTTCCAAACACGTTCGCTGTTATAATGAACAACATCTACACAGAAGTCAGGTTCCTAGTGTCTTTTTAAGAGCGGGAGTGAAACAAAAATGTGACCCAAACATCACGGTAGCTTGTATAAATGTAGGCCTATGGCCA
Organism: Tringa tobata; assembly: GCA_033628505.1. NCBI lineage: Eukaryota > Metazoa > Chordata > Aves > Charadriiformes > Scolopacidae > Tringa > Tringa tobata. The sequence goes on from JAHREE010000186.1 coordinate 162,950, forward strand.
TGCATCTGTCTCTGCCTGCATGGCACACGTAAAAAACTGGACCTCATTCTCTCTGGGTACTAGGCTGCACCCCCAAAACCTAGGTCCAAGCTTAGAAAGGCTTTAGTTATCTCCATTCCAGAGGTCGGCTCCTGTGTAATACTGAGCAATTCGGTGGCTCAGACACAGAGCCAGAGCCCCACACCCCTGAGGAAAGGGGCAAAGGGTCTTCCATCTGCTCAGCCGCTCCCCGGTGAGAGATGCCAGGCACTGTGCGATTGCCCGAGCTTAGTTTCATTAAGGGCTGTCCTCTGTGTGCATTTGTTTGCCCAAACCAGCAGGGCATTCAGGCTACACCTAATTCACTCAGACTGCATCAAGGACTCACGGCATCCTTCCCTAGTAGATATAAGCGAGGGGATGCTGGTGGAGTCAGGAAGAGGAGACGAATGTTGCTTTGAGACCTTGAGGGACCCAAAGGTATATATAGGATGACAAGATGACAAGTGATGAGGATCCAGACAGGAGTAATCAACAGAGCTTAACTCTGTAACCTAGAACTGCCTTGTAATAGCATAAATAAATAATAACAGTTAATAAAGGTTGTGAGCAGGACAAGGGTTTTGATGCACGCAAACATCCTCAGGATGCACATGTATATGTACACATACATACGCAGTTAAGCAAGCAAGTACCAAAGTTGCATAGATAAATATCTAGAGAGGTGTCACATGTATTTTACTTATGTAGTACTTTCCTTTCAAGGATCTCGGGGACCTTTGTAGACATCAATGAACTGCTGAAGCAAATAAATATTGAACATGCAGCTTGGATGGGGAAATCCTGACCCTGATCTGAGCAGGGATGTTGGCCCAGATGATCTCCAGAGGTCCCTTCCAGCCCCAGTGATTCCGTGATTCTGCCAAACCCCCTGAAACAGCACATGAAATCTGGGATAGATCAGATCCCTTGACTTCATGTAAGCTTCATGTATTTGGTCTAGCCTCTCACATCTTGCAGGGGATTGCTTTAAGGGTAGATTGGAGACCATAGAGCTCATCAGTACATATTGCAGCTCTCTACAGGTAAGACTGCACTTGCTAATGGTGTCTCCTACTGCAGTGGTTGTTTGCTGCCTTAGATATGCAACATCTGAACAGTCCTCCCATTACCACGCAGAGAGTACTTCACCTTCCCATCTCACAGAAGATCAAGCCACCAATTTGTTCTTGACTGCATTTTCTGGAACAGCTGAAGGAAAGTACATGTCTGAATCCCCCTGCTCTAAGTGTCAGAAACAGGTCTAAGTCCTGTTTATGTTTATGTTTATGTTTATGGACCAGAGTTTTCCACGCAGAGTCCCTGAACACTGAATTCTGCCTGTGGTCCTCTGTCAGCTGGCAGACACTAATTGCAAATTCATATATAAGGCAAGCAGAGAACAACCCACTAACTTTGGGCCCATGGGGGTTTGCGTGTGGTACATACTCTGGAAAAATGAAATCTAATGCCCATTAGTGAGCAGGAATGTGGGGTGAAGTTAGAATCTGATGTGTGTTAAGCCTCACCAATCGATTTGTGATACCCAGACACAGAGAGAGGCTAACTCTAAGAGAGAATAAACAGTTCCAGGGTATATTTCTTTGTGAAACTGTTTGAGTGGTCACTGGTGTGGCTTTGGCCAGGCCTGTGGCTCACTATGAGCCAAGGACCATTCCCATCAGGCAGTTTCATTGTGACACCTTGTTTTAATGGCTATCAGTGACTAATAGTATGGATGTGGACGGTCCCATGCTGTTGGCCTTGTGGCATTGAGAGGTCCTAGGCATTTACTAGCTTAATATGTCTAATTAAACATAAATGGTCTAATTTATTTGCAGAGAAGTAGAGTGAACCGTGGCCCACATCAGCATATGGGGTAGATGAGTCTTCTGAGGGGTGAAGCCACAGGACAATATTTCAGGTGATATCAAAATGTGAATTCTATGATGAGCTTGTGACACAGTTTTATAAAGATAACGAACTTGGGGTTTACAAAGGTAAAAATCTGGAGCTGTTGGGATGAGCCTTAATCACATTTCTTGCTTTGAGTTCCTTTGGTTATATTTAGTCCCACGCTCCCCAGGGTTATCTGAGACAATGGATGCTGGTGAACCATCAGCAAGTTGGCCCCATCTCCTCCATCACTATCACGCCCTACCGGTGATGGTATCTGTGCTGGAGGAGCTTGTGACTTTTGCAGTGAGCATGCAGAGTTGCCACTAGAAAACAGCAGTACCCTGTGAAATAAATAGCACCTGAAGCAAATACAGGAGCAGATCCTCTGATCACTGATGAGGGATAATGGCTCACTTATGCATCAGCGCTGCTCTGGAGTCCTCCAACTTACTTAGCTGAGGACTCCTGGACCAGTAACGCTCATAGTATACACACATATACCTGCAGAACTTGTCGTACACGGATGCACTCTTTGTTTTTCTGTTAATATCTCATTTGTGCCTTTTCTTTTCCTGAATCCTCTACTGCTCCATTTGGTCTCTGCTCTTTCTCTTTCACCAAAAACCTGTCTTCTCAAGGACTTCCATGAGTACATCTAATGTTGGCTCTTGATCACCATCTCCCATCACAATAAACTATTCTATCAAGCAAATGTGATTATACTGTATCTTAAGAGCAGAATTTGATCCTCAACATTTTTAAGCAAGTGAAATTACTAGGGTTTTTGAGACTTTTAAAAATTGTCCATCCTGTACTTTCTTGCTCTCCCCCTTTCCAGAAGATCAATATAATTTTCATCCAAGTTCCCTAAGATTTTGAATACTGAGGTAATACAGATTGCCTTGGTTTCATAATAACCCAGGAGTTCCCTGTCAACACCTTCCTTGTCTATCCTGAAGATGAGCCCAAATCGAAGCCCCCAAGACCACCATCCTAATATAAGCTCAGAAACTGCCTGAGCAACTTTCACAGAATAAGTTTGGCCTACCTGCTCCTCAGTGGTCTTCCCAGGGCTTCCTTGGATCTCTTCTTGGCCTCAGTCATGGAAAATGCTTTGAGGAAGATCTTGGCTTTTTTGGATCTAGTAAGAAGAAAGGATCATTGGAAATGTACCTTTAGACACAGTGTGTCAAAGTGATTTAGCCCTTTTTGCTCCACACTGAACTTCTAAGTTACACTAATTAAAAATCCCTGAGTCCCGAATATGATCACTTTGTTGTTCACAAGCTACTTACTGAGTAAGATTTAGTGGAATTATTACTTTCCAGGATAACCACAGCAAAATAATTCAAAACCAACCAAAGTGTTGTTTCCAAGTGATTTTCCATTAAGATCAGTTGAACTGAAAAATAACCAAACCAAAATAACAGAGTAAAGAGGTAAAATAAAAGGGGACGAAAGTGAGTGGAAAAACTAACCACTGGGAAAAAAAAAACAACAACACTTTAAAATACTTGTCAGGTTTTCTGCTCTGCTACATCAGCTTTGGGCCAGCATAGCTTTGTAATTGTAAAGGGGAAAGCATTGTGGCTGGGCACCATCACAACAGAGCTTTTCTACCTGGAAAAGGCCAGCTACAACAGCTACGTGTGCCCTTCCCTTATCTCTGTAATGGGTAAGATCTGGGATGAAAGTTCCACAGCCAAAACCTCTCTTGGGAATAAAATGACACTGAGTGGAGCAACCAACAGACCACTTCTTGGGACTTGGATGGAAGAATTTCCCATTTAGGAGTGCAGACATCAAGATTTTTATTCTGATCCCATCTAATTCCTTTTCAGGCTGCTAAAACCTCATCTTTTTCAAAGTCTTAGAAAAATTATTCTCAACAAGGCAGACCTTTCTTCTTTGGCTGGCTTTTTCCAAAAATCTCAGGCTTTGATTTGCTTCTAGTTGGATCCACGGGAAAAAGATAAATCATTGATTTCAAGAGGAGTGCAGTTAGGCTGGTGCATGGAAAATTCCTCCATGTAGTTTTTAGTGAATAATAAATCTAGTTAGTAATAATCACTTTCCTCTTTTGGTGCAATGACGTAGTCAGGAGAAATAATTACTACTTATTATGTTAACAGCTATAACAGAGGTATGTTCAGTACTGGGTCAAGTGGCACTGGATCAGCAGCTATTTTTCCTTTATACTCCAGCTGGCAGCCCACAAACCCCTTGCACACTGGGACAGTGTCATGGTTTCGGCTGAATTTACCAAAACCAGAATGACAGATACACCACCCCCCCCCCATTGCCCCCCCAAAAAAAAGAAAGAGGAGAGGAAGAGATAAGGAGATTTATATGCACATCACCCAAAATGACCGGAGCCCATCAACCTCTGAGCAGCACGAGTCCATGCTGTTGCATAAGATTATTCATGTTCTTTCTCTCATCTGTGCTGTCCTTTTTCAGGGCTTCTTTGTACATTGTGTGTCTCGTTCAGATAAGATATTTAGATTCGAATACCTTAGTCAGCTTTTATGGTACTTAGCTCCTCAGGACCTTCTGGTGAGGCAAATCAAGTTGCTTGCCTTAGTGGTTTGGTTTATCCCTGCTATAAGCCTTAAGCCTAGTGTGATGAGTGTGTGTGAGGGTAGTGGGATAAGCCAGTTGGGAACATGCAGTGTGGGAGAGGGATGTGGCTGCTGAGAATATTTCATCCACTCTTCATGGGAAAAAAGGTCACTGAGAGTGCGCCATAAAGTGGATGAATTGCCCAGGCAAGGTATACAGATGCCAAAGGTCGCACATTAAGTATCTCTGGTCTGAACAAGCAACACAAATCACCCCGAGAGCTCCCTGCGTACGGGGAGGCAGCTCGGAGAGGTGAGGTGCAGCCCTTCTTGTTGGATGGGTCTGCCCCAGCAGCCTTGGTGGGATCTGCACACCCAGGGTGAGCTTTGCTTTCCAGGGCAAGCTGTGTTTCCAGGCAGGATAGCAGCGTGGAGAAAAGTTTTAGGAAGAGAGCAGCAGAAGGGTGCAACGTGTGTGGGAGACTAGATTCAGTGGCAGAATGAAATGGAGGGAGTACAGGTAAATGGGAATGTGAATGAGCGTATTGGTGAAAATGTAGAGAGCCCTGGAGGGGAGATAGAAAGACTGCATTTGGTAGAAAAGGCGACCAACGGGGTGTTCCAAAGAAAGGAACAATAAACACTGTGTAGCAGGTAAGGAAAATTTAATTCCGCCACAATTTTTATTTTTTTTTCCCTCCAGACACAAATGTCTGTACAACTATGCACAAGTTTGTATACATCTATATGTCTATGTCCATACATGCATATGTAAATAAAACACTCTTTTTATGAAATTCATTTAATGGGGGGTTGTGTATATCTTAAATTTTATTTTTCTTCTGACACGGGAAAATTCCCTTAGGCTACCAACATCAGCTGCTTTCTGTTATGCTGCCATCTGTTATGTAAAATAACTAGAATTCCTTTTTTCTCTTTCCCCAGTGGCTTTCCTGTTTTTCAGCTTTGGTCAGCTCTGGTTAGTTTTGTCTTTTTAGCTTTCTTTTATGATGCAAAATAGCCTTTTACTTGTTATATAAATAAAATATTGCAAAATAGGATAAAAGGATTTATCTCTACATATAAAATACATCAAATCTATCTACATTAGTCATTTGAGAAATACTCTTTGCTTTGCTTTCTAGTTGCTGATTTAAATCACAATATATTCCAAGGTGTCTGTGGCATTTATGACGGGAGTTGTAGCAAGTCCACTCTGGCGGTAGAGTGCTATACTTCAGATCTGCATCCAGATTCAGATTTTAAAATGTCTTTGAAATGCAGATGTGATTCAATTAATGGTTTCAATTTAGAATTTTCATTCATTTAAGATCCAATACCCGAATTGTTGCGCCAAGAACCTAAATATCCATAATACTTATACTGCCGGGGTACACCATAGGTGGTTTTGAAGTCTTTGGAGACTTGTTAGGTTGACATGGACTCATGGACTTTAAAATATGTGAAATGCATTATAAAACAGAGTACACAGTTGTATTGTTATCTTATTTATTTCTTTTCTTAAAATTACAGCTTTTTTTTTTTTTTTTGGTGACCCTTCAGTAAGTTTTAGGGTAAAGCCTCTGCACATCTTCCTGTGCAGCCTGTAAATTCACAGTTTCTTTAAACTGAAGAAATATTCTCTGTACATGTAGAAAATTCAATTTATATCTGTCCAAAGGGCTTTTGCAGACAAAGGGCTTTTCTGCAGGTTTTCAGATGACTGTATTAAACCCAGGATTCAATAGTCTATATTACCCTCAGAAGATGACAACTGCTGTGATACAATGTCTGTCCCTCTGGCTCACCTTTTCCTCCGGAGTCTGTGCAGCTCCCTCTGTTCCCTCAGCTGGTGGAAATGATCTTGGAGTTTACAAACTCTCTGCATCACAAATGTCACTTTATAGATGTAAGGGAGGCTTTGTCATTTTTTAGCCTTGATTTTGGGCTAGATTTCCAGGAGGAGGGAAAATGTGGTGGCATGGGACCAGCCACAGAGGACTGCTGACCCTCTGTGGTTTTAAAAGAAGGGGCAATGAGAGAAAAGCTGTTCACTGCCTGGTGCAAAACAGCTTTTCAGATGTGAACTTCTGTGGAGGAACTGGGAGGGAAGAGGTTGTGGTCGCCTCTTGGAGCCGATCAGGGAGAAGCAGAGAGGGAACGACAGGAACTGCTCTCATCTGCTCTCATCTCACCCCAGAAGAGCTGGGGGAAATGGTACAGCATTCATAAACTTTATTGTTTCCTAAACCATCTGAACATCTCTTTTTTGTTAAGTCTTTGAGATGAAAAGCTGCAAAAGCCATGCAAAGCCTGCGTGTCTCTGGATGTAAGTGCTAACTTGCCGTGTACTCTTGTAAATGCATACTGTGGCTCCACAAACTCACCACCTTCCCTGGGGAAGTCCTAGGGTATTTAAATGATCGAGATGTCCTACCTGAGAGCTGTGAGTGTCCTAAGGGCCAGCAGCAATGGGTTTGTGGGGCTCTGCTTCCATGAAGGATTGAGACACACATGACGGATCTTGTACCACTTAAATTCAGACATGTAAAAATTGTCACCTGCCTCAGCTGCTCTTCTGGGCACCCTTTATAGTCATCAGAGGGAAAACAGGAACCTGAAAAAAGCTTTTCTTCTAAGCTAACTTTGAAATTTCCCTTTCTATGGGAAAAATGCACCCTCAGATGCTCCTTTGGCCCCACAGATGGCAGAGAGAGCCTAAAACCAACTTTTTACATGTTGAAATTTAGATGAAGCTGATTCCACCTGGAGTCTGCCCCCGACGTGTCCCAGGAGGAGTCCTAGTGAGACACAGCAAAGCTGAAAGCCGGTGAGCAGTGACCTGAGACTCAGCGCAGCACGCTGAGAGGTGTCCAGATGTGGAGATGTTGACCTGATCAGTGGAGCCACCGCAGACCCAACCAAACGTGCCCGTCACAGATCAAACTAAAAGCAGCTCCACAGGGATGTTCACTGTCGACCAGAGCAAATAAGCGGTGTGTTTTAGAGGTTCCTCTGCAAGAGCATTCAGCGCGGAGGTGTTCTCCCTGTGCGGGGAATCACCCACACTTCAGTCTTGTAGCAACACGACGGTTGACTGAAGACACTTCCCTCTCTTGTAAGAAATCCTGCTTTCTTGGATCACTTGAGGAATTTGGCAATAAATAACGGCTTTGAACTTTTAAGCACTTTTAAGTTTAGCAGCACTTTTAAGGCTGCGAAAAATGGGGGGAAAATGACAAATATACAGTTTTTACTCTATGCCAGCCCTCTGAGAAGGGGCTACATATCATGTATGATTTTTACAGGACTTCTCCAGTTAGGAACCTGCAGGAAAGCTGTAACTGGTAAGTTACCCAAGCCACAGAGCAGTGGAGTTCGCTCCATGAGATATGCCTTTTGGGGGTTCAAAGGGAGTTTAGAGAGATTTCTACATTAGGAAATTTGAGCCGGGACAAGAAAAAAAAATGTTTCTGTTACATGACAGACGCACTGAGCACTATGATGAGTTGCTGAAGCTCCTCAGTCATGACAGCATGTTCAGTATCACTAACAGAAACAAGGAATTATCAATGGAAAAAAATACCTAAATAACTCATCCTGTCTGTCACTAGAATGATAAATATTTGGATTGCTTCCTCCTCCACTGACTTGCAGCCACCTTCAGGGATGGGACAAGTGCAGCTGTTCAAACAGCACGCAGCAACCCTAAACCATGCAAGGAAGCGGAGACATTTATCATCACTCTCCATCTGCAAGGAGTCCTAGGAAGACAGTTGAAATTGCTTTACATCCCCGAAATACTGTGTCTCTTCTGACAAAAATATGCCAAGGTATCTTTAGCATCCAAGGATATTTGACTTCTTTGTTTTATGACCACCAGAGCAAAGGCCCACCATTCCATATCTCATGGAAGGAGCAATATTTATTTTTCAGCTCAATTTTGGTAAATTGAGAACAAGCAAGCGTTTTGACTGAGAAAGCATCATTTAATGGGACTATTAAAAAAAAAGGTGTTCTGAATTTTACTTTTTTTCCTACTCTCTCTAAAAATGCAGAGAAGGTGAAAGAGTTTACGTGGAGAACTGGGCAAAACTCCCTTTGTTTATGACCATTTCTGACTCTTCTGTCAACACATAATTTGATCACCTTCTCTGCAACCATTTTTTTTTTCTCCCAAAAGAAGGTGGGGTAGTCATTCCCATGTGATTATTTTCAGGAAAATATTCCCAACTCAAAGATACCTCAGGAGTATTTATCTAACCATGAAAAGAAGCTGTTCTTCTAGTTGTGTTAAAGAGCCAGAACTATGTTGAGAAGTGCACTACAAAGGAGATGTGCATGATTATACAGATAACGCTTTGTGCTGGAAACTTTTGCAATTAATTTAGTTGAAACTCAGACAGTGGCCTGGGCTGGCCGGGCTTCACTGATTTGTTCAGGGTGCAGGACTGGCTTCAGAGCCCTCAAAGCATGAAGAACATCACAACCAGGGTGGCTCTTTGCTGTATCTGCATGACCCAGACATGTTGTACTAGTGATAACTATCATGCATATTACACAAATAAATGGTGGGCTCCTACAACTGGGCTTTGGATCTCTCACACGGGCTCCCCAACACCGGAGCAGGGCAGCTGAATGTGAAAAGCTATCTGAGGCTTCACGCATCTTTAGTTTTGGACAATGAAGCCTCCCTCTCTGGTTGACAGATCCGATGTTGCTCCTGGCGTGGATTTAAGCAGCCGTAATGTCAAGGATATACAAAAATTCAAGCAGTGGAATATAGCCAAGGGCTCCAGCAAGCAGAGTTTAAATGTTATAATTAGACATTTACTGAGATGTTTCTTTCTGCAAATTATATTACCTGCTTTTCACACATACTTACAGCTTTTGTTAGGAGAGGCACAAGGTACTATTGTAAGATCTATTGGAATATTCAATTTATGTTTAAAATGCTGGATTAGTAAAGCCAACAATTCAAGCACTTATTAGAAATGCAATTTTCAGACCTTTACATGCAACCAGGAGTTGTTTATTACTGGCCAGGTCCATTGGACCTCACATGTTTTTTAGGGATGGTCTGCAGAAGATCAGCCTGGAAGTGCAGAAGAGCAGGGTTGTCCTGGCTGACTGGCCCACGCTTTGCTGGTGGCTTTGTTTCCTCCCTTAGCCTTCACCCTTCTTGTCTACCTGGACTGCAAGCTCTCTGGAGGAGGAACTCTTCCTCACTCACTTTACACAAAGTAGTCCCAATGTAGATTGAGATCTGTGGGCAGTACTACAACATATACATATATAACATTTTCAGAGGACTAACGAGACATTTGGAAATGGGAATTACCTGCTTTCTCTCTTTGAGCTCCCTGTAATGAGAGCTGCTTAGCAATGCACCAGGAGCCAACAGGTCTTGTCATGCTTTTTTCCTCCCTCCCCTTGACCTTGCCATAGCTCTATAATTTCAGGATATGATATTCCTAGTTGTGCTGAACCTTATTTTCTGAGAGACAAAAATCTGGGTACTCTCTCTCTGAAAGGGTGACTCACAGCAGGAAAAAAAAAACCTCACAGGAGGTCTGCTCTTCCAGATTAATTCCTCTTAATTCTTCTCATTCTTGAGGTCAGGAAATTATATCAGGAAATTATGCAACACAAACAAAACGTAGTTTAAAGGGGGAACTTGGATTGAAGAAATACCTTTCCTGCTAGAATGCTCATGATAAAAGCTGCAAATGGCTGCCGAGGGCAGCCCTTCACCCAGGGCTGTGCTTTCTTCCCTGCCCTGAGCACTCATCTAAAAAATAGTTCACCTACAGACTTACAAAAGATGCTGAATCTGAAGTAGGTAGGAAATAACCGCCATACAAATGCGCTATGTGATTTTTAAAACTATTGCTGGTAGATATTTCTACAAAGAACTGTAGATACAGTGGAAGCTAATGTAAAGGAAACCACCCTGGGGATGAGAAGCATTTTCAATTCTGTCATCGGGGGTACAAGAAGTAAATGCCTTTGGCTTCTAGTGACAATATTTAGCAGTACCTGCCACGTTATATGTATAAAAGTGGATGCTTAGGCTAGCACATTGTCTTCATATTCTTCAGTGCTACTTTAGAACAAATATTTGAGCAGCACCATAAGCACCACAAGCCCAAAGGCTGAGCAGCTGTGGCTGCTGCTGGGTGTCCCAGCCTGGGGCAGTGCCAGTCCCAGGCACTGCTCCAGCCGTGGCAGGACACCAGCGTTGCCCTGGCCAGGACACCAGCATCGTCCACTTTGGTGCCCTAGAAGCAACCACAGGGCATTTACCACTTGTGACTGACCCACCTCAGTTTCCCACCCCTGTGTAATGTGCACTGCTCTCTGCAGAATACGTGAGTCAAGTCTAACTCGTTCTCAGTTATTGTGGCAGCAAAGAGATGCTAGAAAGGAAATCTAAGTTGTTTCAATTTGTTCAGCTTCAGAAAGGAGAGAAACATGCAGTGGCAAGTCTAACTGTGAATGGGTTTAGGGAGGGTGAATCCGTGGGTGTAACTATGTCATCCAGTGTACCCAAGTTCACAAAACAGGCCTATGAGCCTGAGAAAAAAAGGCAGAGAAACAGAGAGAAGGAGAGAAGAAAAGCAGGGTGAGTGGGTGTGGAGAGGATAGAAGAGAAAAAAAGAAAGAAAAGAAAGAAAAGAAAGAAAAGAAAGAAAAGAAAGAAAAGAAAGAAAAGAAAGAGAGAAAGAAAGGAAGGAAGGAAATGGGGGAAAAAAGAAAAAAAAGAACAGAGGATGGGAGGGAAATTTATACATTTTGTTTCTAAATTATGACTTTCCACATAGCCTAATTTTTATCACTGAGTCAAAAGATGAGATTTAACCCAAAAATGTACTTAGGAAGTGAAACACAGCAAATACCACAATGATGGAAATACAATCACAGGCAGCAGTGTACTGAAATGGCTGAAGGACAGGCAGACCAGCCCTGCAGACTAGCACCAAACGATACTCCATCCACGAATATCGAGAGATAGTATCAAGCCAAATTAACATCTCTGCATAACCTTTGCTCTCAAACTGTTCATATCCATATCTGACCTCTGCTGGCCAGGTTTCTCGAGTGTCTTTACACGATCCAGTTAGAGAACACCACACACCGGCTTCCCAGGCATGGCTGAGGCTGCTAGGTGATGTCTTGCACATGGCTATTTCAGTTCCTCTTTCAGTCGAGAGTTTACACCAAGTTTTTAAGCAACTGAGGAATCCAGCCACTATTTCTAACTGTTTTCCAAACCCTGCGCAGATGCCAGTACTTTAGAAGACAGCATTTGGTGGAGTGAGGTATATGACTGGTCTCCCAACAGATACCCAGGCAGGGTGGCCTTGTTTCGCTCGTCTGCCTGGGAACTCCCCAGGTCAGCTTTCCCACGGGCTAACACACCTTGCTGCCACCCAGCCACCGGGACAGCTACCGCTGCTTTGACAGAAGAAAACCCACCCTTTGCTTACAGAATACTTTGTGGCCAGACTATTATTAACACAGATTTTCACGTTCATCTTCTTTCTGTGTTTATATAGAACAGAATTGACTTTACTTGCTTGTTTTAAACTTTTAGGAAGTGTAGAGACAACGTGCCTGCATGGGAACATGCTGGACTGTCCATTAAAGAGGGATGAGTTCCCCTCTTTGACTGCAAAACTGCATCTGAAATGCATGTGACAGGTAGTTTATTAGTGTAATACATCACTGAGAGGCATTCACACACTGGGTGTGCTACGGGGACCTGGGACAGTACAAATAAACCACGGCGAGATGCATATTGCAGAGGTACAAGTCTCCACAAACATCCCAACCTGGTGCTCAGCCCTCACTGAGAGCCATCGCCTCGTGGGGCTTGGGGCAGCGTCCCTCCTCCCCAGCGCTGCGGGGCGCAGCCCGGCTCCTCAGAAACAATAACCATATAATTTCATGGGAACGTCTGACAATGACAAGTGCATCAACACTAATCACAGGTAGTCTCTAAAAGTAGTTTCAGACACAAATAGTAGCATTCCTCAGAACTACCAAGTCCTGATTTAATGGCAGAGTTTGTGAGCTCTGGCGCTGTAATATAAAGTGTATTGTGCACGGGAATCAACAGCTTCACATGAACTTAAATGTACTTTCTTCTTTCAGGCATCAATATGTATTACAGTTGGGTTTGCGCTGTAATCCTTGGCTAGCCACAAAAACCTGTAGACTTTTAGATGCTTGTCCCCTGTTAATGAGCCCACAAGACTGATTTCTTGGTGCTATGACATCAATGCGACCTCATATTTACATGGGAAAAATCACCAGCAGAAAACAGCAGCTCAAGTCAAATCCTGAAATCCTTTCCTGACAGAAACTCTGATCAAAATCAGCAGGACCAAAGATGTAAGGATCACTCATGTAAAAGTTTCACGGCTCTTCTTTCAATCTACATATCTAAAAAATACCTGTTAAAATGCGTCAGATCAGTTTGCTTTGTGTCTTTTCTTGCCAGCATGAAAAATGCCTTGATGATTGCACAATCACAGTCCATCAAAGAATAGCTCTGATTTGACTTAAAAAAATTCATAAAGCTGGCATAGCCAGCAGACTACACTTACCTTTGGGATGAATGAGACACTTTCTGGCTATCAAGCCGAAATCCATGGAGCAGTTCTCAGATTTTAATGAGCAGAAAATCTTTGTTGGAAAGACAGGTTAGACTTGATTTATTTTTTTTTTAAGATGAGAAAATACTGTCAGCAGCAGTGGGAAGGAATCAGCATGTCTTCAGTGGTTACAGGAGTTACAAGATCTTGTATGTAAAAAAAGGATTAGAGGAGCGTGGATTTCAACTTTTGTAGACCTGGGAAATTTTGCTACATGTACATATTTGTGAACAAATGCCATGAGCTGATCCCACTCCTATCAACATTAAAGGGAATTTCATCATTCATTTTCTAAGGAACAATTCTTATTTATTTTCTTTATTCCATACCCAGGAATCTTACCAGAGCAGCTCAGGGATTTAACTTTGCAACATGCTCCCAGGACACTGAAACAAAGCCAATGCAGAAGACCCGATTTTAAAGATGCATCGTAGTATAGGCACTCCTATAGGAACAGGGAACGGATCCTATTGTGTAGATAGCAGGCAGCCATGGAAATTGAGGACCTCAGATGAATTTAAGGGCTGCAACATGAACTCCTAGAGTAAAGCAAAAGGGGATAATGTGAATCATGGATGTATGAACAAGGAAGTACTGAGTAGGAGTGGGGAGCTGATCTTATCTCTGCTCTGGTAAGACTGATATTGGCATAGTGCAAAAAGTTCTGGTGCCCATATTTTAAATGGGAAAAGTTGGAGACAGGTCAGAGAGAGGATGAGAGAAAATGTCTCTCTCTAGTGAAAGCCTGGAAGCGATCTCTCTGCTTACCTTATCAAAAAGATGGAGACATGACTTGATTAAAGTGTACAACTACCACCACAACAAGATAATACTGTATGCAAAAGATCTCCTTCATCTAGTGGAGAAAGCAGAGCAGGAATCAACGGCTAGAAGCTGAAGCCAAACAAATTCATACAAAGAAACCCAGGCATGCATTATTAATAGTAAGAGCAATTAATCCTGGGAACTACTTACCAAAAAGTAGGGTTGTATTCTGTGTCTCTTGATGTTTTCAGATCAAGATTGGATGTCTTCCTAGTAGAGATGCCCTAGGCAAACCCCTATGAAAGGGAAGCAAGGTGAGACATAATAGTCCATGATATACCATCAGACCAGTCGACTGGATGATCCTGTTGTTGCTATACATTGGCTCTACCTCTGCTAGTAAATTAAAGTGTCAGGACCCAGGCCCGGACTCCAGAACATGATCACCTATGATATTAAATTGTTAGGATAGTCCCTCACATGCTGTTGGCCTGGACAAACTAGCCCTCTCCCAGACACACTTAGCACAACTGGGAAATGAGCATAGTCCAGGGCTACAGGAAATTTGGACATGGACATCCTATTTTGGAGAGGACAGGAATGCAATGGTGGTACAAGCTCACCAGACCACCCTTTGGTTGGCAAAATACAGTTTTGCCTGTATTACCTGTGAAGGCTTGAGTCGGCTATGGCTGCACAATGTTGAACACCAAGCAGGAGAAATGCCTGTGAATCAGATATTCCAGAGCCGCCTCCAAGTAGGTGGAATGTTGTTGACACACTCACAGCTTTGATGAGCCCTAAAAGGGAAAAAGGAAGAATGTTTTGACATATTTTGAATATTCAGAAAGGTAATTGTTTCCTGCCATAACTGACATTCCATGGGAGTAGTGTATTCCTGCTGGTCATGTCCGTACTAGATAGAGATGTTGAAGCAGTGCTTCCCACACAACCCTCGCAATTAGGCAACACGGAGCCTGATAACTGGGATTTTGTAAACGTCAGTGTAGCTTCCTATTATGGTGCTCACCTGGTGCTCATTAGCAGCATTGAGTTAATGTGTTTTGTTGCCGATGGTGATGATCATAGAGTCATTGAATCAAAGAATGATTAGAGTTGGAAGGGACCTTAAAGATTATCCAGTTCCAACCCCCTTGCCATGGGCAGGGACACCTCCCACCAGACCAGGTTGCTCAAAGCCCCATCCAGCCTGGCCTTGAACACTTCCAGGGATGGGGCATCCACAGCTTCTCTGGGCAACCAGTTCCAGTGCCTCACCACCCTCACAGGAAAGAATTTCTTTCTAGTATCTAATCTAAATCTCCCCTCTTTCAGTTTAAAACTGTTACCCCTCATCCTATCACTACACTCCTTGGTAAAGAGTCCCTCCCCATCTCCAATAGGCTCCCTTCAGGTACTGGAAAGCTGCTATAAGGTCTCCCCAGAGCCTTCTCTTCTTGAGGCTGAACAACCCCAACTCTCTCAGCCTGTCTTCACAGGAGAGGTGCTCCATCCCTCTGATCATCTTCGTGGCCCTCTGCTGGACCCATTCCAACAGGTCCATGTTCTTCCTGTGTTGAGGACTCCAAAGCTGGATGATGTACAGGGACCCAAATGCTACCCCTCGATGTCTGCTATAATATGAAAACAAGGAGTGCAACTTCATTGCGGGATTTAGTATCTCATCTCAGGGATCCCAGAAGGATGTTCTTTGCTGTTTCCAAGTGCTGGAAGCATTTCTTGCCTTCTGAATGTTAAACATATACTAACCCTCAGACTTTTTATAGAAGGAAAAATCCCATATATTCTGACTGAAGCTTTAGCAGGCTCTAAACAATTTCTACAGTGAAATTACATCTACACTGCATGTTTTCCAGCACTGTTCAAGCTGGCAGCACAGTAAATATTGTATGGGCTATAAAGACAGTTGGGCAGTAGTTGCTGGTAGTACCATGTGCATCAAGTGTCCCTAATGCATAGTTTAGTCTGTTGAGAGACATGGGACAAAAGGCTGACATTATAGCAAGCCTCTATGTAAAGACTTCCAGACTTCACCTCCACTTATAAATCAACCAACACAGAACCCCCAAAAGAAAGCAAAATAGTATTATCCTTTTTTTCTAGTTGAAGAAATGAAGACAGAAATGCTAGGTGGTTTTGATTCGCTAGATGTCCAAAGAGAACTGAAGGGCAGGTCTCGGCTGCAGGTCGCTGTGCAGAGACACCACATAGCTTTATGAGTGCTGCATACCTCCAAAACAGATGTTTCCCTCCACAATGAGTTCCACAGTGCTAAGACTAACTTAACAGACAGTGTCTGAATGAGGGAGTTTACCATTAGTTCACATATTTCCACAAAACACCCAAACCAGCCTTGTGCTCTGCGTGTATCGCAAGACTCTCTTGCCCAAGAGAACTGGGCATTTCTGAGTCTCTCTGAGACTTGACCAAAGAGCTGCAGCAAGGGAATGCAAAAAAGACCCTTTTCAATTCTCTTTTGCAAGCCTAAAGATCCTATGCTGACAACAAGGTCATCTATCTCAGATCAAGCTTTATTATTTTTGTGAAACTCAAATCACTCAACACCTGGAGGCAATTTCCTAAGCATCTGCATTTTTACAATGTGAAGCCAAGGTGGGATGAAAGGGCAAAACCCAGTCAGCTCTCAGAAAACCTGGCATTTCTGGGCTTTGCAAGTTTGCCTTAGCTGAGTGAAGTTGTCATTTGCAGGGTATCTGTGAAAAGCTTCTGGTTCAAGTGAAGCAATGCTGTGGTTGTGATTTTCCCTTCACCGTACGGAACACCCATATTTTAGAAAATTTCAGTCATATTTCATCCTGGCCTTAAAAAATTACGTTGTCATAAAAAGTGGATGTAACACTGAAAAGGAGCACTCTGAACAGAGGACATAAATATACTAGCAAAGTGTAGAGAGGCCCATGGGGGGGCCATCACTCATCCCCAACCCAGGCCAGCTCTCACTCTTGCAGCCACAGCTCAGGCACGGTTCAGGAGCTGGGTCGTTCCCAACAGGCATTTTGAATGTGGCCACTCAATTTCGGGGGAGAAGGTTGCCTAGCTGTGTGGCCATAACTCCAGACCATGGGACAGAAAGCAGTCCTTGAATAATTTTTTATTCACAGTGGTGCCATCTTAGGATTTATCTCACCAGGACACGAGAGAAAGAGAGCAGCAGATGACACTCCGAGCAGCACTTCAGACATCAGGACTTAGCAGAAGGCAGTGAGTTACTGTAACAAAGTCAAGATTCAGTTTAGGGTACTAAGTTGTGGTGTCTACACCTAGGTGTCAGCACGTGAGGCAAAGGAGCAGTTCAGTTTTTATCACATGAGACCTTCTTGGTGCCCTCTCTGGCTTCTGGACAACAGTGCAAAAGACTTTGGGTCTTTTCTGTGCTGTGTCATTTCTCACAGCACGACATAAGAAGTCTTGTGCACCCCAGGACATGGGTCTGAGCCTGTAGCACTGGGGACCAGTGACCTGAATTGCTACTGGGCTTCACTGGCTGTACTGATGACCTCTCCACTGACCATGATGGTCTCATATGTAAAATGCATACGAGGTGCGGTTTGCCTGCAGTCACTGAAGTTCAGGAGTCTTAATATAGACCTAAAACCTTCTCTGACTTTCTAAAGGATCAATCCTCAAATGCACAATAAATTTAATGAATTTCAAAAGACAGACAAATAAAATCATATATTGGTCTTAATTAAGATGATTATAAAGAAAAAAATCAGAATACTATGCTTATTTGCTCTATTCAAAGTATAGAGAGGTGTAGATGTCAAGGGCTACCAGTGTTGATTTCCATACTTTGTGTTACTCTGCATTCTGCCTTTATAGGCACTGAAACTGTCTATATGAGATGGTATTGCATTTTTAGAGAAGGTCATGGAGGGATTTCGTCTGTGGATGCAGCACTGGTCTCTAATGTTTTCTAATATTTTTTGTAGCATAGAAAGCAAACGTGGTAATAAATTCCCAGGTCATATCTAGTCTTCTACCACCCTCTCTTCAACAGTGACAGTGAGTCTTCTCAGATGGGTATACTGTAGTGTGAGAACTTCCAACAGAAGAAATGAAGGGGCAGTAGCAAGAAGAGAGAGGCTTGGCAAATGGCTGAGTAGGAGACTTTACTAGGCATATTCCAACTTGCCAAACGGAGCCCAAAATACATGTCCTGGCATCTGTCAGGACGTGTCCATGTCCACTATATGCTCGGTCTCGTGATGGACACGTTGTCAGCCTGACTCAGAGCTCTTCTCCACTCTGCTGTTGATGGTCTCATGGATCATAGAATCATAGAATATCTCAAGTTGGATGGGACTGATAGATGGATCATAGAATATCTTGAGCCAGTGATGGATCCTGGCAGCCCCCCCCTCACCTCATCCTCCTCATCCCATTTTTTTGGTCTTCTCTGCTTACTTTTGTAACACTTTCAGCATGTGCTGCTGAGCTGGGGCCAGTTTTGACCTATGCCTCCTTGAAAACTGGAGCGACCTTGATTCAACCTCCCATTCAGAAACTTGGGAGACGAAATGACTTTCTCTGCGCACCCTGGACTAAGCATTTTTTTCCTCGTCTCAGTAGCAAGCTTTAACAAAGTGTTTTAAATGAGCAGCGCTTTATTAGAGGGAAGAGAGGGAAGGAAACAGAAGGAATCATTAGTCTGGGAAGCCTGAATTGTCAGTCAGCGAGCCCTAGTCTTGCTCCTCAGAGTAGTTATTAAGGAGTTAGCCTGGACCCAGCTTTCTGCTCGCAGCTGTGATGGTGCCGAAGGGATGGCTGCTGCCCTCCTCCCTAGTCACATTCCCCTTGAAGTGTGCCTGTGCTTGGGATGTTTCAGTGGGGTGACTGGTCAGTCCGTTTCCAGGGCTGTGAGTATCCCATGGACAATGATCCCAGCCTCGCTGCTGGTGAAGGGTGTCCCCATGGAGCCCACAGGTTAGGCAGACACTCCCAGTTGCCCAGTAGCCTCCATGCCACAGGATTTGCCATGGGCTGCTGTGGCTCACGCAGCACCTCCTCTTGCTTACAGCCAGGGACCGGCTCCTTCTGCAGTCATCACTCTCTCAAGCCACCTCCTCATCTTCTCGAGGCCATTTGCCCGAAGCTCCCTTAAGAAGCTGGGAGTGCCTCTTCTCCAGGCTCACCAATGGGGCCAGTAGACTCCACAGCTTTGAAGATGCCCAGTCATCATGTTTACAAGGCTTCTGGGTGCAGCAGTTGTCTCCTATTGCGTCTTTTCACTGTACCAGGCCCAAAATATGTAAAGGTTCTAGCTATTACTGATGTAAGTAACTCTGACGGTTTCAATACTACAAAACTACATGGTCCATGAGAAGATTATAACTCTACCAAATGGCCAAAACAGGGGGGTGGACTAAAAAAAAAAAATAGTGTAGGTAGTGAACCGATGAAACCCTGGCCTCTTCACAAAGGTGAATGTGGCTGATAGCTGTCACCCCTCTGACGCTCAAGAAGAGGGATGTGTGCTCAGGTAGAGGAGGAGGCATGATACAAAAGGAGGTCAAGGAAAGGAAACATAGGGAACAACAAGGGGGCAAAAGGACGAGCAGAGTGCATGATGTGAGACAGGGCAGGAGAGCAGGATGAGGCAGAGAAGCAGCCAATCTGAGACATGGTGCAGCCGTTTCCTACCCCACGGTGTTCCATCTTCCCTGAGGATACCTCCATCTCTTCCTTCTCCCCCCTCAAGTGTTTGCTACCAGCACACCCTGTGTCCATGGGGCTGCAGACCAGGACACCTCCTGCCTGGACAGTCACAATGGCACCAGTGCTAGTGACATCCAAACTAGCATGAAAATCCTTGTTTCTAACCGGTACCTCTCCTCCTCCTCCCTCAGCATGCCTTGGCACTGATATTAGCCTTGGAGGTCCTTACATCAGGAGTGAATTGCATTTGGTTGAGGTTTGCCAAGTGCTATTTTAATCCATATTGGTATTTCTCCAAAGCCTTCCTACAAGGTCCCAGGATATATTCCCCCTCTTATTCTGTGTTACAGAAACTCTCTTTCAGCCGTCTCCCTTCCCGCTGCACACAGAGCAGCATGCATAGGGTTAACTCAGCTCTTCACAGCAGTCAGATTTTTGGTAAATGGTCCATGGGCACTGTATCTTTCAGCATGTTTCCTCCTGCATGGAGCTGGGGAACGCTGTGGGTGGCAGATGGGAGTGACATGGTACAACGTTTGGGCTGGTCTGGCTCAGTTGCAGCTGAATTGTAGGCAGTGGAGCTGGCTCAGCCCAGGAGTGGAGAAATGTCTCT
Organism: Tringa tobata; assembly: GCA_033628505.1. NCBI lineage: Eukaryota > Metazoa > Chordata > Aves > Charadriiformes > Scolopacidae > Tringa > Tringa tobata. The sequence goes on from JAHREE010000186.1 coordinate 183,166, forward strand.
TTTAGGTATAATAATGGAGTGTGAGAGATGTTGGGAGGTGAAAGTCATGGCAGACCAAGCTGGCAGCAGAACCCTGAGAACACTCATCTCCCGGTGCCTCCCAGTCAGGCTGCCTCGCTCCCAAGGATGGGATTCATGGAGATACAGTAATCAAGGGAAATGTGAAATATTTTATGTTCTCCCTACCCTCTTGCAGGAAAAAACGTGTTGGCTTTCACGTCCTGCAGGCACCTCACTCACATATGCCATGCCTTCCTTGGAGCAAGGAAACAACCAGCAGTGTTTCACCAGAGAACAGGAACACCTGAGCAGGGTTGAGGACCACGTGGGATGAGAAGAACAAACAGTCCTCAGCATCCATCACTGCGAGAGGCTACCCTCAGGCCTGGGACACACCAGCAGCCCAAGGGACATTGGGCTGGAGCAGTGGTGCCATATTCCCTGCAGCTGACAGTGAGGAGTCATGGGATGAAATGGAGACGTTCCCTGTGGAAGAGCCCTGGTTCACATTAAAAAGAAAAATAATTAGAAAATCAACCAGCTGCCGCATGCATAGCTTGGCTCTGTTAAATCTTGTGCATGATTTCTGAGCACCCTCCTCATGGCTGGAGAGGAAGACATCAACCATTCTGTGCTTAGGCACAAATTAAAGGATGTCTTGTCTTTGTTGTCAAATCATCTGTCCTCCCTCTACCACATCCAGATGATATTTACTCATCCTTACTTTATAAGAAAGGGCAAAGCACCCAAGAATTCAAGTGCATTGCATCAAAGATAATGTTTTTTTTAAAAAACCAACACAACCCACCACCTCCTTGGTATGCACTGAAAGGGTCTCTCTACCTCCCTCAGGTGGAGATGAGATTTGGGGACTTTGTGGTATCAATCCGGCAGTTTTGGGCTCCTGTCTCAACAGGAGCTTCTTCATTAAATAAATCCTATTTAAATCTGCTTCTCTATTACCAGAAGAACAACTCTGGGCAAATCCTACCTCTCTTCCTTCTGTAAATGGCTGTCATGAGATCACTCATGTGCACTGGATCTGCATCACTTGAAGTTAGTAACAAGCAATTTAGTAAAATAAAATTAGCATTTTAGCTATTTCTTTCTCAGATTCTCATTTCCTTATTTCTCTTTGCTATCTACGTAGGAGGAAATCAAGTGAGATCTTCTTTATCCTTTCTGGCTGTGAGGCAATTAATTCCTCTTTCTAATTGCAAGAGTGTTTCACAGTAAATGGTTCAACTTCTACCCAGGTTGTCTTCTGCATCTCCCACCGCTTCTCAAAACCTTTAGGGAATATAACGTGTTATCACTGCATGGGTTCCTTAACTCCCACATTGTGCTACCTCTGGAAAATATTCCCATGGGGATATCTATTATATCAAGGGCTTTTTTTAAATTTATAGGGGCTCTAAGCAATCCTGCTCCCTGTCAGTCCTGATTACATCGCTGTGGGGACAGACAGACAGCCGTTGTGTGGTCCCTGCTGAGGCTGCCCCTTTGCCCCCTTTCCATGGGGTCAAGGTGGCTTTGATCCCTGCCTGCCACAGCAAGGCTGCTTTTTGGGGAGCAATTTCATTTACCACCTCTGTGACTGCTTCTTCCCTTGGTGAAACACGAAAGGGAAAGAAATCACCCCACAAGTACCCTGGCAGCTAGAGAGGGTTAAAAGTTGCCTCCAGAAACCTGCTATATCTAAATATTTTGGTTAATATGAACTAAAATGGTTTGCTAGAACATGTGAATGCCCTTTGGAGGGGGAAAAAAGGGTAAGATTTTTGCTTAACACAGGAGAAATTTATTCCACCAAGGTAGCTAGCAGGTCAGTGTCAGGGACCTTTGCCTGGACCAGAGTTCAAATGTCCTTTCTACAAATAGCTGGACATGAGGACAGGGACTTGACCTTTAGTCTACCATCTAAATCTGAGTATGAAAAAAAATGTTCCCTATTTAGTCAGAGGTTGAAAGAATAGTTAGAGGGGAAATTTTGGCTTGGGTTGAACCAAGAAAAAGAAATTTAGGATTTCTGGAGAAGATAAATACTTTTTTTACCATCTAAGATATTTTTGATCTAAACCAAAATGTTTTAAGACTCATGGGGGAGATAGAAATTAACCCTTCAAAAGCTTGCTTTTGTAATCTAGGATAATTTTAAAAGGCAAGACGCCTTTCTGCAATGAAAGGTGAAAATTTACGTTTGGCAAATTCCAGGAAGAAATACCAAAGTAATATTTTCAAAAAGTATGCCTCCATTTTGAGGGTCAATATTTTTGGCCAAATGTAACTCAGAGGTATAAGTAGACTTGGTCTTTCTAAAGGTGGGCTTGGGGTTTTTTTTTCAGGAAAAACAAAAAGTACTATTTGCGCAATTAAATGTTAAATGCTCCAACATTCTCTCACCACACCTGGAATAAGGGCCTGGACCATTTGGCTGGGCTGGAGTAGGTGAGGGGCTTCTCCTTCACTCATATTCTTTTTTTCATCTCTAAAAATTGTGGTTTCCTCCTGTGGCCAAACAAGAAATTAGTTTTCTGGTCAGAGCTCTTGCCGGGCTGTGCCCTGTCTCACGGAGGGGTGCGTCAACTTCATGGCAAACCTAGTAAATGCCAGTAAATGCCTGACCACTGCATGGGAGCAGTTTATGAGCGGGAGCACTGCCAGCAAGCCCACATGCACTTCCCAGTCCTCTGGCATCCCACCAGGCTGCTGAGAGAGCAAGGGGTGGCAGAGGAATCATCTAAGACAGTGGCACCGTCTCTCGTGGACTAATTCCAGGAGAAAGCAGGACAAAATCATCCCCCAGGTTCCATGCTTTTACTGTTCGAAGCAGAGAAAAAACCACTAATGACCGACTTTTGGTGAGCTAAGTATCAGGGCACGTACCTGTGGGTAAACACGTGTTTAATTTCTTGAGCTGGATATCAGTTACACTATTGTGAGCAATATCAGCCGGATTATGACTATTCCGCCACTCCTGCGGGCTCGGGGAATGGCAAGCTGAAATCGTTGCCCTTATCTGTTCTGCCTGTTTGCTCTTGTGAAAAGTGAGGGACAGGTTTTCGAGTGGGACGGGTTTTTGAAGGCTCCTTCTCAACGGCTGTGACTTCTTGCAGCACAGCTCACGCCCGAGGGCAGGTCAGCGAGCACGATTCTCACCGCCCTTGGAAATGTACTGAGAAAGGCCCGGGATGAGGCTTGGTGTGATGCAGCGATGTGGTACAGCGCTCCCCAGGCCACCTCCCCGGCCTTCTGACTTAGGCTTTTTAATAAAGTAACCTTTACTTCATTCAAAAGCTCACTCCTGCCTCTTCGGTACCGTCAAAACACAGTTCTACACCATCTCAGCATCAGGCACGGCAGTTTTCAACAGCAGCCTGATGCACGTGGGATCTCCAGTTTCACCACCAACACATGGGCCATGAAGTCCCACCAAAAAACAGGCTTTCCCTCTATTTATAGGGCCAGGATGTTGCCACGCATAAGATTCTATTTTTAGCTTTTACAACAGTTCCTGTCTGTGGGCAGAAACCTTATTGCCCCCCAAATAAATACTATGAAACCAGAAGAAATGCCAAGGGAATGCTGCCTTCAATATAAATTGCCTAATTTCTGGCTCCTTGACTGGCACCTCGCTTGTATAATAACCACTGAGTCAGAGCGTGACCCCGAATGCTCGCTCGTTACCTCCCGGGGTGTCGTGGGGAACGTGGAGGCTCATCTCCCCAGCTGCTAATTCTCGAAAGTGTCTAGTGAAGTAAAACATATGAAAGGGCAGGACTAAGCTTTGCAGCATTTTTTTTTTTTTTAATTCAACGACTCATTCATTCAAATGAGATTTACGAAGACGTTATGCAATTTTCCTGCACGCAGTCATCAGGGATGTGTAATGAATATCTAATTCGCAGACTGGGTGATTTAATTGGATGTAGATGATCTTCTGACCACGGTCAGAAAGCAAACAGGGACTGTGCACCAAATGAGCTTATAACAAAGTGTGTTAAAGTCTCTGACTCAGGTGTTGTCTTACATAAGAGAGAAATGCTAGAGAATTGTGAAACCTTGTGAATTATGCAAGGAGGGAGTTTAATTACTTTTATTGAATTTATAGATTTTTTTGCACTGCTAGTAGCTTTTAATTACTCATTACATTTTGAGTGCTTGTAAATCAGAAATAAGAACTGCAGGTGAATTTGTCCTTGATGCTGCTTTTAGAGTAATGGGAAATTAAACCTATCTGTACAGGTTATTTTACAGTGACATTTTAATTCATACATAATATAACGAAAGAGAAAAACCCAACCAAACAAAAACTTATTCATTCATTTCTTCCTGAAGACTTGTCAAAGAGATTAAAGAAATGCTTCCCAGCAATCATGTAACAGCGTTTTTACTACTACTAGACAGGCTCTCCCACTTTGAAAAACTCCAAATGTGTTTATTTATGTGACCAAAAAAGCATTTCAGAATGTTATAACACACACACACACATCTATTTTCCAGCCTGTAGTTCTCTGGGAATACTGACATAGTTTCTTGCAAATAAAAGGTGGGGAAAAGATAAAAATATAATATTTATTGCTAAATGTATAAAAATCTAATAATAAAAACTTGACACATGGATTAATTGGAATAAAAAGCTATTTCTTTCACATTTAAGAATTCTAAATGTACCATCAAGAGGGAAAAACAGAAACTTAAGTGTGCCTCATTATCTTCCAAAGCTGTTTAGTGCTAATGGAGTGCAAGACACAGTCATCTGATTTTTTTTACACGGACATCTGCAACCATTCATTTTATAGAAAATACCAGAAGAAAAATAAATGAAAATGCATTTGATAATGACTCATACTTTCATTTGTAAACGTGGCATAAGCACTCGACACAAGGAAATGGAAGTCAGATCTGGGGAGCTGTGATTAGCCCAGAAAATTGCTGATTATTTCAAGTAATGCTGACCCCAGTCTCCCTTGTCCCTTAACATAGTCACCATGTGGCAATGACAGTCACTGGACTTGAATTCTCAGTGACATCTGTGTTGCTACTATGGGGTTTAATTTGCTTATTTGGTTTATTAGGTAGTTAACTGGTTGTGTGAAACTGAGTGGAACTCAGATGTCTGTGACTATCGATACCAGTATTGCTCAATACTTGGGATTGCGTCTCCATTGATTTTATCGACCAGCAGGGACTACAGAGACTAAATTGTGATAAAAGGGGAAAGAAAAAAAAAAAAAAAGTATCACACTGGTGTTCCTGTGTTTTTACAGTTACCAGTTTCCACTTTTTCTGGCCCCTGCACATCCTCAGGGCTGCAGCAATTCTTGCTGATGGCTGATCTCAGTTTAGTAATTTCGTTTCTTCACTTCTCATGTAGCAAAGTGTTGGCACATGCAAACAAAGCATGTCTATTTGATTTGAGTATTTTGACAACTCCTCTAACATCTTTACAGCACGAACACAGCAATACTAAATCATAATAATAAATAAAACCACTATTTATTATTTGCACCCAAAAGCCTCAGCCAGGCTCAGTAGATGACCGTGGTAACTTCTTTCTGTGTAAAGTGATGATTAGGTCTCTGCCCCAAAGGTGCAAGATGACTATAACAAATAAATAGTAGAACTTTAAGGTTTACTCCCGAAGTCAGGTTCTTGTTGCAGCCAGGAAGAAGTGACAGGGTGAGGAGGGTGTTTTGGGGCTGGGTGATGTGGTGGCCCAGGCCAACTCCACGATGCACGGACCTGCACCCTGCAAGCGTGGAGTTTGCTAGTGCAAACACACCCAACGCTTTCAAGCTGCCGTGACCTACCCCTGGTAGTTGACAAGCTAAATCCCAAATTACACGAAGCTCACTCATCCCGCCACCTTGGCACTCTCGAGCAAAGCTTTCAGCTGAGCAGCGAAGAATACGGTGCTAAACACTGAAGAGAAAAAAAAAAAAGCCCCAGTTTTGGGTTACTCCACATGTGTGACTCAGCTGGGGAGAGCCAGCGCCGGGAGGGGATGGAAATAAATGTTTGGAGGAGGAAATTGAAGGAAGAAAAGTGTTTTCTGTAGGGGGATATTAGGGTGTGTAGGACTGTGTGGTGGAAATCCAACATAAGCCTCGTGCGAGCCTGACTGCTATGATCCCCCACGACTGCCTGCTCATTCCTCAAGTAATTGAGGCTTCAGTTCAGCAAAGCATTTAAGCTCAGGCTTCATTTTATGCTGTCAGTAAGTGCTTCGCTGAACAGGGGCTTAAAGTATCAGGCGTGTTGCATGAGATTTATCCCACCTAATTTTAGCCTTTTGCAGTGCAGATATCTGCACTGGAGTTTGTGACCCCAGGCTGTCCTCATTATTAATGGGGAGAAATAAGCATTTCTGGCACGTTGTTGATTAGGCCTACTCTACCTTCGAGTGAGAAATGCCATTCAGTAGACGTGTTTGCAAGCAGAGCTTAAAATAGCTAGGTCAGATGTAAACATCTGCAGTCCAGGTACCTGCATTCATATCCCTGAACCGTAACAACCTCTGATGACAGAGAAGCAGAAAAAGACATACCCACTGGAAGGTATCAGGCAAATGCAAACTGAATTTTTATAGAGAAATGAAAGTGAAAATGATTTTCTCAGTGAGAAAGCTACAGTTTTAACTTTTTGAAGACAAACAGCGGAAGAAAGGAATAGACCATTGTGATTCCCTCTTTTAAAGCATTATTCCTTTCATACTTTCATTGTCTGAAATCGTGTCTCTGCCTCTATTGATTACTGAGGGTTTCTGCTCACCAGCCTAGCTTTTAGAAAGCTGCAGCTTGATGAGATCAACCTCTTCTTGTGTCAGACAGATATTTTTGGAGGAGGAATCCCAAATATTCAAAACATTTCTGCAGAGATATTCGACTACAGGACTTGTGTTTCTCCAAACGTTGAAGACCGCTGCTCGCCCTGCGTGGGCAACTGGGATGTGAACTTCTGGGAACTACTGCAAATACGGGAATGCCTGGAATCCCTGTGGAAACAACCTCAAAACCTTGAATCCTTGTTATCTCTGAGAACACATATTTTTGTTTGCTCAATTAGCAGTGGGAGAGGATGACCCATGAGCGTGTCGGGCAGTAGAGCGTTGCGCTGTTTCTCTCCCTGCCCGCCGCAGGCTGACTCTGGGAAGATGCTGGTTCCTGGGCAAACACCACTGATGGATGAGAAGAGCAGCAGCGGTCCTCGGCGTGCGGTGGTGGTGGTGGGTCAGGGAACGTGTGGCAACTGCAAAAACAGCAGCAGCAGCTGTAGTTGTTGAAAGTACAACACAGGGGAAAATACCCTTTTGTTAAACTGAAGGAGCTGGTGCTTACCGTGGTCTGATGCCCGTAGTGGGAGTCAAGGACACCCCTTCAAACACTGATCTGAGGCAGTAAGCTAGGAGTAAAATCGCTTGACATTTCCTTCTATGAAAAGTGGAAACAGACACCTCCAGAAAATAATTCATCCTGTCCCGAGGAAAGGATTTAAAATTTGTGAGCTAAATCGCTCTCTGAATGCAGCAGCCCATTTTCTAACTGCAAGAAAGTCATCAAATCCTTAACTGAGATGGATAGTCCAGTCCTTAAATGTTACTAATATAAATTATGTGCTTCCTACCGCTGGAAAAGTCTTTTTCTCTGCACTTCTATGACATTTACTCAAATGAGGACAGTGCTGAGACTGTTGCTTCTATGTGCTATCACAGGGCAGCTGATAACAGAGCTCTGGGCTCTGTGAAACCTGCGGAGGGAAAATGCACGTACAGGACCATAGCACATCTTTTTCTTTTGACGATTAAAGCTTTCTGATTCTAACACATGCTAGACCTTCTACCCAAAGCAGTAGCCTGGGAGTTACATGGGGACTGAGTCTGGTGAAGAGTTTATTTACTTGGGGACAGATTCTGTCTGGGTGTTTTGTGGGACTCAGAGAAGAGGAAATGATTCACTGACAAAGGGGGGAACAGGCGTCTTGACTCACAGTTTCCTGGTCTAACCACTAGACAATTCCTCTAGCCATTCCTTAGTGCATCAAAAGGATAGATTCGTTTCTCAGTTCCTTAAACATCATGAAATTGTTGTCCTCGATTACACATCAAGGCTTACCATGCCATGTTGAGGGAAGATCTCTAGGTTTTATTCTGCAAGTTTGTAGAAAAAGTGCCAAAATCAGTGAATTTGCCCAACAGTCTTGTGTGCTAATGGAACCAAAGTGCCAGGTCTGCCGCACTGCTTTTCTCATATGTACAGGGCTGGGCGCTTCAGGGTTGATATACTCAAACCTCAATTAGTTCATAAAATTCCAAACATATCAGAACACATTTTTGATGCTAATTCTGTAAGATTCTGGACGATGGCTAAGAAACACAAAACGATTAGGTCCACATGAAAGCAAATTTAAAACATTACTGTTCAATTAAATTGTTCTGGAGTTTCACTTTCCTTCCAGTTAATAGAATTTCTTTGTATCTATGGCCACTATAAATTGTTTCTAGATCATACAAGGATAATTGAAAGAGTGCTTTATGAGGCATGGATGCCAAAAAACTTATAATTGCATTTAAATCATCAGCTGTACTTGAAAGTCTTAAACTAATCTTCATTGCTACTAGATTATCTCATATATGCAGTTTCATTTATAAATGATTTCTCCTAAAGACAAAATACACTCTTTTCAAAAGCAGTTCGCTGATGTTGACAAATCCGTAGGCTCACTCCACAAGATCCTCTTGCAGGAGCTTTCAGATTCCTAGCCCAGGCAATGTTTCCCCCTGGCTGCCTTGCAGGCTGATTTTAGTTTTAGGACTGTGCCATCTGCTGTTGGAATTGCAAATTTCCCATGGTCTGCACAGCCTGCAACCGCCAGCTCCGACAGTCTGGCCGCACATGACTGTGATTTGCTCCCATGTGAGGCACAGATGTTGCAGGGTGACTCTGCCTGCCATCCCTGTCGGAGGCTTCAGCCTTCTTAGGATCGTTTATTCCACTCTTCTGAAGGGCTCTGCTTTGGCAGGGACATGTAAGGGCCTCCCTTTGTCCCTGTTGCTCAGATGTGGTACGACACACAGAGGATGCAGGGCCATATCCTTCAAGACTAAATTTTAATAGAAAATCGAACTTCCTTTCATCTCTTGAGCATAGAAAGTGCACAGACAACTTAGGAATAGGCAATGTCAGTTTCTCAGCATATTTGCTAGCTCAAGGTACCATTGCAATTGCTGTTGAGGCTGTAGCTCCAGGCAAATTGAGTGGAAATGAAAGAGGTATGTTGGAGGCTGGCCCCACAAAACCACAGCTTCTCAAGGGCAGTGGGGAGCACCCCTCACCAACGTGGGGATGCTGGGTCTCAAAAAATGATACTTCTTAGGATGCCCCATGGCCTAGTCTGTCAGTGCCTCTGCCTGATCCTCATGATGGGGTTACTGCCACCCCTGAGTCTCAAGAAATTCAGTTGCTCACAGAATTCCCAAGGTGAGGAAAATGTGGCCCAGTGGATTGCATGAGCCCTGCCTGCTTTTGTCTGGAAGCTGTCTTGGTATATGAGCTAGTAACACAGTTATTCCAGCTGTGTTTCTAATCACGCAGATTAGAAGGTCTCAGGTCTCACCCAGCAGCCCGTGTTCAGAGTTCCAAAACCTTCATCTGACTTAGGGCTGCTATTTGGGCTCTGCTGGACAAGAGTTCTGGAGTTGTGGGTGATGCTCCGCTTTCAAGGCCTGATCTTGCAAAGAGTTATTTCCAGACTTTTGCAATGGCATCCTGACAGCCTGTGATGCCCTGACCCCTCATCTGTGCATTCACACAGGACCACGTATGGAATGCATCACATGCCCAGTCCCTAAGGCACATGCAGTACTGTCTGCTGGTGGCTTCAAACAGCACAGGGAACCTCTTCGGGCAGTCCCATGCAGACCTCCTCACTGGTACCAAACAAATAATTTCTTTATCTGGAAACAGCACAGGAACATCACCATAGTACTGCAAATAACCGAACTGGTCCTGTTGGGGGGCAGAGTGAATTAGGGTATATATTGTGCAGAGCTGGTACAGTTGTATGGTAAGGAGTACCAGTGTGGTATCTCAGGGCAGCATTTCACCCCACATCTGTGCATCTGGAGCAAGCTGCGATAGATTTAATGTGGCAACTAATCATGTGGCTGAGCCATGAATCTAATGTCCTCTGCTGGGAACCAGCATTTTTATCAGGGCTTGGACACAGCCAGCACACAGCAGGATTGGGCCATCAGGGTGTATTGAATTCTCAGTAAAAAAGTGCTAGCAAAGTTCAAAATGCCATTAGTTTTCTGAAAAATTAGCTCTTGGAATAAACACCTTGCTCAGGTGAGTATTACCTTAGTTGGGGCTTAGACTGGTGCCTTCTCCACCACATCCCAGTGCCGTCCCCGAAGTTCTAACTTGGTGGTGGTTTGGTCAGCAGTGTGATAAATGAGTCTGAAAATTAGCTGCTGAGAATTGAAATAATGTGCTGGTTTCTTTCTCGGAGCTTGTTGAAGACTCTCATCATTTGTAGGTCGGCATCTCAGAGGGGCTGCTTGTGCGTGAGAAAGAGAGGATGGAGAACAAGGAATGAACTCTGACCACTGCCTTATATTATACTTTAGTTCCTGTTGTTTATATGCTACAGGAATCACAGAGCTATTAAAAACTAGACTGAACAATAGAGATATTATTATTGAAACTGCATTGCACTCTTAACCACAAGTATCTCTTATCTGACAACATGAAAGCAATACCACTTTGGGAAAACTGAAAATGACTGTGCATTTGGGTAGTCAGATTCCTCACAAGGGTAACCCACATCCTCTGCAGGAGCATTTCTGAGCTCAAAGGTCTGCCAGGGAGGACTGGTCAGGGAAATCATCCCAAACATATTTCCATTTTAAAAATTACAAGGAGGGGCATCTTCTTGGCAGTCACTGCAGAGCAGGCACGCTGTGCTCCATACCTGCCCATAGCAGCTCAGGAAATCAGGTGGTTGGTAGACAGATGAGATCTCCAGGGGGACAAAGTCATATTTCAAGAGACACAGCTGACCTGGAACTTTTTAATCCCACTCCTGGTTCCTATTATAATTACATCCGACTGCCTCACATGGCTAGCATGTTTATCTACTGCACTGTTAGGAAAGGAAATGTCGTATGTTTTAGACACAGAACTATGTTAGCAGTTGGTTAATAGGATTGTGTGACTGAGAGTTGTGAGACCTGGCACCTTTGGCATCTAGACTGTACAATGAGGGGGAAGGTATATGCTCAGGCATCAAACTGAGAAAGGTCAGCACACCACGGAAGAAGCTGTTTAAACAAGCTGGTTAGAAAAACACTAAGAGACATAAGCCTTAAATCCCACTTTGCTTCAGGATTTAGACAGTTTTTAAGGCTCATTTTTCTCTCTACAGCATGAAGAACTCCCAGATCAATAAGCATCATTAATACTTACAGTTGGCATGACACCAGTGCTCCTCCAAATATCTGGCCCCAAGGCTTTAGGTGTCCATCCTAACATCAACAGCTCCTGCACTGAAACGTCATCCTGCTGGCCACACTAGCCCACGGCTCACGGGAACCTGCTCTGATGCTACTCTGTAATTAAAATTGAGGCTCAGAGGGAGAGCAAAGTGTGGTGTTGCCTGGAAAACTTGTGTCTTGTAGCCCACGGGCTGGTAGAGTTTGGGGAACGCTGATCTGAGGAGACAAGCAGATGAAGGATGTGAAAGCAAAGCCATTAACTCCTGAGACGGTACGTCTTGGCCAGAGTTAGCTGGCAGAGCTGAGCTGGTGAACATGGCCCCCGAGTGGCACATAAACCAGAAAATTATGTTTTCTAGTTGAGAAGTAAAATGGGAAATTTCAAGAACATAGAAAAAGTCCCTTCTGCAGACTGAAAATGTGGCTAATACTGCTGTCCCTCCTCCACTTCATTTAATCATCTGAGAACTTGCTTGTAACAGCACATGATTCATTTTCAGACAGAAGCATGATGAAGTGTCAGCAGAGACCCTTGACATAACGATGGCCAGCATTTCCTTCCAGGACTTGAGCTTTTCCCATAGGACACGCTGTCCACTCCAACCCCTTTTTCTGTGGTAGCTGCCTTCCCCTGCGCTGCCTGTAACCTGAGGCTAATTAGAGGAGGGCTGTTAAGATGTTACATGATGCTGAAGACCTTTCCTAGCTTTCTTGACTTCAGGAGGTTTCATAGGGGGCTTCGGATCAGCGTCAGGACTACAAATGAAACAGCAGAGCTGAAAGCAGGAGGCAGAATTAGCTGTGACTACAGAGGCTCAGCAAATTGCAAGATGCTCCCTTCTGAAAAACAGTTACCAAACACAGCCCTCCCTCCTGAAACGCTGCACTATTTGGGAAGAAATGTGGAGGAACAAGTAACCCTATGCATGGGAGTCTCCAAAAGTGCTGCCGTGACCAACTGTTGTTGTATAGCACGGCTGGTGGGGTAGTGTGAGAACAGAGTGGTGGGATGGCTTTGAAAGCTAAATTATGTCGTGTTTTAAGAGAGACAGCCCCAGAAATTAAATGTTGCTGGTCTAAGCTGCAATATAGTTGCCATGGCAATTATAAAATGTGAAACCATTGACGTCATTGCTTGCGTTGTCACACGCCTTATGGTGAAAATGTGGCTCCCTGGCTTACGGAAGGAGACAAGAAAATGTTGTGTTCTCCCTAAAGAGGCTGCAGTTTTTTGGACAGGGTGAGCAGAGGAACGGCAACTCCAACAAATCCTGCAGGTTGCTCTGACTCCAGCTGGCTCCATGGGGCACAACTCAGGGACACCAGCCTGGGATCTAGACAAAACAGCAGCTTGAAAAACCTCAGGGCTTAGTCATTAATAGAGATTTCCTCTCCAGAGTCAGACCCTGAAGATTCTTCATGATGATTCCCGGCCTTCAACCTGGCTGCTCACAGGACAGAGCCTTCAATGAACCAAACCTTTGTGGGAACACTCGCATCCCAGAAAACTGCTAACCATGGAGGAGACTCAGCCCTTTGCTGTATCATCTCCTTTGAAGGAACCAGGATCACACATTTTGTCTTACACAAAGGCCAGCAAGCTCCCTGCGCATGCAATGTTCACTCATAGGACACTTGGGAACTGGCCACTCATTTCTCTGGTACAGGAGACCACAGCTATCTGCAATGTCTGAATTTTTTGGGCTTGTCTCAACAGCAATGCCCAAGAAAGATGGTCTCCTTCAGATATAAGGAGACCTGGGATTAAAGGAAAAGAAGACAAAACAATAAATCACCTATGACCAGGTTACGTCTGGGGGGTGGCAGCCCCACAAGTCTCAGTTCTGACTCCCCATGCTGAGATGATTTGCCTCAGCTCTCCTGGCCATCCCTCTGGAGCATGAACTCCAGTGATGGGCCAGCTCTGGGCACTTCACTGTGGTCTCTTACAGCCAGACTCACAATTTCTCTGCCTCCAACGTGAAAACACCGGGCACAAACCAGGTCTGAGCAACCAGCTGCACGTATACTGTGGGCAGAACAAATAGGCATGTACCTACAGAGCAGCATGTAAACACAGCCTCTGTAAGCTATTTTACCCTCAGGAGGTATGCCAGGAATATAAGAAATCAAATTCCTTTATGATAATCCTTCATTACAGAAAGGGATACTGCGAACAGTGCAGAAGCAAATTTTAACTCCCTGACCACACCTGCGGTAGGGAGACGATGGGACAGATGGTCTGAAAGCAACATGAACGCTTCGGGGTTTTGTCTGCTAATGTTGCCATACTGACCAATGCTACCAGTCTATGCAGCAACCATAAATCCCTTCAGGATCCTCAAAAAGAGCCATCCGTAAATGCTCCAGATTCCCTGTTAATCACAAAAGGATTAAACCTCTACTTTTTCTTCCCAATGTTGTGATGAGCTTAGTCTGAGCTGAGGAGATGGACCAAGTGCTGAAGATACATTATTTCTCCTCCGCAGAGGAAGGAATCAAATATAGGGAAGTGGGGAAGTCACCCGCTGGCAAACATCGAGTCCTGCTACTTTGTAGATGTCATTTACTCTAGTGCTCCAATAAGATTTTTTTAACTGAAATTAGTAAACTGCCTAGGAAGCAGGAAAAACATGAGTAGGCAGCTCCACTGGAGCCCCTAACGTGTTGGTGTGGAAAAGAGAGCTAAAATGACCCCACATTGATCAAACAAGGAACAAATAAATAGGTTCATGAGGCTGAATGTTACTTTCTATAGGACGACACAGAAAAAGGATATCGAGGGGATGTGCAAAATAAGGACCGCCAAAATAGTATGAGACCTGGTGGAAATGCCTTTTGGTGAGAACTATAAAAAGATTTAATATTTAAAATGGGTTTGAGAGGTAATGTACTTGTAACACGGGAGCACTTTCTCAGGAAGAATACAACAGCTACGAGAGGGATATCTCTGTCGGAGAAAGTCACAGAAATCAGTGGTGGGAAACTTAAACTAGGTAACATTAAATTAGCAACAAGATGTAGGTTTTTTTTCACATGGAGGATGACTAAACATGAGAAGAAACCATGAAGGATGTGGTGAAAGATGTGGTACATTTTTCAGACCGTCATGTCTCTCCGGATCAAAGTGGAAGATGTTATTCAGATACAGAGGCTATGTGAGCGTATCCAGGGAAAAACTTTGTGACCTTTGATAGCAAGATCTCATGAGAATGTGATATTGTCTGAACACTGCAGCGTGAACCACGCTTTTATCAGTGGATACATATTCACACAGCTTTGACACTGCAGACTGCCTGAGGGTAATGATTGCTTCCCTCCAATGTCTCAGCTCCATCTCTCTGAATGCTGTTTTTGATAGCAATAAACTGTGTGTCATCACTAATTTACTCTGTGTTCACTGTGTCGTGTGCCAGTTTGGAATAAAGCAAGGACAGACACATATTTTGATTTTAGGAGACTCCCTTGTAGTTGTCGTTGTCTTGAAAAGATGCACGCGTGCTGCTGATCTCTGATGAAGGGACCCAGGAAGCCTTTAAAGTGAGAGCTTGGAATGTTGGTCAAAAGAAATAGAAAATTACCAGCTGTTTTTCCAGTCAGCTGGATCAGAGACACAGGTTGAACAGCACTGAGAAGAAATATGCACGTCAAAAACATAATAACAGCTCTGTCTTCTGCTTAGGCAACTCCTTTATTATTTTTTTTTTGTATTGTATAAAATATTTATAATAGGATGTTGCAGGTTGCACTCAGCTTTTTTTGGAGGGGAAGGGTATAAATTCTCCTGCCAGATTCCCACATGTCCACTGCTGATGGGATGTGCAGAAAACCTACCAGTGCTGCTGTATATTCATGCAGCCCTGGGCAGGCTTTCATCCAGGGGAACAGCAGGAGCTAAGGGTGCAAGAGCCACCTGGGGCACTTAACAGCTTCTTTCTGAATTGTTTGACAGGAATGCAAACCTCTTCACCTTCAGGAAAGCCAACTGTGCATACATTTATGTTTACTTCTGCTTTGCTCTCAAGGCCTTTGATTTTTATCTTTAAACCAGCAGCGTTTATAGTTCTCAAGATGATCGTGTTCTGCTGAACAAGTTCCTTTGTCCCCTACTGCTGCTGACAAATCTGCTCGTGAAACAATTTTACCATTCAGTAACTTCAGTTTTGCCAACTTTTGGGCCGTAGCCTTTGAACTGTCACTGTTGCATTACTGCCTGCTATGACTTTGTCTAGCGTGCATGCCATTGCTAGAGCCCATTAAGAGCAGTTGCAGCCGTGCTTACTGCTGGCTTCCTCCTTCCTTTTGAAGCCCTTTGCTTTGGCTGGTCTTAATTAGCACATAAGCTGGGAAAGTGCCTTCTTTCCCCCTTTCAAGATGTTTTCGTTTCTTTGTTTTAATTTCACTTCTTTGGCTGAATAGATGTCTCCAGCGTGCTCTTCATGAAAATGAAAGGGAAATTGAAGCTTGCACAACTTTTTATTGGTGGAAGAAACCCAGGCCGTGGTCCTTCTTTGACTGCATTACCACTGCGTGCTTATTTGACGCCATTTCTTCTCCCTATTCAGAAAAGCCAAGTAACATGATTAAAGTCCTCTTCCAACTCAAAGACTTTGACAGCAAACAAAGATGGATCACTTACCAACGGAATGAATCATGTACAGGAAACCGAGGCAAGTGTTAAACATATTTACTAGGGGAATCAGTTAAGAATGGTATGCTGAAGATCTGCAATTAATTAACACCAGTTCCACGTAATGAAACAAGAGATTGAAAAGCTATTAGATAATTAGTAAAAATCTATAAAGCTGCATTCCTCAAAGCAGCCGCAGATGCCAAAAGGAAATGCTGGACTGCTAGGCCAGATAGCAACTTGTCGAGGAATTAATCATCTTATTTAATGGCAAATACCTGGCCACGTGGGCAGCCAAAGAGCTGAAGAGTCTGAACAGACAGAGCACTGCTCTCTCCTTACTGGTTATCAACACGCTTTTGCCGGATGCGCAGCCAGCACGTGCCTCAGCTTCCCTCCTATAAACTAAAAAAGTTCCATAGTTCATCAGCTTCACGTGTGTCCATGGAAAGTCAGTAGTGCACCAGGGCTTCAGATAGAAGAAAAAAACAGGAAAAGCTTGTGAATTACACAAATAGCTTATGAATAAATCTCCTGCACGTCAGCAGGTGAACCTCGGGATTTGGTGCAAACGTCCCTTCGAGCCTGTAAATAAGCTGCGGGTGGTGAGACACTGGAACAGGTTGCCCAGAGAAGCTGTGGCTGCCCCATCCCTGGAGGTGTTCAAGGCCAGGCTGGATGGGGCTTTGAGCAACCTGGTCTGGTGGGAGGTGTCCCTGCCCAT
>JAHREE010000186.1:200056-223691 GCA_033628505.1 Tringa tobata
TGAGAAGAGGATGATCAAGAAAAATAACTTCAAAGATCCTAAAGAGACATAACCCAGGGAAAACATCTTACATGCTGAAATAAAAAAAATCAGGCTTCTCCCCCCATGACAGTATCCTGCCCCTTCTCTCTTCTCTATTTGTTTCTTTTCTTTTCCCTGCACTCCACCCCCTCTTCTCCACTGCTCCTTGTCATTTCCCATCATATTATCTCTGTCTTTGGAACATCATATCCTTAAGGCAAAAAGCTTTATCTCCTTACATAAGTGTAAAGCGCTGCGTGCCGCTTTGGCACTTAGCTGATGCAAGGATGCCAGAACAGCAGAACACCTTTAATGTGCCGAAATTCGCATACCAAAATCTCCACCGAGGCAGCATCAGAGAAATTATTAATAACAAAGGCTTCCATCCATAGACGTGGCCGATGCCATAAGCTGGGGTGCGCAGGTATCACAGGCTGGGAGCCCCTCTCTGCTGCCTCCTGAGGTATGAAGCCAAGAGACGAATCGCCTCCAGTGCTCAGGTGTGTTGATACATCCCAGCAGCCAAACATCTGCATATCCTGGAGTGGTGGATAAGTCAAGATCGTAATTAAAAGAAACTAGGTGGTTAATTTTTTTTTTTTTTCTTTTTTTTTTTTTTCGGTTTGGGAATGTGTGTTTGCTGGTGATTCCCAGCCGCTGCCCCGTGGGTGGGCTGGGAGACTGCCTTCCCAGGGAATCTGCTCTTGCAGGGCTGCAGTTCCTCTGATGTAGGACTGATCTGCTTTCTTCTGTGTGCCCCTATCCCCTGGAGCCACAGGCAGCCAGGGTGCCATCGCTGGAGGGTGCAGCGTGCCCTGGGCTCCATCCCAGCCCTCCCAGCTACCTCCATCCCAGCCCATCCTGGGTCCAGGATGCTGAAATGAAAAGGTGGATGACCGTACTGGTCTCTCCCAACATCAGTGCTGCTGGCAGGCAGCTTTCAAGCCTTTCATCTCTCTGCTCATTAACTCTGCGTATAGCAGAGTAACAGGACGGGGCGATTACTGGTCTCGGAGCAGGCTCTGCACTGTAAGACCCAGTCTGGATTGCTTTCACAGCCCACGTGAGGTAAGACCATTGACCAAACTTCCTTCCAATGGACACGTGGCCTCAACACAATCACATAAACACATTTTGAATGTGATCTCATTCATATGAGAATGAGAGAATGTGATCATCACACAGAACAAGTTACATTCTGGCTGTTGTCACACACACCAAAAAATGTCTAGAAATGATGCCGGAGGGTGCTTAGTCTTTTTCAGGATAGCCTATTCCCTAATAAAGAGTTTTTTAGGAAATTGCTAGCAAGGCTGGAAGCCAACTGATCTGAACAAGATTGCTGTTGAGGTTTGGGGTTTGTGTTTATCAAAAGTTTTTGGGTTGTTCTGCAAATTGGTCAGTTAAAAAGAAGAGCTTTTTTGCAAAAATGCAGTGGTATCATCTTCCTTAGGCAATTTATAAAAATATATATTGCCTGATACATCCCAAAAGAACTGGATATACTTTTTGCCTCTTGCAGGGGTGGCTTAACAGCACCAGAACTAAAGATCAGTCCCCCCAGCTCCAGAGATATGCAGATAGGCCTCTCCTCCTACCTCTTCAGGTTATACGATACTCTTCATGCCAAGGCAACACAGTCCTACAATTATTTTCATACAGCTGTCTTGGATGAGAATCGATTTCATAAGTATCCTGGAAGGTGTTGGAGTTTGGTAATTGCTTGCCTCCTTAAAATGGAGCCTTGATCCCTTGTTGTAATGCTGCTCTAATTAATTAGAATAGCAAATCCCAGGAAAATGATTTCTTCGTCCCTCCTTGCAGCAGTGGTTTTAATCTGCTCGCGCTGGGGAAGCTCTTCTGTCTTTTTCCCCAGACGTCTCCTCTGAGCAGCTGAGCAGAGGCAGGTACCCACCAGCTCCCCGGATTGACGGCTGCTCTGTGGGGCCTCATGTGTGACCTGGGAAGGCCAACCAGCGGGAGGGTATGTGACGTAGGCAGCAGCATTTTAGGGATGCTGCTCTAATTTTTCTCTTGGAATCGCCTTCGGATGTGAGTGGCTACGACTGCAGTTCTGGCTCCCACTTCTTGCCATCAGCCTGCATTTGTGACCTGTGGGTGCTCAAGGGGTTCCCACCTTCAGCCCTGGGAATATCTGCAGAGGAACAGGTTTGCTGTGCTGACGGCCCAGATCCTTTTCCGTGAGGTTCTTGGAGCTTCCATTTGATAGGAGCATCACCTCTTTCCTCTGCCAGGGGCCTTAAATGAAAGGAAAAATTTCACGTATTCCCAGTGCTTATTTCCTGTATAATTCTGTCTTTTCATTGTGTGTGTTTCCCATGTAACTTTCCCTTCCAACAGACTCTTCTTTCCTGGTGGGAACACATTTGTCTGAAGTGATTTTGTCAGGGAAAACTTTTTATTAGTGCATGTCAATAATAGCTATTACTAATAAAGTGATTAATTTTTACAATGTTGATCACAAACCAGGATCTTGCTCTCTTTCCCCCCCACTTTGCAGGTGTGTGTGTGTAGCGTTGTGAGCAGGCATGACCCAATGGAGTTCCTTTGTGTTCTTCTGCCAGACATGAAGAGCCTCTCGGTTTCCTTTGCTAAGGAACCCAATAGGGTTTTGTGGCTTCCCATTGTCACCTTAGTGGAAATTGCCATTGTGTTATCCTTTCTCTAGCTATTAAGACTGAGTGGGTAATTTTCTTTGAAGCTGGTGCCTTCCTGTCCCTCTGGTGCTGTGCCTAAACCCCATCCTTTCTCCTGGGACCAGTGCAGGCTTGTTCTTTCCCATTCACCTGG
This sequence comes from Tringa tobata, assembly GCA_033628505.1. Lineage (NCBI taxonomy): Eukaryota > Metazoa > Chordata > Aves > Charadriiformes > Scolopacidae > Tringa > Tringa tobata. The sequence goes on from JAHREE010000186.1 coordinate 202,889, forward strand.
TTCCCATTGGTTTGGGAAATAAGTCTCCCAGGCTGAGGTCCGTCACCACGGGCACAGGACCATGTGGCAAAGCCAGACTGGCCAGGATGTCTGCTTCCATTTATGAAAATCTGATTCAGAATTAATGAAAATCAGTGTGCTGCTTTATTTCCCGGCAGATGGCTCATTGTCTGCCCATGGAGCAACACAAGCTGCTGGCTGGCCCCAGCCAAGCTCTGGTTTCCTCACCCTGTGGCTGAGCCTGTGCTTCTGTGCACAGGAGAAAGAGAGAGAGAAGAACCCAGCTTCAGAGAGCAAAGAGCGGGCTGGGAGCGGTACTGCAAACATCCGACTCGTAGTGCAGAGCGTAGGGAGCAAAACCCAGATCTTCCAGAGGATGCTGACAGAGATGACGACATCCTGCTCAGTTTTGAGCTCGTTCGAGGTCCACTGAGAAAGCTGAAGAGTGCAGTGATACCTTGTTCAGCACTAACACCACGTGTTTACAGGAGGTGATTTAGTGCCCTGGTTGGAAAGTCCTTTTCTTTTTGTTCTTTCCTCCCCACCCCACCCCCACACCCTTTTTTTAAATTTTTTTTTTTTAAATTTAGTGCGTGCTGGTGTCGCTTTTGCTGTACCAGTGCTGCCTTTTGGCCTAAGTCCACCACATTTATCTTGTGGTGTAACATAAGGTGAAAAAAAAAAAATTAGTTTTTGCACTGGAAATGAGCACTAGGAAACAATTTAATTGAAGTCTTTCTTAAATCTGGAAATGGTTTTGTGTTCACAGACCCCCTGCCAGAATGGGGTAGTTTTGCTTCCTTTCATTTCCAGTGTCCAACCCACTTAATTCGAGTTTTCTGAAAGTGGTAGCTGAAAACAATTTTCTGAATCTTTATTCATGCTCCTAAATGAATTCCCTGATTTCCAGTGTGTGAAGCATATAATAGCTCCCCTTGGGTTTCATATGCTGAGTTTATTTTGTCCTCGTATCCCTCTGCTGGGGAAACCTTTGCATGCCTTCTTAAGGAAGGCAATTTTAAGCACCTTCCCCAAGTGGGACAAAGGACAGTTAATGAACCTGAAGCTAATGTTCACATAATTTTTAATTAATTCTGTAACTAGTTGGAGATACTGAGATTTGAAAGCAGACTTCCTGGCCTGATAGACACTTACTAAGGTGTTTAGTTTTCTAAAAATGACTGGTCTTATGAAACTATTCAAATGCATGAAGATAAGTGTCTAGGGTTACAGTTTTATGGCTTTGAGTAATTACATATTAATAATTAAACCCAATATTTTTTAACATCTGAAGACCTATCACTTTGCCTTCTTTGTGACTTTATGTAGAACTATATTAACAGTGTGAAATAAATTAAATGCTAGCTCAAGAGCAGAAAGGTTTCAGAGCAATCACCAGAAATATAACATTAGGTTACATAAAAGGGAAAAAAAGGCAGGAGGTGGGGGGGAAATCCTGTTCCACTGGGTCACAACAAACCAAATGGCCATGAACTAAAAATAATCTTTCTATTGTTCCACAGAATGTGACTAGAAATTAATATGCTAAGTCTGATTCCACTAAAAGTCCAGATTCTTTTTCTGTGCATATATTTAATGTATCTGAATTGCACTGATGACTTTATACAGTCACTTAATGCGGTGGGTTTAGATGTGTTCTCCCCGTACAAAACTACATTTTTTATTAAGAAAAAAATTACCCTGACAAAATTCATTTCTCTTTAATGAGTCCATTAGGTTAAGTGCAATAAAAATAATGAAAATTCCTTTTTCTTTTTCAGAATGGCCAAACAGCATGATATAGAGGCATGACTAATCCCGTATCCTAAAGGCTTCTGCAAGGGAAGAATAGGGTAGGGTGGGGTTCCTCAGCTGGTTTATTGCCTGAAAAGGGGCTGGATAAAGGCAGGATTTAATACAAAAGGTCAGGCTAGAATAATACCTTTCCCCCCTGAAAGGAAGTTGAACTCCACTTGGTGATGAAAGGAAGGGAGCTGCTGCTGTTACTGAACGATGGTGGAGAAGCAACGGATACTTCAGGTTTGAAAGAAGAGCATCACCAGAGTGGTGGGCTATTTGGTGATCATCAGTCAGGGGTCAGGTTTGGTGTCTTTCTTGCCCTCAGCTGCTCCTTGGGAAGGATACAGCAAGGCTCAGGAGTCCCAGGCGGGTATTTAGGGCTCAATAGCAGGTCAGTCAGTCAGCAGGAAGACGCCTGGGATGTAGTTAATGACTGTCAACAGTATATTTTTAACCCCTTAGTGATGGAGAGAGAGAGGGTTGTTTACCTAGCAGATGAAATAGCATTTAAGTAGGAAATGTCGTGCTCGTCTGGTAAAAGTATACAGCAGCCAGATTGGCAAAGCATTAAAACAAAGTGCTGCAGTTTTTCCAGCCTCTTGCTTGCTCTCATTTGTATGAAGAGAAGGTCCAGGAACATGATCCTGCCCCAGCTGAGACCAGTCTTTCAGAGCCAATATAGTTTCCATCTTCCCTAATTCTCTGTTGCACTCAACATTTTTCCCTCTGGAGTTTTCCCTGCCCCTGTGAGGGCTCTGTTCCACCTCGGGCTGCACTCCCTTATGGCAGCCTGGGAGAAGAAGACAGTTGCCACGTCCTTAATCTTGACACCTCTTCTCATTGCTCTGCATGCTTGCAGAAACATCTTCATGTAAAGAGAGGCTAACAGGAGGTGGGATGTCTCTTATCCTCTGTGCGTGTCTGAAAGATGCCAAAAAAGCATCCTCCTCCTTGCTTCCTGAGTCAGTGCTGCTCTTTCTATTGCTGATGGTGGCAGTCTTGCTTAAAGTGCCTTCATTTGGCAGGCTCATTTGCAAAGCCTTTAGAAAAGGTTGAAGTTCTCATGATGAGAACTGGGAAATCACCAGGCTCTGTTGAGATTAGAAAGGAATATTGCATTTACTCATTATGTGGCTTTCCCCAGCTATCCCTTTGTGTCATGCTATAAAATTCAGTATTCCTGAAGTTGTGTGTCATATAGTGAAAAACCACCCCCACCCCTATTTTATATTGCCTAGGAATTGTTCACTAAGAACACAATTAAATGTTCACACATTTAATTGGACAGAAGCATATGCTCGAGATTTTCCCAATCTAAGTGGTTCAAATTTTCACCAAAACTCCCCTGATTCTGTATTTTATGTCTCCCATCCTATGTGAGAGGCTGCTTCCCTCCCTGCTGCAGGCACAATGGGATTTTTTCCTTGAGCAGAGCAGGATATGGAAAACAGTCTGTTTTGTGGTGGGGTTTATGGAGTGCCTCTAGTAAATGAACCTGAGAGTCTCAGAAGAGGGATGATTGCCTGTGGGAAAAACCAAACTTGTTAACTATTACAAAATGTTGCTGGATTTTAACACAGAAGTAATTATTTTGCTAGTGAATGTTCAGGAGAATATAATTGTAAATTACACAGTTATAAACATACCAAATGACAGCTAAGGGAGACAAAGGAGATGTGGACCGCTTGGTTTAAGCTTATAATTTGAAGCTGGTGGAATTACTGATGTAATTAGGCAGGTATTTTGGCTTCTGTTTCTGTGGTGTTTTGCTGCAAGACCCAGAATTGGTGTTGTCTGTGTGTTCAGAGAACGGTATGTTGCAAAGTCCGCAATTCTGGGGCTCTTCCTCAGAATAATGGTGGGGGCTCGGTTGAATGCCAGTCTGCTGGGTCCACGCTGCACCCCAGTACACCACCAGTTTGTAACTGGTCTGGGTTTCCAAGCAAGCGCCTCCCCGGGCAAAGCATTTGCCAGCGTCCAGGTGCCTGTACAGCTGTCTTTAACATGCCCATCAAAGCAGACCTTTCTGAGACCTGGGAAAAACAGCTCTAAAATATCTAAAAAAAAAGCAAAGAACTAAGCATTAACAAGTTGAAGGACTGGAGCTCCCCTTGGTTTCCTGAGGACAGCCAAGGGCAATCACCCACAGGATTTTATTTGCTGGTAACTAATAATTGCAAACCTCAGCAGAGATTTTTCTATTTTTTTTTGAAGTCTAAGAAATAACTCTGGTTCATCTCTCAGAATAAGCCGCTTCAAGTCCTGCCGATATCTTGGAGTGCCTTTGGGAGAACACAGAAAACTTGTTACTCTGTGGAAAATAGTTTCCTTATGTCCCCATGTGAGAGCTGTAATCTCTCCCATCGCAAGGTGGCTCCGAGTCTTTGCTTCTCACTTGTGGGGTCGTGTCCCCGCCGCCCGAAGGGATGCAGCCACCCAATCAGCCTTTTTTTTAAATTACCGCCCCCCAGATTTTAGCTTTCCTGATTTGCCACGGTGTTTTGTGGAGCGTGCTGATTTCTATCTCTCTTTTTCATTAATTCCACGTGTTGCTCTTCAGCCCTGCAACGGCATCTGTGATGGCGCAGAGCGGCTACCGCTCCTCTGCAGCTGCATCACCTTCCAGCGTGCGTGTGGTTCAACTGCCATAGAATCATAGAATGGCCCAGCCTGGAAGGGACCTCCAAAGGTCATCTATGGTGTCTCTGGGGATGGAGATGACTTGTGAGGGTGGGGAGGAGGAGGAGCAGAGGGTGGATAGCACCAGCCATCTTCCCTTGTGGGCACCTGAAGCCCCTTCTTCACCAGCTTGTGCGAGGGTGCCCGCTGTCTCCTGATGCCGAGGGGACAGCTCTGGGCTGCAGCCGGGGGTTTTGCTCCCTGCAGGGCTGCCTGCTCCTGCCAGGCATTGCCCTGGCTCGCTGTCACCCCTTGCTCCAGGCAGAGGTGGGGGATGGATCAGGGAGGACGGTGACAGCCTGGGTCGGGCTCCCTGCTGTGAGTTTTGGGTTCAAGGTCTGATGGGACTGAAGGAAACCTGGGCAGCGTTGGGTGGGGGGGTTGCGTTGCACAAGGAGGGCAACCTGGGCGAGGGAGAGGGGTGCTGTACGTTCAGAAACGTGCTCCTGTGAGTGTCAGGGGGACAGAGAGTCACCTGTGGAAGGGTCTGCCTTCTCTTGGATGCTGCTGCCTCCGCGTAGCGTGCGGTGTGTCCCTTGCTGTCCCAGCCCCTGCTATCCCAGCTGCAGATTTACACTCTCCTACCCCTGTAGCTGGAGGTTGTTGGCCATTGCCAGTGCATTTTGAGACAGCCGAGACATTAATCAAACTGTAATTTGGAAAGTCCTTAAAGTTTCGTGGTTTACTTCACAGGATCTCGGTAGGATGAAAGCTGCTCTTTTAGTTGGTCAGATACACTTGAAGGGGAACATAAGGTCCACCCCAACCAGTAAACAAGAATTAAAATAAGCCTTCTCCTGTCTATGCTGCTTTTTAAAGACAGGCTTACCCTATTTGAAAAACAACTTTGATCCTAGACAAATCTTAGGATAAACCACAAATATGTCTGCTTTGGAATAAATCTATGTGGAGTTTCTGGATTTACATTCATGAAGGCTTAGCTAACACTAATTAATATGGAATAAATTAACTCAAATTGGAACAAGGCCATAAATTCTAGCCCAGATTTGTACTGGGTGTTATTTAGTTGTGTCTTTTAGCCTATCATATGTATTACAAGAATGTATCGAAATAATTCTATGCATATATATAAGTATTTACACATGCACACAGACACACCTATATTCCATAATGCATTTTTTACTGTCCATCTCCTAGGTTCCAGTGAATGGCCAGCTTATAACACCAGCCAACATCAGAGAGAAAAAGCTCCTCAAGGTACCAGTAAGAGTTTTAGAGTTTGTTATTATTATTTTTCAAGACACACTTCTTTTAAGAATGTTCCTTATTTGATAGTCCTTGTTAAAGATAATTCACGGTTCCTGTTGTTGGAGCACTTAAGAGATGACTTAGGAGCATAAGACCGAGTAATTCTCTGGCACAGTCACACTGTGGTACTTCTCACTGCCACCACAAGTGGGACGGTCTCACGGTGAAGCCTAGAAGTGGGAGCTGGAATCTCCTGTATTTCACTTCCAGCTCTGACACGGGATATTTCCTTGGGTTTGGGTAAGGGTTTTCTCTTGGGCTTCGAGCACTGGTACTGGTGTGGAGTAAAGTTGTCTGTGCTTTACGGACACTTCCAAATGAGGAGCAGCCCCCCAGCCTGGTCAGGGAAGTGTGTTCCTGGCAGGGGTATCCTGCCTTGGAAAAGTCAAGAACCGCTGTGTTAAAACTAGAACATTCAAAATTGAAGGCTTAAGGTTGGCTCTACTCTTTAATCAAACCTTATGAAAATGGCTTCGGTCACTGCTGTGCCATTTCAGGTTAGTGTAAACTACAGATAGCTTCATTAACAACAGGCTGTTCCAAGGGGCTTTTTGGTTAAGTTCTAACTCTCGATTTTAGCATTACTGATTTTAAATGGGGTAAATAATTTTAGTTCTTCCTTCTTTATCAGAGAAAAAATTAGGACTTAGGAATGATGAGTGAAAATCTTACTGTATAGCAGGTGCCTGAATTAAAGTGTGAGCTTTCTAGCCTAGCACGTACGTCAAATTTGTAGCTGAAAGCTGCAGCATTCATTGGTTTGGAGTTTGCAATAAAATCTGCTCAGGAAGACTTTTGCACCCACTTAAAGACTCCAGTGACCTACTGCTCTCTCCGAGTACCACTGTGTGGTCTCTGTTTCAAATCTCTTGCCCTGACTCTTTTTTTCTTCATGATGACATGTAACAAATACCTGTTTTATCTTTCCGCCGTGTATCTCCTGTATACTGTAGCCTAAGAAGAAGAGGAAAGCCCAGTGCTCAGACAAGGAGGTGCTAAAAGACCTTTCTGTGCAAAAAGACAAACTGCAGGAGGAAGAAGGTAACAAAAGATCTGTTTTTTCTGTTACCTGATTTATATTACCAAACGATAACATGGCATGAAATATTTCAAAAGGGAGGTCTTCTCTACTGTCCATCATCTGCTCCTTACTACATGTAATGACACAGACAGGGACTGTGTGCTTTCCTGCCACACTTCTCAGGTCCTCACTGCGTTCACAGGGATGGCAAATCTGCAGATGAGGAAGGATCTCTGAAGAGGCCAGAGGTCCACTGAGTACCAGGGTCCTGTCTTCATGTTCTTACTCTCGCCCCGTGGCCTCTGCCATGCTGATGCACAGCTGAAGCCATGGTCTTCCCAGGCAGCATTTTCTTGTGCCCATGGCTGAGGCTGGTAAATACACTGGGGTAACATACAGCCAATTTCTAGCATGCCCCTGAACAGAGCCAAGATCTTTTGGTTACAAGCAAGTCTGCAGAGAAATCTGGCAGAGGCTAGCAAGTCTTGGGCAGCTAGAATTTAATTGGAAAATCCATCGCATCCCATGAGCCCCTCTCCGCCTCCCCCCAGCAAGGGTCATATTGAAAACAACAAATTCTAAGCTTTTCCGGGCTTAAAAGATTATAATGTGATTAGTGTGGCGGTGAGAGCAAGAGAAGACCTCGCTGCTGTTGGACCAGAGTCCTCCTGTGGGCCCTTGTGTGAGGAGCAGAGTGCCTGCAAGGCTGCTGCAGGAGAAGGGCAAGCAGCAGAGGTTTTCTTCAAATGGATGTTTAGTTTTTTTGAACAGATGAGCCAGCTGAACTGTTTCACACATTATTCAGGGACGGTTCAGAGAAAGAAGCGAAATCCATGAACTGTGTTTTTTAATTTATTAACCATTTGTGTCAACCCCTCCCCTGTCTTCTGGGGTGATGGAGAAGAGGGACAGAGGCAGAACGTGGCCCCATTGGTGTGAATGAAAGTGTGTGGAAATCAGAGGGTCTCCACAGCTCTGAACAAGTCTTAGGACATGTTCAGGGCTAGGGAAAGCCAATAAATTGAAGCCTTGTTTGACAGTTAAGATTTTCATGAGCTTCTTCCTGCTGTCAGATGTACAAGGCAGTTGATACTCTTGTTGTGGCATCTCCTCTGAGGGAAAGGGGTGTCACATCAGGCTGACACAAAGGACAGAAGAATATGTGCAGTTACATGAGTCAGGACAGGCAATAGACACGTTTGTGATGGGGATTTCTTACGTACAGTGTTTCTGCAGAGACAACAAAGGCTGCACAGGGGGAGATGCTGCACGGTGCCACTTTTACAGCTGGCATCAGATAGCTGTTTACCTTGGTGCTAAGCAATAAAAGCAGTGAAGAAAGTTTCTTGTTAGCTTAAAAATTAACTTTGCTCTATGTTGTAGGAGTTTGGCAGACCAAGATCAGCAGCAGAGAAAAGAGACACTTAAGGAAGGAAAGGCTGAAACAAAAAGGTAAAAGTACAGGCTGAGTTTACACACCTGGTCTGGCTGGGCTTGTCACCCCTTCTCACTTCCCATTTTGCTTCATTTGTCATTCAGCAATAAAATCTTTGTGTTTACTTAGGCTATTTGCTTAGGAAAAGACAGTTTTGGGAGCTTTTACTTGCCTTTTACTCCAGGCTTTCATTAAAACACATAGTATTACACATAGGACTTTGACAGCAAATGTCTAGAGATCTGTGACCTGCTAGAAGGTCTGAGATCTGCTAGAAGTTTGGTGTAATGTGGATTAGTTATTTTTGCGTGACTCGACAGAAGACGTTTTCTCATAATGGATGTATAAAAACCTGTGTAATTTGCTCAGCTGCAAACAGCTTCTTTAATCCAGGCCTGCCCTGTGTAAAAAGCTATGAAGGGAGGGATATACTCTTGTCCTAATGAGATAAAATGAAGCAATACTTTGTCCTAACTCCACATTTCAAAGTGTCTGCCATGCGCTTAGGCCTATATACATTTCTACTAATTATGTTATCATAACTGCTGTATGAAAGCAGGTCATGGAACTACAGCATTTGGAAACATTTCAATCATCTGTGATAAGATTGTTAATATAATAGCCAAACCTGTAAGTTTAATATATTAGAGTAATTTAGAAGCTAAGATGTAAGTTTGGGATTGGGAGACACAGCTAGATGAATGTGGGTGTTTGTGCACTTTCTGCAATAAGACTATCTTTAAGTGCTCTCAGATGCTCTACTAGAATTGGAGAGTAGGTGAAAAGCAAATTTTAATCTAAAAATATACAGACATTTTGGGACCACTTTTTCTATCATTTTGATTCTATAAATCAAGAGTTAAATATCTGCATGACAATCTCTAAGGCCTTAAGGCCTTAAGGTACCTTAAGGTCTCTACTTGCTCTGCAACAGAGTAGATGGGTCCACATTTAGCTTTATTCATGTAAGTTGGCCTGTTGGCACCAGTGATGCCAGCTGCATCTGCAGAAGGTTAACCACGCATGGTTTAACACTAGTCCGTGCAACCATTAAATGCTTTGCTGGCCCAGGGCAAGAGAACTCAGCAAAGTCCTAGTTGAAGCAGCACAAGTCCTTGGTGCAGTCTGGAGCCTGGGTTGTGCAGGAGGTTCAACTGGGTGATCATGGTGGTCCTGTTTAGTACGGACACTTACAGAGCAGTGAAATGCGCGCTTCCAGGAAGAAGCCCTAACCCTGCTGAGTGCTGATTGCTGTTTTCTGGCAGGGAAGCACCAGCAGCAGCGTTAAGGTGTGCGAAGGTGGGGTTGATGCCAGAAATGGTCCCCTTCCCATCAGAGTCACAGGAAAATGGAGTCCTAATATGCTTTGGGAGTCCTTAAGAAGAAAAGTTGTTAGAAATAATTGTCATTATTTATAATATCCAAATGCTTGGCATTGATTCTCTAGCAGCCTTGAACTACCAACATCCAAGAGGTTTGCTTTCTTTTTCCTTGGAGGTCCTGCTGTCCTCTTTCTCTCCCTTTACTGCTCTGGGTCCCCAGCTGGACTCTGGAGGCCTTGAGCCGTCCTTCCAGTCAGGGAGGGATGTCAAGGCCTCTGCGGTGCTGCGTCATCTCCAGTGGGATTCATTGCTGGACTGTGTGGTGCCTTCCTTCTCAGATGGCCTTCACGTTTGCTTCTCCTTTGTCCCATCCCAGGGCTCTGCTTTATTGACATTGTATTGTAAATAATTTCAGTTGGAACATAGCCATTACATCTGATGGGTTTAGATCAGCCTTTGCTCTGTTGTTTACCTTGTACAAACTCTTCCTTGTAATTAAAAATAATGATGACCCTGTGATAATGTTTATTCAAGAAGACCTCAGCAGAGCATCCCTGGGTAGCTCAGCGGCTGAGCCAGCCTTTGACTGGGATGAGAAGGGAGCGGTGTGGCCACTCACAGAGGACATCAGCGGCAGTGGGAAAGGTGCTCTCCTTGCCAAGGCAGAGTGTGGGACCACGCTGAAGGCCTCAGGGGCCATACGGGAAGAATCGGTGCCCTCCCTGTCAGAGGAGGATGTTTTCTCCAATGTAGGTGAGTGTTGACATTCAAGCATTGCAGAGGGAAGGTTTCATGAATTTCTGTGTGCAGGACAGTACTGCCCGACCAACACTCATCCTGCACACACACGGTGTTGTCCACCCCCTTTGAACCCTGCTAGTTGTCATTTATTTTCTGCAATGTGACAAGAGGGGTCTCTGTGGCAGAAATTTCTTCTGTGTTGCAGACTACCCATTGGGTGCACGTTAAATACCCATAGATATTCAGTGTCTGGTTCCTTTGCAAAGGAACCAAACCCTTTCCCTCCGAGTATGCTCACATATGGTCAGAGTTAGGCTTTGGGGTGTATCTGTGCATTTCAAAGCAGTGTGAGGCAGGGTATTGCTAAATCAGTTGGGGCATTTGACAGTGGGAAGCAGTCTGTTCATGTCAGTGCTGTGCTGTACCTACATGGTTTGCCCACCTTCTCGGCTGATCCACCCCTTGTGAGTCTCCACAAGGTCATTTAGAGCTACTTTGTGTTCCAGTTGGGACATTCTCTGTGTAACATAAGCTGGAGGTGGGAAAATGCATCTCTAAAACCTCAGACACCTTTAAAGCAGTGAAGGGCTGGATTGTTGGGCTGTTAGGCTAAAGATTAGGAGACACTGATATCAGCTTTCTCACTGGTATTTGATGACTTTTAGTTTCCATCATGGTCTAATTTTTGTGGCAATGTCTCATGTTGTATTTCTGTTGTGGGTGATACTGTAGATTCTAGAGCAATACCAATAATTAAGAACTAGGTCATAATTGGACCTTTACATCTTTCTTTATATCTCTCTTCCTGACTTCTTGATGAAGCTTTGGTGAGTTATGAGTTAAAAGTTAAAGTGTTTAATATTGCATTTTGGTGGATTTTCAAAAGCATTTGATTTTCAATACGAGCTCACTGATTAATCAAGCTTGATGGCTGGATTGATTGGTATATAAGGCTGTATGACGACTCACCTTCAGTAGCAGTAATCCAGTACTCTGGTGATACAGAAAATTGTCTTAGGTTGCCCTTACACGAGTGGCTTTCTCTGCTGGAGCCCTTTTTCAGCAAAGTGCAGGGTTGATGAGGGGAGGACATTAAGTACCATTTTTTACTCTAATGCTGTCAAAAGGCCAGATTCCAAGCTGATACGTGATGACAACTTCTGCCAGTTGTGCATAAAGAGGACATCAGTCCAGATGAGTGAGGAATTTGATGAAGTCCAGAGACGGACCTTGCTGGTGTGATGTGCACTTTGAAGGGCTGAGAGAGTGTAGATGGCGACTGGGCTGGGCTCTCTTGTCCATAGAAGATAATTTCTCCTCCCTTGATTCTTCTCTGGGAGCAGCAGTGGCTGCAGGCTTGGGATGGAGCGAACACGGAAGGGCTGTAATGAGATTGGGAGTGCCAGGTGGAAACTGCAGTCGCCAGCTGTGAATGTGACATGGCATTTTGGGTTACTGTTTGTTTGCTTTTGAAATGCAGGAACATGGGATATTGCAGAAGTAAAATCCTGTCCTGTGACCTTTGGGACTTTATCAGAGCTGTCCAGGGAGTTAGGTGAGTGGTGTCTCTTTGGACTTCTATCTGAATTCTTCTATTGCTTTCCTCGATGCTTGGCTTAGAAGTACTCTCACTGCTTACATATGGGTCTTTTGCCTTAGAGCCACATTTCATTAGTCACTCTCCCTCGTAAAGCTTGCTCACATCTGCAATCCAGTGCTACCAGCCTTTTAAGGAGTGACACCAGAATGTTTTATAGAGCGCTTTCCAAACTGGTGTCTCATCTTGGAATAAATTAAAAAAAAAAAAAAAAATGCCTCCCCAGCAAATTCTTTCTCTGTTAGGTTTACTCGCACAGAAGGTTTCTGTTGTGTTCTGATGACCAACAAATTCAGGGAATTTCAGACCGAGGGAGGGAGCAAACGCCCAGGTTGGAGAGGCCCTGCTCGAGGCTGCCTAGCCAGCAGCCTCCTCTCCAGCACAGAGAGGGATTTTCAGCTTAAGCCTCTCCATGCATGGCCTTGAGAAGGATGGAGCATCTTCTGGTTTTGCATTAATCTTAAGCCTCATTTCTGGCTTTCACTTTGCCTCTCTGCCACTCTCGGTCCTTCTCACTGCCTGGCTCTGAGTGCTCCTGGTTTGTACACTCTCTGCCTACCAGAAACTCAAATTTTCCTGCAGGTCCAACTGGCTGATGAATGCAAAGTGTGGTTCTGAATCTTTTAGAGATGCTACAGGCAAGCACAGGTACATAGAGATAGACATCCGTGCACAGAGCCGCACGTGCAGCGTAAGCCAGAACGCTGAAATTCGCTTCTGAAGCCAGACGTGGTAGTCAATATAATACATGCTGTATTTATCATCTATTTTCCAACACTGCATCAGTGGATTGAAGCAGTTCCTAATGTACAAATACAGGGAGAAATATTTGTTAACATCTGCATTTATGCTGCAAAAAATCGGGCTGATACAGAGCAAAACTGCATAAGCGAAGGAGTCCTTTAGGTGAAAGGAAGGAAGGAAGGAAAATGAGAGATACGAAAAAAAAATGTGTTGTGTATGAAAGAAATGGAAAAAAGACTGGATGTACAGGCCTTAAAAGGGGCTGAGGGGAGTCACTCAAGGAGGCAGGTGAATGCTACTGGTTGCTTTAGTTATTGAAAATAATAATCAGAAAAACTTTAACTCTTCTTTTTCCTCCAGCAGCTTGCTCTCATCTATGCTCTTTCTTGGAGCAATTCATTTGCTAATTATAGATTTCTGTTAAAATGAGCAGCAGCTTTATCCCTGAAGTCAGTAGGAGCTGGAGCTGGATACACTGGTAGTGGCTTTTGTTCCTCAGGAGCTACACATCCCCAACAGAGATGTGTTGGAAGTTTACATCTCTGAATATTGCTAGTGTAGCCACTCCTGAGTGGGTTTTTTTAATAAATTATGCGTGTGGTGTCCTCATCCAGCCTTCGTTAATAAATCCACAGTGATGAGCAGTGTAGATTAATGTGTGGCTTAAATTACATAACGTCCAGGCATCATGACATCCTGAGCAGATACAGGCATGATTAATTGATTTTAATAATGGGACTACACCTATGTGATTATCTTTTAGGTTGGGGGTTTTTTTGTTGTTTTTTTTTTATTTTAAAAAAGATGCTTTTCCTGCATGCAGATAACATGAAGAGTAAATCATCTGAAGACAGTCCTTCCAGATGCTGTTGGCATGCCGGCTTGACTTTCCTCCCCGCAGACGATGTGTGGCAAGGGCAGGGTATGTCTCTTCCTTCGCTTTCTATGGAAAGACGAGAGTACTAACACTGATACCTTTTCCAGTCCGTTTTCTAAGCCCCCAAAATCAGCCCCAAACTTCCCACCTGGCACAAGGCTGGCAAGAGGTAAGGGAGGAATTCAATTTGGGTCTGGTTTTGGGCAGGCACACTGCATGGGACCATGGAGAAGGGTGAGAACACGCAATTTATTTATGTTTTTACTTAGAAGACGACAAAAAGGGCATGCGGTGAGTACAGTCTGGCCTGTGTCAGGAACAGCGTGGCCAGCAGGAGCAGGGAAGTGATGGTGCCTCTGTACTTGGCACTGGTGGGGCCTCACCTCAGGTACTGTGTTCAGTTCTGGGTCCCTCACTACAGGAAGGACATTGAGCTGCTGGAGCGTGTCCAGAGGAGAACCACCAAGCTGGTGAGGGGTCTAGAGAACAAGTCATACGAGGAGAGGCTGAGGGAACTGGGCATGTTTGGTTTGGAGAAGAGGAGACTGAGGGGAGACCTCACTGCCCTCTAAGACTACCTGAAAGGATGTTGGAGAGAGGTGGGTGTTGGCCTCTTCTCCCAAGGGAATAGTGACAGGACCAGAGGAAATGGTCTGAAGTTGTGGCAGGGGAGGATTAGATTAGATACTAGGAAGAATTACTTTACTGAGAGAGTGGTCAGGCACTGGAAGAGCCTGCCCAGGGAGGTGGTGGAGTCACCATCCCTGGAGGTATTTAAGAAATGTGTAGACGTGGCACTTCGGGGCATGCTCTAGTGCCCAAGACTGTTGGGTTGTGTCTGTTTGTTTGGTGTTTTGGTTGGGTTTTTTTTTTTTCTTTTTTTTTTGTGTGTGGTTGGACTCAATGATCTCAAAGGTCCCTTCCAACCATGAAGGTTCTGTGACTCTGTGATTCTGTCTTGCTCGGTGCTTGCATCCTGCTGTGCAAAGTGTTACTAGAGCTTCTGGGCAGCCAGGCCAGCTGCAGGGAGGCCATCCGAAGGCTCCCATCGCCCCGTGTCCTCTCTCCAGCAGCTGCTGGCAGATGAGCAGAGGAACAGGGCGAGCACAGGGCGATCCCTCCCCACACCCAGCGGAGCGTGGGTCAGGGACATCCTGAGCCAGAGGCAACAATACGGGTTCTGTGCTTCAAAAAAAAATACAACCAAAAAACCCCAGTCCCACGTGTTAGCAATCATCTCAGATTACTAAATTTGCAAAACGAGTTGGGGTTGGTTTTTCATAACTGAAGCCTTGTGTTTCTCTCCCTTCCTCCCACCCTCCCATGGCTGGGTGGGGAAGGTGGAGCTGGGTGGCCCCTCTCCAGGCAGTCCCCAGCCTGGTGGGGGCTCGGTGGGGTGGCCGGGGAAGAGCCGCCGGGAGGACGGGGCGCTGCTACAGCAACGGGTTTACGTTTGCCAGAAGTTGTAATTTCCTCTCTGCTACCCAGATTCAGAATCCAGCTCCAGGGGACAGTGGCAATCAGGATTTCAGGCTTTTTATGACTGGTAATAGCGTGGTTTTTTTTTTTTTTTTACTTTTAAAATCTGCTTGAAAGGGCAGCGTGGGTCCTGAGCGGCTGGAATGAGTTGGCATGAACAGTGTGGGTATTAGGTGGCCTTTTCTCTTGACCTTTTGGTCAGGATCGAGTGAAGTATCTATTTATACCCCTGTTGTTGGGAGGCCCTACCCTGCCTTTGCAGGAACGATGTCCGAGGAGCCAAGCAGACCCCTTCTTGCTCTAGCTGCTCTGATTGCCTTAACTGCAGGAGAACCCAGGGTGGTTGAAAGCATTGAGGAGGAAAGACTGCGGTCGTCTTGCTTCTCTGCCCAGCGGTAACTGCGACTGCAGCAGGCGCGTTGGCTTGACCATCAGAGGATTTTGTAAATAGCATAGTTTGCTTTTTTTTTTTTTAAAGGAGAAAAAAAAAAGAAAAGAAAACCACCCCATCCCCAAGCATTCCTCTCCGTTAGTGCTGTGTTTGTTCACCCCCACGTTGCTGCTGGCCCTTCATAACTCCTGAGCCCAGGCTTGCCGGGGCAGGAAGGGGGGAGGCAGCTCTTCATCAGCGTTTCCTCGCCTTCCGCTTAGCTCATGTCACGCTTGGCACACTCTGGATTTGACCTGCAGTTGCAGAGCTGGGCAGAGCTCCTCTTTCTTTTTTCCATGCCACGACTGTCCGAGAGCAGAGCAGATAGGAGCAAACTCAGCAGCTTGCTCTGGCAAACCTTGGAGCAGATGCGTTTTGATTGAAAGCAGAAATGGAAGGATGCCTTGCTTCTTAAGAGTAGTAGTTTTGTTTTTTTTTTTCTTTTGAATCATCAGCCTTGATATTGATGCAGAGGGGAGTGTCACGAACATGTATTCCCTGAATTTAGATGAGGTAATGGTTGGCACTAAGGTCGGCGCTGCAGGCAAAATGAGCTCTTTGACAGTTAAACGAGGCCTGTTAGCTCTTGCAGGCCTGTGAACTGAAAAAAAAAAAAAAATGCCATTCATAACCTGAATATGAGCTGGGGTCATTTTATCAAATCCAGATCAGTACATTTAATGAGTCTCTTTGTTCCGTGATGGGCTGGTGTAGAAGAAGGAGCTGGATGCCGGACTCCTGCCCCTGCCTTGGCTCGTAGAGCGGCTTTGGCTGGCTCCTGCGTCCCATCGGATAATCTTCTCCTGAAGTACCAGTGATAATAACAGCCTAACTCACAAAAGGCTTGAGGCTTAAGTGTTGTCACAACTGAAAGTATTTATACATAGAGGGAGAGAGGGAGTTAGTAGTGAGGGAGCTGAGCGGTCACTGTGATATGGGAGTGTTGAAAAGGCTGATAAATCAGGCTGGTTTCAAAACAACGCGCTGCTTGGTTGACGTTCGTTAATGATACACGTTGCTGATGGTTAGTTCTTAACCATTGTCACGTCTGGAGTGCTGTGCCCATTTCTGGGCTTCCCAACACAAGGTGGACATACTGGAGCGGGTCCAGCAGAGTCCCTCTGTGTGCAGGAACACCTGATGGGGTAGTGGGCTCTGGTCTGTCCAGTGAGCCGACAAAAGACAACGGGGCATGAAGTGAAGGATGGGAAATTCCGTGTATACGCAAGAAAAAAGGTGGGTTATTTTTTATAGTGAGGGGGTCAGAAAAGGTTGCCCAGAGAGGCTGCAAAGTCTCCATCCTTGGAGCTACTGAAACGCCCCATGGCTACACCCGTAAGCAACCTGCTGTAGCTGAGCCTGCTGTGAGCAGCGGGGTGGGATGAGACAATCTCCAGAGGCCCTTTTCAACCTCAGTGATTCTGTAATTCTCATTCTGTCATCGGTCATTGTCTCTGCATATTCAAACAATTAATCCTTAGCAAGCTAAGCCTTCGTTAGCTCGGGGTATTCTGTGTCTCGGAGCTGAAGCCACATGGTTAGCACTGATGGCTGCAGTCCCTCATGAGGGGAGGGGGCTCCAAAGTGGGCAACTCCTTTCATCCTCACTTTTCCCTGCTCATTGCTACTGTTTCCATGCTATTCAGCCCTGCCATGAAGAGAAAACCTCTGGTGCTTCTGGCATAGTTCACCTTACCTTCGGGCCCAGGATCTGCTCTAGTTTCACCGGGCACTTTTCTCATGTGCCCTGCAGGACTGTTCTAGATCCACCAGACATCTCCTGCCTGCTCTACCTCTTGTGCTCTACCTTGATGGCTTTACTGCTTATACATGTTTCCCAACACCACTCTCGTGCAACTATAACCCACACCTGCCACTGCCCCTTTGGTGACACTTGTGTACTTACATTTACCTCTTTCACAAAATGCACTATAGGTTTTGGCTGGTTTTGCTGTTACAAATGTGTAACCCACACAGTGCTCTTGTGTCTGGTTCCAAAGTGAGCAGATATAGATTTTATGCCATGTGTCTCTGCTTCAAAGCACAGTGGGCCTGTGTTCTGGCAGCAGCACAGTCTCAGAAGACCCACGTTCTGCTTTGCAAATGCAGCATGTTTCATGACCACCAGGGCTGCCTTTTTACCTGTGACTTGGAGTCTTCCCAATGAATCCTTCTTGATTGCCAAGGCAGATTTTTCCTGGAACCTTCAGTAGGCTCCTGTGTCTTATGACTCCCATCCTTCCTTCTCTCCTGGGGTTAAAATGAATTTTAATTCCTTTGTTTCATGGGAATAAGCAGGTTCTTTGGATTAAAGGAAGTCTTCAGTCTGGGATTTATTGGATATTTTTGCATCTACTGAATTACGCCAGAGGAAGGTGCTAAATGAGGGACTCCTACACCCAGCTGTTGGCAGCAATAATGTTGACCTGTAACATATTAATGCAAGCTTTAGCCTGGAAATTGTCTATCCATTTGCACTGAATGGATTCCACTTGGTCTACAAGTGAAGACTCAGCAAGGATTTGGGTTAGGACCACGCTCATTGCACGGCCACCTGCCCTTTGCAAAGGGATGGGTTTTTCTACAGCAGCCACAGAAGGACTCAGCACCATAGACAATACATGGTCCATGAGGATTTTGCCTGGCCAGGTGAAGGGCTGCTCTCCCTTAGGTTTCTTCCAGTTTAAGCTTGTGAAAGAAGTTGTGACCCAAAGAGGACCAGCTGCTGATTTAAAAGTATTAGAGGTTATTAAAAGTTTAAAGCCATTCCAGGAGATGTCAGTGTAGATGGAAGGGAAACATGCTACACAACAGGAGAGGTTTTAAACCAGAGCTCTAGGATAAGTACATTTAATCCTATTTTCCCATCAAATCCAGCAAATTGTAAAGAATCTTATATTGCACTTAATTTTACTCTGAGTTGATTTTAAACACCTCTATGACATAATTCTTTGGGAAGAGTAATTCTGAGATGAGGCAGAGTCACCCCTGCCTGGCCGAGCTTCATGCCTACCCTTCAATGAGGGCAAAGCATGAGCGACAGCCCATTGCAGGACTTCAGCCATTAAAACTATTTTCATGCTTAAAAATAAGTACATAAACATACTGTTTAAGAGATCGGAAGTGAAAAAGATAGTCTTGGCATCCCATGTGCCTTCCTTAAGTTACAGTCTGTTCTGCTTGCCCACCCACAAGAGCATCCGCTGGTGGAGTTGCTGCTGTGCAGCTCAGGAGGGACTGTCATTCCTGAAGTCTTGGTGCCATTTCACCAGTCCCTACGTCGTAATGTGTACCCTCCTGGTAGCCAGAATTTGCCTTCTCTCTAGTAGCATGGTTTTGCCTGTATTTTTTGCTGCCATGGCACACTTGTGGTATATTAGTGCAGAGGCAGAGCATGTCTTTGCTGACACTTGCTGTGTCCTCACCGTGACGTACCTTCTGGCATAGATATGGGGTGCAGAGCGCAGGTTGGGATTGCCTTCAACCACAACAGCTAAATCCTCCAGAATTTGTGAACCAGACCCTCCTCTAACCTAAATGGGGAGAAGCTTTCTGGTGGTGTAAACCCATGCTGTAGTTTACACAAACTGTTCTTCAGACGTCTAAGTCATTCATGTATATTTTGTATCTCTCGAATCTAGATGCATTCATTTGCCTAAAATACTTAGACTGGATTTTTTTGGGGGGGAATACATTAGACAATACTTTTTCCTGTCCTTTTTGCAGAAGGAAAGAAATACTGCCTATGTACAGGGCATTAATTTTAAACTGAGAAACTTGAGCAATGTTTATAATCATGTTTATAACATTTGGCAGCAAACTGGACAGAGGAGCTTTTTGGAAACAGTTTTCTTTTATCATCCCCAGCATGCTTTTGGGTTTGGCCCTGCTTCAACTAGAAGTTTTTCCATCCAGCCTGGGATTTTTTTATATTTGTTTTTATTTTAAGAGACATGATCAGCTAAGAGTTATTATTATACGTTATGTTTTGAAAGTCTTTCTTCCTGTTAGGATAAGACTTAAGATTGTTACATTCAAACCATTAAAAAATAATCAAGTAGTCCTTTCAACATCTTATGCTGATTTATCTGCTTTTTTTTTGCACCTCATTCAGTTTGGGCAAAGAAATTAGACTGGTCTGTTTTGCCTTCTTGCCTGAGGATCATTTGCCAGTGCTTTGTGGAGAGGCAGCTGAGGGCTTGTGGCCAGATTTTCAAAGGTACCAGATGCTGGCACATACAGAAAGCTAAAAGATTTTCAAAAGTTTTCCGCCTAGCCCCCATGAAATGATCAAATTGATGCAGGGTAGGTGTTATCTATTTCATGCATATTTAGAGTTGCATGTTGAGGAGCTTTGGAAATGTGTGCTGTGATGGTGCCTTTCTGGCTTACATTCAAGAAAAGAAAATGGAAGAGGAAGGCGAAGTCAAGAATGCACTCGATACTATTTTTTTTTAGGAAAGAAAAGCCAATGAGAGCATTAACAAATGCACAAATCCTTTGCTAATATTGCTCTTGCATACAAATAATTGCCCTGGGGATGGTGTGTTGCAGTGAGTGGAAGAGCCTGCTGTCTCTGCCAGGGTTTCTGGATATGCCTGAATCCTTCTCCATGAAATTAAAAGAAAATGTTTGAGAAGCCATGCTATTAGTTTTGTAAAGCTTGTTTTACTGAAGCTGAGGCTGGAAGGGATTTTGTTCCTGCATGTGTTTTTCTGCCCTTCTTTAATTTTCCTCCTGTCCTGAAGAGTGCAGTCACTAATTGTGAATTAGCAGTCAATGTATACTTCTTTTAAATTTGTTTAAGATGCATGTGCATACACGCACACCCAGGAAGATGACAGATACCCTTTGCAGCGTTTGCATTGCTAGCATGAGCCTGGGAAGTAGTATGGATTTGAACATAACTCATTCGTACGCTTGTTCTAATAGATGATCCTTCGGCGATTGACCTAGACTCTGACTGGAAGGCTCCCACAGAAGAGTGGGGAAACTGGACAGGACATGAGGAGCATCAGGCAGGGGACGAGAAGGAGAAGGTGAGGCAGCGCCGTCGGTGGCTGAGGGAGACCTGGTCTACTGGGCTTAGTCTCAGCCCGACCGGGGTGTCCAGTCCAGCCCTAGAGCCAGATTGCTCTGGTCATGGGGGCTTCCTCACGCTGGGAGGAGGCACTTGGCATGGGCACTCCCCTGACCACGACAGGGGACAGGGAACTGCTGGAGAGGGTACAGCAGAGGGCTGCAAAGATGATTAGGGACCTAGAACGTCTCTCTTATGAGGAAAGGCTGAGGGAGTTGGGTCTTTTTAGTCTGGAGAACAGAAGACTGAGAGGGGATGTGATCAACACCTATAAATACTTAAGGGGTGGGTGTCAAGAGGATGGGGCCAGTCTTTTTTCAGTGGTGCCC
>JAHREE010000186.1:263639-303896 GCA_033628505.1 Tringa tobata
GACAGGCAGGCAGGCAGGCAGGCAGGCAGCCCGCCCTCGGGGCAGGCGAAGGTTCCGCTCCCGTCCCGTCACACCTCCCCCTCCATCCAGGATTCCCCGGGAGTTGGGAGCGCGGAGGCCTCGGGGAGCTGAGGGGGCCCTCAGGGCTCCCACCCGCTGCCCGCGGCTGCTGCAGCTCTGCTGGCGCCGGTTGTACGGACCTGGGCCTGGTCCCTGCCCAGAGCTCTGCTCGGCTCTGTCCTGCCAGCTCCTCCTCTGCCTGGGTTTGGGGCTTGGGGTTTCCTTGCTCTTTAACGGGCTTCTAAACAACTGCTCCCCCAGGAGACTTTGGGTATAGCTCTTCTGCTGGAGACCAGCTCATGGCAAAGCCCTGTTAACTGTGTTATCCCACTCGCCTGTTGCTCATGGCACTTTCTCTGCACACCCTTGATGTCCTGATACTTATTTTTACTACATATGTCAGATTTCCCTTTTCTCAAGTGTTGTGTTGCACAGTTTCACTAGTGCTTGCAATTCTATTTGTCTTCTGTCTCTTTTTGCATGTACTGATCTGTTGTTAGAAATAAGTTTAACTTGTGTGCTATCGTAGGTGTCTTTGAGGTGTTCAAACATTATTTTAAAATAAATTAAAAATAGATTTAAAATAAAACATGATTCTTACAACTATGTAGAGATGCAAAATATTTCTTTTTCAGATTGCAATTCCTGGTAATGTTCGATTAAAATGTATTTCTTGGAATAAGGATCAAGGTTTCATAGCCTGTGGTGGAGAGGACGGATTACTGAAAGTTTTGAAATTAGAAACACAGACAGGTAAATGAGCTTTTTTTGTTTTTTTTAATTGAGAACAAAATCCACCACACTTCAGAATTCTGAAAGCATAACTTCTTCCACAAGTTACTTGACTATATTGCATATGTTTTAAATCTGTACATAGATATGTATTTGCACAAACATCGAATGTTCTGTCACTTTCTTTTGAACACTGTTTTCCTCCAGCTTGTCTTACATGACACACATGTAATTTGTCTACCTGCTATGTCTGCTGAAGTTTTCTTCAGTATTTCTTGTACTTCAGTATTCTTGTACCTTTTGTATAGACTTCTAGTTTATTTTGGAACTTACTTGTTTCTGGATTTTTTTTTTATTTTGAATGTTGTCTACCGTCTTCATTGTTTTAGGGAGAAAGCTGTGTATTTTTTTAAAATATAAATAATGTCCCAAGAAAAGTAAATGCAATATATTTTCAAATTAATTTAAACCTTTTCCTGCATTTAATGAAATGTGATAGCCATGATTTTTCTTGTTGTTGTGTTTGGTTTCGTTGTTTTTTCCTGGAAAACTGCTAGACCATAAAAAGTATATGAATTTGGGTGACAGCTATGAATAGCAAACTTACTAAACTTGAGGAGCAGAAAATTCATCCTGCAGTTACAATTTACTTACTTTTAGGTAAATAACTGTCTGTGTAAATGCTGATTACAGCTGCGGCATTGATAGAGACACAGTAACACGTGTGCTTTATTAGGTTGATTTTATAGCTATTTTTGTTATTTTTAGATGAAGCAAAAATTAAGGGACTTGCAGCTCCCAGCAATCTTTCTGTGAATCAAACTCTTGAAGGTCATAGTGGTAAGTGTCTTTACATTTAATGTACTTTTGATTAAAATAAAAAAATATGTGATTTTGTGAAGTTGATACAGTAATTTTGCTGTAACTTTTTATTATAAGACTGAAATAAAGATTATTAGTATTCAACTCGGGTATATAACAGCTTAGCTATCTATTTTTTTTTCTGCAGAAATTGAAGTTAGTTCAGTAAAGCTGATCTCTGTCTTAAATATATCTTCTTTTCCCCTTTATTGACAAATCACAGAATGGGTATGTATGTAGACTGCAGTATAGTATACAGACAAAGTTTAGAGAGGTTAGAAAACATGCTGGAGAAAGATGGTGTGTGAAAGTGAAAATTGAAGGCAGGGAAATTAGACAGGGAGGAATTAAACTCTCTCGTGATAAATATTGCTTGGTCATCATCCATGGACAGTGGGATATGAAGAGAATGCTAAAATCCTTACATTATTTAAAGACACGGTCTTTTTATGAGAATTTGCAGTTGAAGACAACAGCCAGGTTCTTTTAGGGGCCTGTTAGATACGATTGAAAAAATTAGTTGTGAGGAATTGATTTAGTGAATATTTTGAATGGATGCCTTCAAATTTGAACTACATTGCTATTACCTTCAAAAATACACAATGTTTAGCATGTATTTGATTGTATCTGTTGATAAAAGTCATGATTGGAATGCTGAAAAATGGAAAGGATACAGAGGAAATGGATGACTAGTGGTGAGGGCATGAAAGTGTGATGCTTGAAGTGGCCAAATTCGTATCCAGTGTTGAACTGAGGAAATAAGGTGCCTCTGAGAAACGGTTTCAAGATGTTTCAAGTCAAGTCAAATATTATAGGTAGGATCCCATATGAGACTTGAGGGTCTGAAGGAATTGTGTATAGAGTGCTCTTTTTGTTAATTGTGATGGAGATTTTGTTTTAAAAGTACAGCACTATTGAGGATCAACTACTAAGAGTAAGTGAAAAACAAAACTTCTTATGACAGTGAAGTTTTGTCAGCTTCCCAGATTAATATGTCAGAGGCGGTCAGAAACCACAAAACTGAGATTTGGGTTTTGTGTATTGAAGCAATGTTCTGAGCAGAATTTGGAGAGGATGTTACTCAAGTGGGTGAGTATGGAAGCAAAATGAGTGGTTTAGCAGAACTTTGAGAGGAAACAAGTGAAAGATGCCTAAAACTAAATCAAAGTTGGCAGTGCACATTTCTGAAAGGTTCCAGATTGATTAAGGATGTGGTGGTTTTATTAACTTATTTAAATAGTGTAAAAAAAAACAAAAACAAACCACAACCAAAACCAAAAAAGACCAAACATGTATAATTTTCTAGGTTCTGTGCAAGTGGTGACATGGAATGAACAATATCAAAAACTGACTACCAGTGATCAAAATGGACTCATCATTGTGTGGATGCTATACAAAGGTATTTTACAAGACAAATTTGAGATGGGATAGTATTTCATGCTGTGAGAACTCTTGTTTCTGTTCTTTTTTTTTTTCCCCCAGCAATTTTTACAATTAGTTTTCAGACTTTTTATTTTGCAGACTGTAAAGCTCTAAATACAGTAAAACACTTTCCAAGTTTTTATTGTAATATTTATCTACACTTTTCATAGTATAGTTGCTTATAGAGAGGCATTTGTCCTGCAGAACTACCTTAGGAGAAGATATCAGTTCTTAGCCATATGCTTGGTAAACTGTCCTAAATTTCTTATTTTCTTGTCTCTGTTACTTTATTCCCTTGGAGGAAAATAGTATATTGAACAAAAAAAAAAAAGAAGCAGTGCTTCTTTGTGTAGGTTCTGTTCTGGGTATCGTAATATTTAATTAGTTCTGCAAAGTGCATCAAGCACAGGCATACTGTTAGAACTACAAGAACTTATCAAACCTGC
Organism: Tringa tobata; assembly: GCA_033628505.1. NCBI lineage: Eukaryota > Metazoa > Chordata > Aves > Charadriiformes > Scolopacidae > Tringa > Tringa tobata. The sequence goes on from JAHREE010000186.1 coordinate 267,161, forward strand.
TTGGAAAATCAATTAAATACTTTTATAAAAACAATCTTTAGAAATGTTTAATTAAGACAATGAACTAACATGACTAACCAGTGTATTGCTGTAATTGACTTTTATTGTTCTTGACCTTTTCACACATACTTATACTTCTTTGGTACACTTAAATTCATTTGAAAGCCAGAAAACCTCTCAGTCAAATTAACCACTTTCCAACATATGTGGGGAAGAAAGAGAAAATAAAGGGTTTTCTTTTTCTCCTGATTTTTTTTTTGTTTTTGTTTTTTTTTTTTAATGAAAGATGGAGACAAATAAAAGCTCAGCTTCTAATTTCAGGAATAAAGAGTATCACTTCATTAGTCTTTCTGCCTGATATGCGCTGGCTACTGTCACATAAATCATCTCTTAGTTTTGGAAAAGAACCAGTAAATTATTTAATACATATTCATATCAAAGGCTGTCGTTCCCTCCGTTTATGTTTCCTTGTTTATTCTTGTCAGTCTGAAATTACATATGCACAGATCTCTTCCTATATGGTCCCTCTGGACTTTGGCTCCCCTCTCCAGTTCCTCATTTGTCAGGTTCTTTTTGGAAATAACTAGTTCACATCTGAACACTGGGTTTCACAATAATTATTGTCTATGTACTTTGGGGGACACCGTAGCATAGTCTGGCTAGAGTTTTACTGAAAGGGCAGAACAGTTTATTTTTACTTCCTTTACAAAACTTACTGCTTCTGTAGCTTTTTGTTGTATATTACAGAACAGAGACTGTTCTGTCGTTTACTTACAAGCAGACCATTCCCAGGTTTCTCTATTTCATTGAACACCTAATTTAATTGCTTGGGTAACTTTTATAAACTTTTTGTGTGTCTGTGTTATGTTTTAGTCTTTTTTTTTTTTTCCAAACAACTTCAGGAATTCATATTGCTAAGAAATGTCATTATCATCCTATTTGAATATCTTTTTAATTGAGAGTAATTTTACTCTGAATTCAGTGATTAGCATGTAGCATTTTTGAATCCACTAAAGGATTATGAAATCAGAAGTGTAACTCAGTTTTTCATTCACTGCTAATAGGTGCTTGGTATGAAGAGATGATTAACAACAGAAATAAATCTGTTGTTCGAAGTATGAGCTGGAATGCTGATGGACAAAAGATTTGTATTGTATATGAAGATGGAGCTGTGATTGTTGGATCAGTGGATGGTAAAATTTAAGCTTTTGTTTTCAGTATTATGTACATAATGGCTCTGTTCCTCTAGCTAAATGATAGCATCATAGAATTATAAATACAATTAATAGCTACTCTCTAATTGTTGCTTTGACTTTCTTTAGCTGTCTCAGTTTTTATGTTGGTAACTTGCACCCTATTTTTAATTTTATTGTATGTTTATTAAGTACAGTCAATATTCTGTTACAGGTAATCGCATCTGGGGAAAAGACTTGAAAGGTACCCACCTGTGCCACGTGGCCTGGTCCTCTGATAGCCAAGTTTTACTCTTTGGAATGGCAAATGGAGAGATTCACATTTATGACAGCCAGGGAAATTTTATTGTAAGTTCACAGTGGTATAATAAAGGTATTAACTTCAATAGGTATCTAAAAACTTACTTCCTTTTATTTCATGTTTGTTTAGTTGGTGGACTGCAGTACTGAGAACTGGACAATGTCTTGTGCACAAAGTTTTTATTCAAGATTTATGCAGCTGCAGCTTTTTAATATAAATATTTCTTTCTTGATAGCTAAATGAATATCACATTAATGCCTTTTTGCATTGCAAAAATTACTGGAAATGTAAAAATATGTATGGCGATACTAATTAAATTAAATGAAGCTCATCTTAAAAATACTAGTGTGCTTTTAGAATAAAGCAGTAGTTTATTTTCTGTTGCTCAGTACAGAAAAAGTAAATTATTACTTTAAGTAATAAAGTAATTCTTTATTACTTAAGGAATGTTACATGCTTCAGAGAACCTGGTAATAAGTGGAAAAAAGAAGGGAAGTAAATATAATATTGCTGCATTCCTGCAATTTCAGTTTACTTATTTATTTTTATCTACTTATTTGGAATTTTGGAATATGACTGACAAAATGCTAAACAGAAGTACAATGCTGACTTAGAGAAGTGCAATGTAGCTGGAACCATGTTCCTGACTTTTAGATGCCTATTATGGTGAATTTTCTCCTTTTTGCCTTTCCTTCCCTTCCCTAAGAAAGTAGCTGTTACCTTTCCCATTTTCTTTTGTTTAACCCCTCACTGGATCTTTCTTTCTTCCTAATGTGTGAGTCGTAGGCTTTCTAACATGTGCTGTAAATTACTGAAATTCTTGAAATAAGTTGTTTTTGCTCTCTCTGCTTCCTGTCTCTGCCCCCCTAACCTTTTATCAACCCTACACGTGGCTGCATGCTCCCCCCTTTCCCTTCCTCCATAAGTTACCTGGTAGACCTCCTCAAAGTGATCCAGGTGCACTCTTATTTTTCAGAAGAAGCCCTTGCCTGTGTTACCAGATGTACAGGGCTAATTATTACAAAAGCAAACATCTTAATTGGTGTACTAATTTGGACACTTATCTTTTCTGCGTTTTTTTTTTTTTTAAATATATATTATTTAACAGACTTATTAAGAAAAAGCTGACAAAAGGTTTCTTTTAAAAAAAATGCTGTGGCCAGGAATGGTTTGAAATTATTGTTATTTTTGCAAAGTTCCAGTGGGGTTCCTTGTGTGTGTGCGTGAGAACGTGTATATGGTGCATTTTTTGTTTGTTTGTTTTCTTTGTTTTTAAGTTACTTTTCAAAGAATGAAAACGCCAACATTAAAGTACTTCTTTGTAGTTAAAATACATAGTTTTCATATGCCTGACGTGGCTCTGAATAAGGAGGTTTTTCAAACTCTTTAACATCTTAAGAATGTGAAAATTTTTCTTGGGACAGGAAAAAAATTTTGCATAGACATCTGGTCTTTTGCAAGATATCAGTAGAGATGTAAATTATTCTCCTAAATAGCATGTTGTAGATGACTTTAAAAAACTAACCACTCTTGTCTAGGTCAAAATGAAACTGAGTTGTTTGGTGAACTTGACTGGAGCATTCAGTATTGCTGGAATACATTGGTACCATGGCACGGAAGGCTACATTGAACCAGATTGTCCTTGCCTTGCTGTCTGTTATGACAATGGAAGATGCCAGATAATGAGAGATGAGAATGACCACAGTAAGTACAAAATGTGCGGTGTTAATTATTGACCCACTCTTGACCCAAACAGTCTACTTGTGTTTATGTTCTTAATGTTTATTTCTTAAAAACTAGATCCTGTTTTGATTGACACCGGTATGAATGTTGTGTGTATTCAGTGGAACCACTGTGGCAGTGTATTGGCGGTGGCAGGCTCCCTAAAAGCAACTTCTCAAGATAAAGATGTAAACATTGTGCAGTTCTATACTCCATTTGGTGAGGTAAAAATATTTAATATACTTATGTGACTTAAATGTTTCTGTGGGTTTTTTTTTGTTTGGATTTTTTTTTTAACTTAGTATGTTTTGTCTAATTGGTCATTACTGGTGGAATTTGGTTGCCAAAATGTAGGTGTTGAGTGTGTTTAACATGCTCTAAGGTGTCTAGGATATCCACCTGGATCTGGAAAGATGACACAGGACCAGGTACCTTTTTAGAACATCACGTTAGTGGCCAGCGTCAAAATCCAAGTGCATCTCATAAAATACTAAATGATGGGATAAGTATAGCATCTAACTTAGAACACCTGGCTCGGATAGGTGAGTTCAGACTACAGTCGCTAAGGGGGTTGGAACACTTAGGCAGCAGTCTGTGTATCAAATCTGGAAGTACTTGTCTTTCTCCACTGGCTGTGCAAGAGACCCAGGTGTCTCTAGATCAGGAGTGCAAAATAAGACAGGGAATACTCCCTCTATTTTTATCGAATCAGTAAAACTAAGTAAATGGCATCTGGTAACAGTAAAAGAAATGGCTTAGAAGCCTTCATAATTTTTTTTCAATTGTTTGCTTCATTCCTTCAAATTCTATGGCAAAATAAAGTTATAAAAGAAAGATGGAAATGTATTTCTTTGCTTGCTCCTCAATTGTAAATGGATGTCTAACTGCCTTTCTTAGACATTTTTGAAAGGGAGTAGGGAGGAGGAAAATATCCTTTGCCCCACTGCAGATTGTGTACCTCAGCAGCTGATTCATTGTATGCTCTTGACATAACTACAGCTGATAGTTTAAACAAATAAAAACATATAGCTGTTCTAAGGATGTTGCACATCAACTGAAATACACTTCCAGCATAAATGAAACTTCTGAGGCATGTCAGGTATCAGTACTATTGTTGTGTTTATTTAGTAGTGACTAAAGTCACTAGTGACAGTAGTTTATACCGTCATTCTCCATCTATTATTTATTTTTGTCACTTTGAACTATCACCAAGTCCTGTTTTTCCTTTCTCTCTGACAAAAAAGAATTGAGGCAAAAGAACACTTCATGACAATGCATGTTAAATATCTCCCGCTTTGTTTGCATGTGTATGGTAGTTTGGGAGTCATTATGAATTACTGTAAAGAAGATCTATATTTGGTTTTCATCAACTATCAAAACTGTTGTTTATGTACTTTAGAGTGGTTTTCCAATGATAAATTCAGGATATTTTCCTTTCTTTGTTTTAAACAAGCATTTGCGCACACTGAAAGTTCCTGGCAAACAGATATCTGCCTTGTCTTGGGAGGGAAGTGGACTGAAAATTGCGCTAGCTGTTGATTCTTACATATATTTTGCAAATATTCGTCCAGATTACAAGGTATGTAGTAATGTGACACTTAAATGTATTAATAAGTTTTCTGTTATTTATTCTCTATCTGCATGGGCTGAAAAAAGCAGCTTTCTCTGATATAGAAATCAATGCTTAACTTATGATTACTGTTTGATCAGCAATACTGACTTGAAGTTTTAGTGGAATGTGAGTGTCTGTCTTGGTGATGTAATGACTTAGCCGTTTTTTTAATGAATTTTTTATTTTATTTTCATAATAAGGAAAGGCATGCTTTGCTAATATTAATGGAATTGAGCATAGGTCTGAATTTGGTAGTAATTGAGGCTGTCATGTAAGTATGGCTCCAGTGTTTTCACTGCTGTTTGGTTAAGCTGAGTAAGTGATACAATGGGAATTGTTTGAACCTTGCTTTTACTGTCATTTTTTGGCAGCGAATTATTAGTTTGAACCAGGAGAGCTGTGTATCAACATGAACAGTAGAAATGAATGCAACCTGATAGGTGTACTTCCTGCTTATATTTCAATTCCCAGTATACTTTTTACAAGTGTGCATTGTATTCAGCTAATTCTAAAATAATGTTTTTATCTTGTCTACCATATGAGGGGCTTTTTTGTTTGCTTGATTTTTTTAAAGAGTTAGGACTACTTCACTTAAATGGGCAGTTTAACAAAAATAGTTACACAGTAACTGTCCAGTATACAGTATTGTATACTTTTTGTCTCAGCACAGGATATGCTCTTTAATCATCAGCATGTAACCACTGTGATTAGAGCGAGCGAGCTTGTGCGTAATGGGAGGAACACGCTGCAGCTATATTGAAATGTATTGTTCCACTTGGTTATGAAAAATAATTGGTCAGGGAGTTATAAACACAAATCTGTTAGGAAGCATTCTCAAATAGTTTGTTGTAAATCTGCTGGAAGAGATTTTGGAAATTTGAGCTGGAAATTAGTCTTGCAGGAAATGCTACCTAATGTTTATTCTGGGAAATGTGTAACAGCTGGAACACAGGCCTATTGCTTTTTCTTAAACGTGACCTCATAGATACTGATGAGTTTATTTCAAGATCTGGCAGAGTTGCAAATGAAAAATATTTTGAAACCTTAGTTCTCCCTCTCTTTTTTTTTTTGCCCTTTTCCATATTTAAAGTGAAAAAAGATGTGCTCAAATTAATTTATTTCTGCAGCAAATAAAAATTTTAACCTGTTGGTAGTATAATCAGTTTCCATGTTAGGTATTTTTATGGTGAATGGTATATGTTGTCCTTCAATAAATAATACACATTGCTACTGCTATGTTCTTTCTGATAATACCAGTAACTCCCTTTTAGGAAACAGATATTCTAAAAGGTGACAGTCATTAAATTGTAGTGTTTCAAAGCTGTCATTAACTTAGGCTGGATTGGAATTAATGACCTGGAGATGAAGTGTTAGTATCACATTACCAATCTACTGAATAATTGAGTTCCCTGTATTTTTCAAGTATTACCATAATAAAAGGAAGAGGGTCTTAAATTATAATATGACGGTAAAAAGTATGAATTGAGCTGATGTTTTTTCAAATACTTGTAGTTTAAATGGTATCTTTTGGAGTTGTAATGCTAATTTAGAAACTATAGCTCGAGTTAACTTTCTTTTAGTAGTATATGTTACCTTGTTCAAATATACATTGGATTTCACTTTATATCCTTGTTATCCAGCATTCTTGGGTCCTTTGCCACATCTTGAAATCAGTTGTAGATTTGACAAACATGATTTGCAGTTTACTGACTTGTTACCTCTTAACTTACTCCTCTCGTATACATTTTGAATATTCAAAATAGTGTAAGTTGCAGTTTGCATCTCTGGGAAGGATCCTGTGGGTAGTGCTCTCAGTTGTCAAGAACTACCTTTACTCCAATCCTTTTATTTTTCTTCCTGTATCTGAAATGAGCTTGATTTTCTTGAAAATTTAAGTAGATTGTATCAGTTGGCTCATGTTCATTGGCACGCCTGGTGTCTCTCTGAAAGGTAATAATAAATGAATGAGGTAAAACTTCCAGGGCTAAAAACATGATGGCTGTCCAGTCTGCTACATTTATCCATGACCAGCTAATTCCATTATTTATTATATTACTATTTTTTAAACATCTCTACATTGGGTGAAAGCTGGATTTACTGATTTATGATTCCCAGAATCATAACACTTCTTACATCTGTCAACTCCTGTTCCTCTGGCTAAACTCCAGAGCGTTGTATTTCAATTCCCACAGAATTCTACTTGAGTGAAAACCATTGGGTTCTGACAATTTATTACCCTTCAGTTTAGACATCTATTCTAAAAGTTCTTTTGATGATACTTTAGTTTATCGTCTTGCTTTTGTTCCTGTAGCATGTGGGAAGCCTTCTGGCAAGCTTTCTAACAAGCTTTCTCCTCTTTTCTAGTAAATGCTGATGCAGAAAATTCTATTAGTTTTTCTACAATTGCATCATCATCCTTAAGTGGTTTGCTTTTCCATCTTGTTTGTCTGTCACCTTTACCTCCGTTCTGAGATATCTTCTGGTTTGGCTGTGTTAGAAAGGGTTTTCATTATTAATTTCTGTAATTTAATTAAATCAGTTGAATGCAATAAAATACGTCTTCATGGTTTTTGCAGTGTTTGGATATTCCATTTCTTCTTTGACCTTTTTGCCCTTTCTCCTACTTGTTACATGAATAATTGTATTCTTTTGGGGGAAAGGGAAGGCTTTTTTCATCTTACTAGAGGTGATGCGAGTTATTATAGTGCTCTACTATAATGGCTTGTTTTTATCCGCTTCGGGAGCCGCACTGTTTGAGGTGTTTATTATATTTCCCCCTGGGAAATGAACTTTGGGTTTCCAAATCAATAGTCATAGAGGAAGCATTTTCATGGCAAAAACCATCATCATCACAGTGGGTATTTCTGTGGACCTGCTGAATGAGGAAGAAACAAGGGGAAGTGAGATCTTGTCACGTTTTGAGGTTGATCCTCCAGTTCTGACTGTCATAGATCATTCTGCATACTGGGAAGTCTTCTTCTGCCAAAACTGGCAAAAGTTAAGCAAATAACTTATTACCAGAGCTGTGTTCACATACTTTTAATAAATCTGTTTATCACTTGACAGGTAAAGAATATTGAATACTGATTGTGTATATGAAATAAACGTTTTCCTTCATAGCTGTGAAAAATCTATTATTGAATTCTTTATTATTGAATTTCTGATAGGTTTTATCAAAATTGTCTCTCTTGGCAGTGGGGTTACTGTTCCAATACGGTTGTTTATGCATATACCCGGCCTGATCGTCCCGAATACTGTGTAGTCTTTTGGGACACAAAAAACAATGAGAAGTATGTGAAGTATGTCAAGAGCTTGATTTCCATAACAACTTATGGAGACTTCTGTGTTTTGGCAACTAAAGCAGATGAAAATCAACCTCAGGTAAAGTCTTTCTTTCAGTTTTCACTTGAAATGCTCTGTTCCTAATGTCAGTGCTTTACTTCCGGAATAAGATGAAATTCTAATAAAATTCTGAATCAGTCTCAGAGTGTGTCACTCGGTTGTCATTTGACAGCATGGCACTTTAATGGGCTCAATGTTTTATAGCAAAGAACCCCAACAAGCAACAAAGTAACACCAAAAATTTGCAGAACTGATTAATTGGCTCTACATTTTAACTACTAGTAGCCATTAGTAACAATGAAAACTGCAGCCTTCAAGATTAATGTTTATTTAGAAAATATATAGAACAGTTCTCCAAAGAGAACTAAAAGCAGGAGAGCATCAGAATGGTAAATCAGTCAGAAGTGGAGGTAAAAATAAGGGAAATTTTTAGGTCATATAAATCAGGTGTTACTACAAACTGCTCCATTTCTTTTTTTATTTATTTTGCTATAATGCTATGATAAATGATATCATATGATAAATGTATCCTTTGGTTAATATATGTTCAGTTAGTGTTATGGTAACTGTTACATGTTTTTTCTTACTGCATTCACTTCTGAATTATTTTCTATATCGCTTGTACGTTGCTTACAAAGGAGGAGCATGAGACGGAGTCAATTGGTGCAACGGTAAAAAAAAAATGCTTCAGTGCTGTTTTGCTTAGTTGTGCAATAAATGGTGGACTGTCATATGGAGTGGAAATATGGTATACATGGCCAAAACCATATGGTGAAATTGAGTACAATAAAATGATATTTTGCTGGGTTTTATTTTTAAAAGAGGAAACAAACAGTGGAGGGACTTAGTGTAACTTGCTTCAGCATAAATAAGAGATTTAATTCTAGGAGCTGAAAATTACAGATAATAAGCATCTTCCAGTTTTTTTTTTTCAGGTGGCTCCAGTGTAATTATTAACACTGTGGGGAGTCAGCTTATAGGAAATGAAGTGAATAAGCTTATTCTTTGGGTAGCAGTTCATTAGAGTTGCTTTCTGAAAAACAGATTTGTTTTGCAATAGATTTCAGTCATTAGAATTGTGATTTCAAGATGACAAAATGTACAGCAGAAGCTGATTGGGCAAAAAAGACTAATTTCAGTTGAAAGGTATTGCAAGCAGATGTGAACATCAGTAAGTTACGAAGAACTTAATGTTGATACTGATAGCATGGCTTGAACTTTCTTCGTTGTTCAAATCAGACAATGAAAACTCCCTTGTCCTGGCACCAGCCTGTGTAGCTCATGTAGCCTCTGTCTCGGATACTGTTACTCCATTACCCCTTGGCAGTCTCTGATCTACTGACTAAGAGTCTCAGAAATACATAAAAAGGGCATAAAAGAGAAATTGATTAGAATGAATGTTGGAATAACGTACCAGAGAAGAATTAATATAAACAATATAATATTACACACATATATTGTTTCCATTATGTTTGTATTAATACAGTTTAAAAAGCCAGGTGTGGCTGGTGGTACATCCTGCGTACTGTATTTTGTCTGGTAGATTTGCTCCTTTGCTTTAAACAGCTGGTCATTTTCCTGTTTTGTGCTTGGCTTTGTTTATATTGTTAATTGGCAAATACTCATTACTGTCATGCTTATGCTGCTTTACATTTACTGCAGTCATGGTCCCTCTGTTTTCTGTTGCTGATCAGCATTAGATTGTGTAAAATGTGTGTTGAGAGATACACCTTCACAGAAAACCTTGTAGAGTTTACTAATTTACAAAAAATATTGTAGTAATGACATTTCCTTTTATTTCCATACAGTATGTGCTGGTTCTCTGCAATTCTATTGGCACCCCCTTGGACCCAAAATATATTGATATTGGTAAGTAACTTATTCTGTTGGTTCTTTTCTACTCTTTATAATAAATTTCTTACATGCGTTTGTTGTTCAGTGAACCAATCACTGTGTGGTAACACCCCTTGCAAGCAAATGTTGTGACCTTCCATTCTGTACGTGGTTGTAACTATGATTTTGTATTGGCTTCTCAGTTCTATCTGGGCTCTTCCTAAATGTAAAAACCATGTAGTCAGGGATTCCCATGTTTTGAACTGGCAGTTTGTTGGTAATGGCCTATTACTCTGTTAATGAGAATAGTGGCTTATAAAATCAGTCCTATTCCTTTTAAAAATTTGCTATATTTAAATTGATTCTTCCAGTTAATACAAACGATTTACAACAGAATTTTAAAATTTGTTCCTTTACTGTTTTTGTTTTTTTTTTTCAATGGATGTTCTTGGTGATTCTTGTGATCCTTCACAGCAGTGGTAATTCAACTCCTTTTTAAGAAAATGTACTTTTTTTTTTTGAAGAGGGTCTTGTTTCTCAGAGCAATTGAAATAGTTTGATCTGGATTTTCATTTCAAAATAACATTTTGCTGCTTCCCAAATATATTAAAGATCAATTTCTCATATTTCAGTGTGGGTAATATCTTTTCCTTATTATCTTCCTCACAATTGTTTTATCTAAATAGTTTCAGATTATAAATTAAAAATCAAATAAAAAAAGCCAGTGGATTATAACAGAAGTGCAAAAATACCCCCTAAATCCTAAATAGATCTGAATTCCAGGCCTTCCCTACTGCTTGTTTGCTGCAGGTGTGGTATAGAACATTGCCAAGAAATTGTTGTTTTCTGGGAGAAATTGCCACTGTTTTCTGGGAGTTTTGCTAGAGAGTAAAGATCATGAATTTTTTTTTTTCCTTCAAACAGATGAGGGAAGTGCATACAAACTGATAAATTAATCAGCTTTTTGATTGATTTATCCACTTTTGTTTGTTCTGGGTTTTGCTTTATTTTTGGTTTGTTATTCAGGCAGATCTGAATTCAGACTCAGAACAGACATTGTGTACCCCATTTACAGTTTTCTTTTTGAAGCTTGATTCTTTGATTAACTTCTCTGTTTTGTTGAAAGGCTAAATTATTTTTGCCAAAACATCATTAAAAATTATTATTTGCTTTTGGAATGAGGGGAGACTGTAGTCATTTAAATGAAAAGTACAGTTATTTTTAGAACCTCTTAGCTAAAATAATGGTAAGTAGAAAGTGTAGTTGGCAGTAGACACCTAATGTGATTCCTCTGTTAGAAAGGGGGATACACTATACCACTGCTGTGCTCAGTGGTAGAGCACTTTCTGATCACACTGAAATACTTAGGAAAAATAAATAACTTGTGTGCGTGGTTGATACAGCAGAGAAGCATAGCCATATTGGAACAGGTTATGGATAAAACCAGGTTGTGTATTGTAAACCTGGAAGAATTCCTCCCTGCTTATTTTATCAATGTAACGGTGTCTACTTAATATGTGTGTATAGCTTTGGTACTTACATGCTCTGATTCTGCAGAAATTAGGTTTAATTTTTAAAAAAAAAACAAACCTTCTCCCTGTTCTGGGAATTCTTCTCCCTATCTGTGCCAAAAAGACATGTAGCTATTACAACAAGAAAACTCATGAAGTTTTTTTGATGTAAATTACCTCCTAGAGCCATTGTTTCATCCCCTCTGCAAAAAGTAACTCTTCTGTCTAAGCTAATCTCATTAGAGAAGTTAGTTCCAAGCCAGAGTGCTAATACTTCATATTAGTATTAAATGATAAACAGCCATTCGGTGTGATAAAATAGATGGGAAAAGTGTCTAGCAAAGTTTTGTAAGATAGAAATGATGAGGAAAGTAAGGTGAAGAACTGTAAGATAAGGAAGTAACACCAATTCACTGAAGAATATAGGTAAGGGAAAAAAATCAATGAAAGAATAGAAATAGTTGACACCATGAAAATGTTTATTTTCCTCAATCAGTGCTACTAAGCAGTTTTATTATTTATTAACGAAGTTTGTGTCATTTTCTAACATTGTTCAGTTTTTCAATGACAGCAGGAGGAAATCAGCCCTATATTGTAGATCATAATTAAAATGAAGAGCATCCTGCTCTGACGAACGAGTTTGAATTCTTTGTCCTACGGAACATGTATGAAATATTGTAGTACTTCTTAGTGTCGTAACTTCTGTTCATGTCAATTTGATGAAGGTTTTGCCACCTCTTACAATAGGGGTAGCATATCAGAATCTGAAGGAATGAAGTGCCCAGGAAATTCAATACTAAGAATTTTACAATGGATGAAGGGGAAAAAAAAAACAACTCAAAACTGAGCACTGAAGTGAGATGATGTGGTGGGTGGTAGCAGTGTGGGTGGGGTGTCTGCTGTGTCGCCTCTGTCCATCCCCCCTCCTGATCAGATGTCTACGCTATATGTACATATTAGTCTTCTGGATGTACTTGACAGGTGGGATTGGGGCAGTGGGAGGAGAATTTAGGGACTTACAGGGAGTAGTTCATCTCGTTTGTACAGTTGACATCTAAAATAAGTTCAGTGAATCATTCCTAGAAGGGGTCTTTTTGCTCTCCATTGCGTACAAAGAAGCCCAGGGCAACCAGCTCATCTCTGTCAGATTTCTAAAATTAAGTGAGACAAATCCCACTCAAACGGTCAAAATTAGCTTTGGATGTACACCTCTAACTGCATTTAACTCTTTTCTTTGCATTTTTTAATGTTCTGTTTATGTGAGCTTTCTAAATCTGTGACAGTTTTATTTATTTACATTGTAAGCAAAGGTATCAGTTTCTTTGTTTCCCTTATTACAACCCACCTCCTACAGCTGTCTGTACACAAGAAAAGAATTCTCCAGTGACTGAAAACAGTTAAAGAGAAACAGTGTTTAATTGAAAAATGCTGCTGTTGTTCCAACTGTATTTGAATTGTGCTGAAGAGATTAAACAATCTGGAAAGAGCTTCTCTTCCCTTAGCTTAAATGAGCTTTCTGCAGTCTGCTTTCGTTCCCTCCAGTGTCAGAGGATAGGTTTAGTGCATAGATTTACAATGCTTTTTCCTAGAGTAAGTTTATTTGTGAAAATGCTCAGCGTTATAGCATTCAGCCTCATAGATGGGCAAATAGTTGACGTTAGGAGTATTTGCAGTTTTGAGTCCTGAAAAATTGCTGTAGTCTCAGTAGTTCAAACGTAATAAGCAAGTCTTTCATTGCTGTATAGTAAAAACAGCCAAAGATTTCTTTTTTTTTTAAAATATATTCATCCAATAAGAGTCCTTTAAAGTTAGCCCACCAAACTTACAGAAGGGATTGGAGATGAAAGTGAAAAACAAACGCCTGTAAATGCAGCACTTTTGGAACACATTGTACTGGTTTTATCGTAGTTGCTTTCCTTTTCTGTAACGTTTGAAAATACAACTTTCTAGAACAACTTGAAATATTTATAACATAAGGTCATTTTGTACGAGGTGTAGACACTTGTACGCAGTCAAGGTCTTAATAGACAGTATATCATGCTGTTTGTCACAGTTGGAGCTTCTTGGCAGTAGAAAGTACAATTGTTAGTTTGACAGGGTGCTGAACTTAAGCAGCTGCCTGGCCTTGCTAAAATAAGTAGAGAGAGAAGACCTTGTAAAAGCTTAAAGGCAGAAGACCTTTCTCTAAGTTCTTTTAAGATTCCAATTAGGGCATGATTTCTAACAAAATCATTATCCTCATGTCCTGTTTGTAAATGAAAAAAATCAGCTTTAAATCAATTATCGGGGAGTGTAACTGGGGAGTGCAATCATTAATAGTTCAACATATAAGCAGTATAAACATATCTCTTACTCCAGGTAATTGGAGTTATTGTTATTGACTTATGAAAAATACATTATCTGTCTGAAATCCTTTCTCTTCTTTGTTCCAAAACAGTTTTTCAGGCTATTCTCTTTTAGTGAAGTGATTAATTGTTGCATTGAGTTCTGTCCAGAAAATAAGTTGCTTAGGTAATTTTTATTTTGAACTTTTGTTTTGGACTGGTAAATGCCATCTTTCAGAGTGGTTTAAAAAACACTTAGGTTGTTACTTTATTTGATTTTCATAAATGCTTATGAAAAATGCTTTCTCATGTAGTAGGATGTTCCTCAGCAGATAAGTAGCTGTCTGAGTGCTCCTGCCTATTCTTAAATGGGTGCTCTACTCAACCATGAGACTAAACTATATTTTTTTTGACTGGCTGTAATTACTGCAAATTGAACACACAATATCTTTGTTTTTTACTAGGCTCCCTTTGTTGGAATATCAATCACCTGGCTCTCTACTGAGTAAAAAGGTTTTGCTCTTCCTTAGACTTTGGTACCCTGCAGGTCTATTTGGCTTTGACCTGGTATGAAATTGATAGTGGAGGAAAAAAAGTTGCTAATCTAGGGATGTTAAGTAACTGACAGAGCATTTGAATAATGCATCTGAGAATGTCTGTTAAGGCACAATTTGTATGAAATGTCAATTTATAACATTATAGGATTGTTTCAACAAAGTGCTATTAATCTCCTAATGAAGAAGTAATTGTGACAGTCTGCAATGTTTGATTCACCCCCAGGAGATGCAGATCTTACGTTGTTGGGCTCTGAGCCCATTATGTCATTACCTTTTTAATGCTTGCCTCTGCTAACAATGGCAAAAAGAGATTAATCAGTAATTATCTGGTGAAAGGCTATCACTTCAACTATCTGTAGACATTGATGGATGGCTACACCTTAAAGCTCTTCCTCATGTTGCTCTCTGTTTTCTCCAAGGGCATTTTTCTTCCTGTGCTTCCTGTGCCTTGTTTTTAGTGTCCTTCACAATAGCTAGTGTTTGCTAGCCCATAAACTGATCTTTTCTCCATTGTCTAGCATTATTATGTTCCATCCTACTTGGGTACAGAAATTAACCAACACAGTTTCTTCTGTTTTCACAGGCTCCGGGGCTTTCTGTCAAAGTCCTTTCATGAATAACTAAATATAAACTACAGAAGGTTAAATATATTGTTATATAATATCTTTTTAATGGAAACACAGCAGATGGTATCTGCTAAGAAAATGTCACTCAGGCTGGATTATATCATCTTCTTACACACGCTTAGGAGCACTGACATAGGGAAGTGTAGAGTTATCTTTCAGGTGTGTCCTAGCACCCAGTGAAGTGAGTACAACAGCCTGATCAATGTACAGGTGGATTAAAGGCAGAGTGCTGGAGTCATGCCTAGGTATCTTGCCTCCACCCTGGACGCCTTGAAAAGGATGACTGAATTACATGTGAAACAGCACTTGAATTGCTGTTACTTAAACTTGATCATTTTACAGTAAACCTTAACTGATTTTTAGTATTTCTACATGTTCTATAAACTGTGGTCATGAGTTGTCTCATGTGCAGTTCAGTTGTCCCTGCTGCTGTCTGATGTTTTCTTCTATTTATGAGCTAACGCTAGAGACATTTCAATCAAGCTCTAAAATTAGGTAGATGTTATTGATCAGAATAAGTTTTTCCCAGTTTCTCAGGAACAGCCTGTAACAGGCTTCTATGAGAACAGCAGTTTAGTCTTGTGTCTGTCGGATCACTTCCTTTCCATCAGATTTAGGTAGGATCACTTGTTCTCTCTCGTGTTTGTATATCCTATTTTATATACTAAAAAGTCTCTCAGCTTTTTCATGCAATGAAGTAATGTAGTCATGCATCAAGTTTGTTCTCTGTTTAAAGAAGATTAAACGTGAAACCAGGTGTTTTGTAACTGTTTTGAAGTGAGATGGAGTGAGTGTGGATGAAATAAAGGCATCACAGAAGGCAAGACCACTATATAAAATGATAATACTTCCCTACACTAAAGGAAACTTAAGTAGTTAAACCAGCTGCCTAGAAAGAGAATCTAGATCTTCCACAGCCTGAAGGGATGGAAATGAGCATCTTTCCCAGGAAAGGAAAAATCCCTTCCTTCTCTGCCCCCAGCATCAGCCCAGACTTGGAGCAGCTGGGACATCCTTTCCTTGTGTTGAAGCTATGCTGTTACGCAGCCAAGATGGAAACCATTTCAGGAGCAGAGTGTAGCCCAATGATTAAGGCTCTGAGGTGAGAAGGGGGAACAGAACCAAATGGAATACTGCAGTTGGAAGGAATCTACAACGATCATCTAGTCCAACTGCCTGACCACTTCAGGGCTGACCAAAAGTTAAAGCATGTTATTAAGGGCATAGTCCAAATGACTCTTCAACACTAGCAGGCTTAGCACATTGACCACCTCTCGAGGAAGTCTGTTAAGTGTTTGACCACGCTCTTGGTAAATACATGCTTCCTAATGTCCAGTCTAGACTTGGACAGATTATTCTGTTTGTATATATATATATTTTTTTGGTGTTTGCTTGTTTAATGACTGTCCAATATAAAATGCTAAACCAATTCTAGAAAAAAAATCCCTTATGTCCTACTTTTATGCAATTGTTTAGGCTATATAGCCAATTTTGTAAAAGCCTTGGTTCCCACATACAGATACTGCTCTTCCAGATGTGATTTTGAATGGATCTGATCCTGATGATTGTGTCTCTGTGTTGTGTATCCCTTTCCCTGCAATTTCACATTTGATTTAAATCCAATCATCATTTAGCCTGCTGTTGCAAAGGAGGGAATGCCCTGCCCTCCATGCTGGCTGCTCATTCCTGCTCTCTCCAACATCTGTGATTTTCTCTTTAATCCAACTTAAACTAATCTTTTATTTATTTAATTTTGAGCTCAGTTAGATGAATGAACTCCTCCATCTTACTCTGTGGTCAAGCTACTGCTAGAGCTGATATAAAAGAAGTGGCAGGGAAATGTGTCAGGGGTTGGTATGTGGGGTGTTTTTGACAGAAACAATCAATTTAAGTCTTAGGCATGTTCATGAAATGCCTAATTGTGTACTGTCCTCTGGATAAAGCATAGATGTGTTGCCATCTTGTTTCTGGATCACAATAGAACTTATGTGAACATCCTTTTTTACCAGATTGGGTTACATAGAGGTGTGCACAAATGAGTAAGTTTAGGCTCTGTGGAAGCTGTAGGTCAAATGGGGAATCACCTGGTGGGTCTGAGGAATGTCCATGACTTTCAGATGTGGGCTTGGTTCAGCGTTGTCTTGGAGTAAAGTGTTTAAACGTTGACTAAACTGAGTCCAAATATGAGGCTTAGTACTAAAATTTTGTGATTTTAGCAAGAGAAAACCTTATTCCCTCACAGGTCAGGAGATTCTCATGTTCAGTTTTGAAAGGATAAAACCATTGACTGTTATAGCTTGTACAGCTGCAAGATGATAAAAACCCAAAGCAAATACATAGAATTTATTAATGCTGTTAATTA
Organism: Tringa tobata; assembly: GCA_033628505.1. Lineage (NCBI taxonomy): Eukaryota > Metazoa > Chordata > Aves > Charadriiformes > Scolopacidae > Tringa > Tringa tobata. The sequence continues at coordinate 284,544 of JAHREE010000186.1, forward strand.
AACAGAGGTGACTATCCTTTAGATGTATGTGACTAATTACGGAAATAAATGTGTTATAAGTATATTTAATACACTGAGTTGCATATAATGTAAACAACTGTGTTGATCACATGTTAAGCATCATCACTAAGCCTTCTTATCCAGTATTTACATTTATACTAAAAAGTATTCTAGAGCCATCAGGTAGCTTATATAATCCTCTTGGTTTCAAAGAAATAAAATCTGTTCAACCAATCTTCCCCCATCTGTCTCTCATAGCGCTGCTCTTTATAGCAGGCTTATAGCTCCCTCCAGAGTTCTCTTCTCTGCTAAAATACAGAAAAATTGAGGTTAGCTTTAAGAGAATCAGATTTTGTGCTCACAGCATGTTATCTGTATAACTCTGTTTTGCTAACAGGCTGGGCTACACGATTCTTCTGACTTTGCCTGTTTTGTCTGGTAGAATACTGATTTACTTGTAGAATTTGAAAATATTGGGGGCTTTACTTAATAGGTTTCTACATTTTTCTATGCCTTTTAATGTGCATTCACTGGTTTTCAGAAAGATGAAACAAAGAATTGTAAAAGGAAAAAAGAACCACAATGCAATCAAGACTGTATTATGAAGAATAATGTAATGGTTTGAGTGCATATATATTTTTTTCTTTGTTCACTAAACATTAACAGCAAGAATGAGATACTCGATTTATCTGCATATTCCAAATAGGCTTAGGACTAAAGTAAAGAAAATGCCCCGCCTTCCTACACTATCATTTTTGGGTGCAATAAAGTAAAACTAAGGGCGCACTTTGCTAAATATTTAATGTGCTGTCATGCAGATAAAGAACTGTTATTTGGCCCAGCTGTTAACTAAGGTGCAAACAGCATTTCTAGGTCTTGTCTAACTCAAAACTTGTTGATTGTTTGGAAGTGATGCTAATCAAAGAATCTCTTCTAGATTGTCATCTTTTGAATAATCTACCTTTTATTTATATTTGATTAATTACAAAGATGTCAGCTATAGAGGCATTTTATAGATCTTGTTAGAGATTTGAGATATTCCTGAACTGGTCATTAACCTGAAAAATTGTCTATATGTATTTGATGTCTTTTGCATTAACATGTGGAAATTTGCTGAAATAATTGAGGAAAAAAAGTATTAATTTTAAAATCAGAACTTGTAAAGAATTTCTCAGTTCTTCTGAGCAAGGCCCCAGGGGCCCAGAGAAATTTCTTGGCAATTAGTGAAAACTGCTGGTAGATTGTGTGGTGTGTGTTTTGGGTTTTTTGTTTGCTGTTTGTTTTTTGCTTTTAACCTATGGAGATACGGTTTCATCCATCTAGGAAAAGCTTTACAAATTAGCGTGTAGTCCAATACTTGCCACACTAATTTTACAACCATTTGGGTTTCATAACAGGGCCGTTGTTTGTCACAATGACCAAAACGCATGTGATAGCAGCTTCAAAAGAAGCATTTTACATCTGGCAGTATCGTGTGGCCAAGAAGCTCACAGCAATGGAAATTAATCAGGTAGCACGGACCAGAAAAGAAGGCAGGGAAAGGTTTGTCTTCAGACTTTGTAATTTTTCTTCCTTTGAATTGGTATCATTGCTAAGGGTGGATTCTTCCATGCCTAAAATATGAACTCCTGTCTTCTCATTTTTCTGCTCTGATTTGTTGACTTGCAGGCCTGTAAGGTTAAATACTAAAGAATAGTTTTTCATAACAAATGTGTGTTTGTTACCCAAATCTCTTAGACTTTTTTTGTATTATTTCCTGTTCAGTGTCTCCATTTGCTTGCTGTGTTCTTCCCTTACAGAGCTGTCTGTCTTGATGCTTTTTTTCCCCCTCATCCCCTTTTTTCTCTTCCATACTCCTAGTGTCTAGGCACCTATATTCCCTCTGATGACTACAGCTGCAAGGATATAGTCTATCCAGCTAGTTCTTCTCTAAGTACACTTCTGTTTGATTGTATCTTTGACGTCTAATCCTTTTATCCTCTCCAACTAAACAAGCTGAAGTCAACATCATCTTGCCTCCAGAATATTTCCTTCCCAGGTGTTCATTAGTGGCATAAACTTCTCTGTCACCTCCACAAACTTGCGACTTTGTTAGGATTTTCTTTTGTGTTCTGTTTTCTTCCATAGAGACGCTATAGCATCTTTCCATAAATGTGCCATCTCGTGTCACCATGTATCCATAATAATGAGTAATTATTTGTACATGGTGTAAAAACTTAGATTGTTCTAGTACCTGAATGTCCCGGTCTTGGATAAGATTTTAAATTTGATAGAAGTACTGAAAAGGGAAACAGTTGTCATTCAGCATAAGCTATGATTTTTTAGTATTCTAAAATCTTTCCTAATGCTACTTTTTAAAGCAAAAGAGAAGTTATGGTGAAGTGTTGAATACAGTAACGCATAGGTTTTGTGGATATGAATGTGAAGCTCTTCAGATATGTGGAGAAGAGCCTGAGGAAATATGGAAGTGCACATTTGAAAAGAGAAAACTGGGGTGGCTGCTTGTTTGCAGGAACTTCTTGTTGCAGAATGAAAATTTATAGATGATATGGGAATAGACCATCAGAGGCTGTGAAAGTGAAAGGAAGTACCATATCTTTATATCAATATAAAACAGGGTTATCAAAGGGGATAATACTGGAACATAAGAAGAGGTATAGCTTTTATTCTCTTTTCCAATTGCAATGGTTTCTTCTTCAAGGACTGAAGATACCTATATGCTGTCAAAAGTGATCCTTTCTTTGAACTCACTTTTTCTTCTAACTTTCCTTTTCTATAGGATTTATCATGTTGATGACACCCCTTCAGGATCTGGAGATGGACACCTGGATTACAGCAGAGCTATTGAAGTGAGTGTTCATTTTAACTAGTTTATTGTGGCGTTACTGGTAGCTTGAAAGAGTAGTTAGCATTGATTTATGTATTTTCATAGCTTTTCATTAGTAGAAGTGGCCATACTTAAACTTTCTTTTCTATCTTTTGTACATAACTGTTATTTTTCTTCCCTCTGGTGTGTTACTTCCCTCTGCCTTGTTACTGTGTCATTATGTGTTACTGGAAATACACAGCAAACTGTAGAGAGCATAGAAAAAGTATCTTCTGAGGTCCAGTATGTAGACATCTGCTGCTATCTTGGTGAGCAGTGGCTCCCCTTACTTCAGTGAAGTATAAGCTTGTTGAAACTCAGTAGTTCTTGTAATGTTTTCTAGTACTTTTGGCCTTTTTCACTTTGTGTGTGTGTGCGCGTGCACATGTGTGCTCACTTCTGTGCTTACCAATATACCTCAAATTCATTACAGGCCTCACAAGTCAGGGATAGTTGCCTTCTTGTGTTTTCTGTTAAACACCTGTTACTTTTTGGGGTTCTTATTTTTCTGGAGGAGGGACAGGAGAAGTAAAGAAACTGTTAATATTATTATTGTCATGATTCCCATAACAAAGGCTGCTAATATCATAAACCTTGGATTTTCTGTATACTGACAAAATGTGATAGCCCCTTTTCATGTGCGTACGTAGCAACATTCTTGTATGTTTAAATAAAACTTCTTTCTTTAGCAGGGCATTCTTACTATTGCATTAAAATGGATATTGATACCGTTTGTATATTTTCAGGGAACAAGAGATCCAATTTGTGCAATAACAGCATCTGATAAGATACTACTTGTGGTAAGTTATTATTAAAATAACTCTTAATTGCCTCTTGTGCTGTAGGCGGGAGATTCTTCTGCAATGTGTTCATAACCAGTCCTATATTCAGAAATGCTTTGAAATTATAACTTATACAGATGAAATATCTTTCTAGACATCTTCAAAGATAACTTTAATAGGTTCTTTCATTAACTTGGACTCTTTCTTTAGGGGGGTTAATTTACTACATGCTTACAATTTAAGTACAGGCTGGTTGCCTGAGTTAGTACTTATATGTAGGGTTTGATAAAGTGCAGGTCAGGACTTAATTCTGTAATTTGAGTTCTAGGAAGTCTCTTCTAGGATGTATGTAAATGCACAAAGATTTACAAAGTTTTTCTATTTACATATTAATGGTATAATGTATGATTATAGATACTATGCTATATACATATTAATACATTTATGGATTATACATATGTATTATGCATGAGGTATTGTATCATGCCAAACTGTTGGTGCATTTTTTTTCACGATTTCAAAAGAGTGATTTAATTTAGAAGAACAGACATATGGGTGGGCTTTAAAACAAACTAACCAAGCAGAACACAGATAGATAAAGAACACTCTTTCTTCATTTCATCTACCCTCCCTCCCAAGAAAGATCTTGAGGTTTTCCTAAATTCCTACTGCAGTGGGTCATGGAGAAAAACGTGAATGAAAAAAGCGTGATGGTTAGTAGATGACTGTGGGATTCTGTTTGTGCTTGAAGAATAAGAGTGAGAAAATGAAATTAAGAGGATAATTAATCAGCTACTTTGGTTAAAAGGAAGGGAATGAGAGGAAAAGTCTTTGAGATGAGATCTGGATAAATGTGCTGAAGCTCAATGCATATTACAGTGGTTAGGTTTTCTAACACTTCTGACCAAATCTGCTTTTCAGTTTATAGGGTATACAGATGAGAAAAAGTCAAAGATGAAAGGTGATTTATGCTGAGGATCTTAGGGGTGGCTTTCAGGGAAAAAAAAACCCAAACAAAACAACAAATTTGGAGTAACTTAAAATTTAATATTGACTCATTTCCAGCATAAGGGTTAAACAGTAGACAAAATAATCTGGATATATTGTTCAGTCTGCAGAAACACCATGAGAAAATAGTGCCAGTGATCATTTCAGTCCGGGGATGTCAAACTGAGTTTGGGCTGTTGGCCTGATGGCGCCTTGGCACGGGACATGGGTGTGTCATTGGGCAAAATAAAGATAAACCACATCAGTACTTAGATTTATTTCCTGTTACTCAAGCTTTTGAATAAGCAGTATATTTTACAGCATTTACTTTTAAAGCTAGCTCAGGTCTTGAAGTAATTGGTGAGACTTGTTAGCATGCAGACAGCACTACATGAGCACAGCTGTATCGCTTTCAGACCTGAGCTGCTACTGTCATATGGCCAGTGTGGGACAGGGGATCTTTTCACTGTTTATGACCATGTTTGAAGGTTCATGGGGAATTTTCAGGCTGCTGAAACTGTTCTGTGGGTTGAATGTGGACTATGGCTTTTCATTTTAATATCGCTGATTTAAGCAGATCTGTAAATTGTAGCATCTTAAGAAAGTACCTTGTTTAAATAGCAGAATTCGGAATATCTAGGATGGTGACATTCCCTCTCTCTACTTCCGCTGTCACTTATCCAAAACCTCTTTTGTCTAGAACAGCATATAAATAACCCCTTTATAAAGAGTTTATAGATGGAAAAATTCTCTCAATAAGCAAGCATTGCTTTTCTCTAGGGAAGAGAATCCGGCACTATTCAGAGGTACAGCCTTCCTGGCGTTGGTATGGTTCAGAAGTACACCCTCAACTGTCGCGCACATCAGCTGTCGTTGAATTGCAACTCCAGGTAAGTTACAGACCCCCTTCAAATGCAGGTATCCCATTTTAAAATAAACCACTACAATCAGTGAACATACTAATTCTATGATACTATAATAATTATGTACTAATTTTACTTTAAATTAAGCTATTAATTTTAGTTGTTGTTAATGGTTGCCTAACCATTTATTTATTACTAATTAACTACACCTGGCCAGTCTTCAGATTGCTCTGAGAGACTGTGTTAGTAAAGCTCTCATGTTTTAAACTAGGGTGTGTGTGGTAAGTTTAAGGAAACATACACATAAAAAAATATCTTTCTTTTATTAGATGAACCAAGCATGAGCTTCCTGTGATTATGACATGAACTGACGAAATAATGTCATAACGACATTTTATATCTCTAAAGCTTCTTTTTATTTATGTGTCCTAATGCCTGGAAACTTTGTTCATCCCCTGCTAATTTTTTATTGTTACAATCTGTAGCTGGTGGCAATGCTTCTCGCAAGGCTGGTTTTCCTAAGTTTCAGCTGTTGCTTCCTATTTAACATCTTTTTTTTTTTCAATAGAGAGCCTGAGAATCCTAGCAGAAAAAGCAAAAATATACTGAATAAAGAGGACTTGTAAGACAATTTTAATCACTTCAAAATAACTTTGTAATTTCAAGCAAAATTCATAGCGCACTTGTAGATCGCTCACCTCTTTAGGTGTACACCCAAAATAGATTGCTTCACTTAAAAGGCAATGTGATGTAATCACTCACATTAATTTTGTTTTGAACCCAAACTGTTTCCTTCCTAAATTACTTTGTGCTAGTGAAAAAGGCTCAGATCCATAACCATTTTGAAGTTAATCTTCTAAATTGCTTTTGAAATTTTAATAAGGATTATGGATGTCTAAATTCTATTCAACATTTAGAAATGCTTTTAAAATGGCATTGTAGTAAATACAGGCTACTATGATTCACTGAAGATCTATGTAACAGGAAATTTTCAAATGTAACCCTTTAGAAATTGTATTTTTCCCACATTTTAAAGGACTTCAAAGATTAATTGGATTATACTTAATATTGTCTGGAAAAAACCTAAAGAATACCCTTTGTAGAAATTCAAGAAATCCTGTTTTAGAGATTAGCAGTCTACACCACCGCACTGTCTTTTTCATTTAAGAATCCCCTTCATTGCCTCCTAGTAAATAATGAAAAACAAAGCTGTTCAGTTGTTAGTTTTAGGTTCTGTCAAGAAAAGTGTGGTGAGGGACAGAACCTGCAATTTACTCATCTTGGTAGCTGAAGTACTAAGGATCTTCAGAATGCTGGATGAAAAATGGGCATATTTCACAATGGTTGCAGAGCCAGATCCTGTACGACCAGATGAAAAACTTCTTTCTATGTCTCTGGTCTCTCTCTGCTGTGCAGATAAATGAAAACCACATGCATCTTGCTGAATCTATGGAATTATACTGGTATTAGAGGGGAAATTTTGCCTGCATGTGCCAGTTCAGGGAACTATTTCAGATTTACAACTTTGAATAGTATTATTCAGCTGTCTTATTTTTTCTTCCTTTGTTTTTTTTCTGTAGTCGTGTTGCTATCATAGACCTTTCAGGTGTTTTGACATTCTTTGACTTGGAGGCACGGGCAGTTGACAGTACGGGACAGCAAGTGATAGGTGAGCAGCTGAAACTGGAACGCAAAGATGTCTGGGATATGAAGNTTTTTTTTCTGTAGTCGTGTTGCTATCATAGACCTTTCAGGTGTTTTGACATTCTTTGACTTGGAGGCACGGGCAGTTGACAGTACGGGACAGCAAGTGATAGGTGAGCAGCTGAAACTGGAACGCAAAGATGTCTGGGATATGAAGTGGGCCAAAGATAACCCAGATTTGTTTGCAATGATGGAGAAGACAAGAATGTATGTTTTCAGAAACCTGGATCCAGAGGTAAATATTAACATTTGTAAACTACGCATTTTGCAAATTAGCTTGTAAGTTAATGGCTCTATGCTGAATACTATTATTCTTGTGTTTACTGTTCAATTAGGCAAGTATTTATATAAATAAACTGGCTTTGGGAAATCTCAAAATCTTGTCAGCTCTAATGTGGGAGTGTTGTTTAGGAACAAATTAGTAAAATGAACTATCAGTCCTGGAAAGATAAAAATGCTGTCATATTTTTCTTAAATGTATATTTTCAGGAACATATTTTTTGTATGCTTTGGAAAATATAAACACAATTTTAGTAAAGATATTTGTAAAACACAGCTCAGTAGAATTGAAATATTGGCAGGTGTTGCTTTATCTCTTTCTCAGAATTTAGTTATAGAAAACATGAGGCTTTTAAATTATGTCCATGTATATGAAATTGTTAATAATGTTAAAGATTTTAGTATCTGTTTCTTGTTGGAAATGCTATTAAATCCTAGTTTGGAGAAGAAGAAAGTGTCTTTATGTATACATAACAGATCTGGTCAGGATTTAATCAGACAGAATACAAGTTCATTCCTTTGTAACTTATTTAACTTTAAGGAACCTATACAAACTTCTGGATATATTTGCAACTTTGAAGATTTAGAAATCAAATCTGTTCTTCTGGATGAAATATTAAAGGTAAGAATAATTAATTTATTTTGTAGGAAAAAGTTGGTGTCTCTCTTAATGATTTGAACAGTAGATAACTATGTTGGATGAAAATAAAGGTGACATGGAATAAAATGATGTTTCTTTATCCATTATGTTAGAATCCTGAACATCCTAACAAAGATTACGTCATCAATTTTGAGATCCGGTCATTACGAGACAGTCGAGCGTTGATTGAAAAAGTTGGCATTGAGGAATCTTCCCAATTCATAGAAGACAATCCACATCCCAGACTTTGGTAAAATCTCTTTATAAACCAACTTTGTTTAAATTTANGGCAGGTGTTGCTTTATCTCTTTCTCAGAATTTAGTTATAGAAAACAAGAGGCTTTTAAATTATGTCCACGTATATGAAATTGTTAATAATGTTAAAGATTTTAGTATCTGTTTCCTGTTGGAAATGCAATTTAATCCTAGTTTGGAGAAGAAGAAAGTGTCTTTATGTATACATAACAGATCTGGTCAGGATTTAATCAGACAGAATACAAGTTCATTCCTTTGTAACTTATTTAACTTTAAGGAACCCATACAAACTTCTGGATATATTTGCAACTTTGAAGATTTAGAAATCAAATCTGTTCTTCTGGATGAAATATTAAAGGTAAGAATAATTAATTTATTTTGTAGGAAAAGTTGGTGTCTCTCTTAATGATTTGAACAATAGATAACTATGTTGGATGAAAATAAAGGTGACATGGAATAAAATGATGTTTCTTTATTCATTATGTTAGAATCCTGAACATCCTAACAAAGATTACGTCATCAATTTTGAGATTCGGTCATTACGAGACAGTCGAGCGTTGATTGAAAAAGTTGGCATTGAGGAATCTTCCCAATTCATAGAAGACAATCCACATCCCAGACTTTGGTAAAATCTCTTTATAAACCAACTTTGTTTAAATTTATGTTCTTCTGGTATTCTTTTCTTGTTTAGACAGATCTAGTATTAAAGTACAAAACCTCAAATCAAAACCAGCCAAAGCATTATACGCTTTAAACAGAATAATTTAAGGAAAAGGAAGGAAAATAGTAACTGCTGCTGTTAAATGGGAACTCTTTGATTTTACAAATGTTGTAGTATGTAGGATGGAAGGCGATGCTGTGTGTGTCACGGGTACAGGTTCAGGACACCTTTCTGCTTTATGGTGTATCAGCCCCAAAATACAGTGCTCCCTGCTTTTAGGGGCAAATCTAAAGGAAACTGCATTGAGATCAGCAACGCTTTTCACGTAAGACAACTGTAGTGCTCCAACCCTGCCTGTTCCTTCCAGAGCAGCGTCCATTTGAACAGCTGAACAAAAGAATATTAGCAATTATTGGAATATCTTCCCCTGAGGAAGTACTGGATAGATCACAGAATGTACTGGGGACAAATGTACCACTGAATAACAATACAATTGCAGTTACTTGAATGTCATCTTTAAATAATGACTAGTTAAATGGATCCTCATTTAATTTCCTTTATAGCTGCTTTCCCATCTGTCATGTTTGTTTTTCACACAGGCGTCTCCTGGCTGAAGCTGCTCTTCAGAAGCTGGATCTGCAGACTGCTGAACAAGCTTTTGTACGTTGCAAAGATTATCAAGGTATTAAATTTGTGAAGCGTCTAGGCAACCTGCAGAGCGAGTCAATGAAGCAAGCAGAAGTGGCAGCCTACTTCAGCAGATTTGAAGAAGCTGAAAGAATGTATCTGGATATGGACAGAAGGTAATTGCATGTAGTCAACTCAGCAGCAAATAAAGTCAAAAAGGCTGGAAAAAAAAATGCTTGCCTTAATAAGGAATGGCTGTTTTAGCACTGAAGACTCTACCAGTTTCTGGAAAGACAGAAAGGGCTCAGAGAGAATTTTAACCATAGATAACCAATTCTATTACATATAGTGCATTCCAAACTGTTTGCAAAACCTCAGCTGCTCAAGGTAGTGCTATGTTTCATAGATGTTTTCGCAAGTATTTTGTCAGTATTTCAAGTGGGATTCCAAAAATACAAACAATCTTAACTAATGTTTGATTTATGTACTGTTGCTCTGAGCTGGTAGCCCAAGTGCACATTCTTTCAATTATACATACAAACAACAGAGTTTTTAATGAACTGTAATCTCTGGAGAGACAGAAGAGACTCTGGATGAAATTGTGGACTGATCAATGGAATTTTTGCTCAGGAATGAAAACAAACAAAAAAATTTATAATATTACGGTGAAATATAAATTAACGCTAAGTAATTAGCTAGAGCACTGCCTTTACTGAAAAAGGATAATGAGAAATAATAAGCAGCAGTTGTACGATGTAGCCTGTAGATGGTGGTCAAACATGGAGAAGCATGAATCACTTATGCACATTCAAAATTTTTAAGCTTTGATTAATAGAAGCCATTTAAAAAAAAGTAGGGAATGATGGAGAAAAATATATTTCTTCTTTCGTGCTGCAAGAATGAGACCTTCCTCTTCCCCAGTAAGGAGGAGGTGGGGAAGGCAGGAGCTGGGGAGAGATGCACATTAGAGCCTGATAATGGAAAACTTTCTTGCACACAATTAATTAGCCTATGGAAGTACTCTGGTTTGGAGAGGCGGGCTGCCTCACAAGCACTTCAGTCGCACCGCTACACCAATTTTTAGGTATAGCACATTCCTTTCTACATGGCTGAAAAGGAATTTGGCCATTATAGGATTGCAGAAGTCAGAGACTTTTTCTTTTTTTTTTTTTTTTTTAATAACTGGTTTCTTCAACAGTAGAGCATCTTATTCTTTAGCTACAGGAATGTGGGAATTCTGTATTAACCTTCTGTGTCTCCTTACCACTAGCAATATCTTGATAAGGACCTACCATAAATCAGGCTGAAATAAATCTATTTTTCAAATACAATTTTGAATTGTTAGATAGATGCTCTTATTTAGCTGACTGCACTGACCTTCTGTTGCCTTCTTTAACTCACTTGTAAATTTAGGGCATTTTAAAAAGAAGTATATTTATCTTTACCATTGATTTTCTGTGCACCTGCAGAATTATTTCTATATGAAGTAATATAGAATTATCCTATATGGTGGAAAAAACATGCCAGACAGACACATGGTGGGTCATATGTATGCATGAATGATAAAAAGGCAGATTGCTGCTGAGTCCTTTCACCTCCATCCAAAGTCATCTTGAACCTGAAAGAGAAGTCTCTGAAATCTGTTTTATTACATCTCAGCTTTTGCTTCTGTGATTCATATTTCTTGCTGCTTGGCCTTTCCCCTCATCTCCCTTCTGCTTTTAGCCTTTTGCAGCTGCTGCCATCTATTGTAGCAGTGAGCAGTGTAAGATCAAGAATAGTATATAGAATAAGAGGAAACCTGAAGGAGACACAGTCCAAGTGTCTCACCAGCAGTTTATTTAACTCCTCACACAGGAGTATTGTTAATAGGGAAGTGCATATGTATGGTATAACCTATGAGCTCTCTGAGCAGTTGCTTTTCTGGAATACTGTTTGAATTGTAAACAAGCTATTTGGGATCATTGTGATACCTGCACTGCAGGTTATGAACATGAAAATACTTTAGATGCTTTTTGCGAGATTTTTGTTAGCTATTTTACTGTCTCTGAGTTTTTCCCGCTGTTTTCTGTTTATATTAGAGATCTTGCCATTGGACTAAGGATAAAACTGGGCGATTGGTTTCGAGTATTACAACTACTGAAAACTGGCTCAGGTGATTCTGATGATGCGCTTCTTGAACAAGCCCACAATGCTATTGGAGATTATTTTGCAGACCGTCAGAAATGGTATGTAAATGACCTAGTAAGAAGGAAATTACAAAGGAAATGATAGAACTGATGACAAGACTTAATTTATGAGGAGGGACAGACATCAGGAAAATCAGCATGCAATACATGGAATAATTTTGGAATTATGAGATTTAGCTCACACCTTTCTGGTTCCATTGCTGCATGTACCTTTAAACAGAGAACTGTTGATCAACTATGTAAAGAATTAAGGCGATACAAATCTCAGTTTTGCCAGAAGTCTTTTTGCTTAATAGTGGGATGGGCAGGAATACCTATACAGTTGTATTAGGCTGGATATAGAAAGTATTAAAGAAAAAAAATCTATTAAAAAAAAAGAAAGGAAAAAAGAAAAGGAGAGAACTATTAAACATCAGTGAATTTCAAAACTAACCGTAAACTCTCTAGAAAGCTTAAACGCACAAATATTTCAAAAGGTCCAGAGTTCTCTGATCTGAATCTGTCTCCAGCTATTGCCCAATCTGAACACCCAACAAAGATTTTAAGAACAGTGCACGCCTGTGGTGGTATTTCTCCAGAACATATTTTGCAGTCAGGTATTTACTAAGCCAGAAGTGCTGTCTTCGTAGTTAACAACTTACACAGAAATTTTCTTTCGTGAACTTTAGTTGTTGCCTTCTGAGCCCCTGTAAACTTTTAGCATCCAGAACACTCTGTCTCTTCCACAGCTTCATGATGTGTTGCAATTACCCAGACTATATTATCACAAAAATCTGGGGTCCCAAAGCAGTTGAAAACTTGTGATCAGATTTTGAAAGCTGATTTTTAGATGCTTTGGGTAACTTCGGAGGATGGTCTTGGAGAATTTAGTGCTTGTGTTTTAAAATATGGAGGCACAACAGTGAAGCCCTTTTCTGAAAGTTTATTGTAAGTTGTTGTGCATTGTTAGCCATGATCTGTGCAGTTGTGGGAATACAGTTTTCAGATTCCTTGACTTCCTAACCTTATGCTAGTCAGACAATCAGTTTTGCTTCTACTTCAATATTATGATCTCTGAAAATGTAAGCTTCTAATGCAGTTTAGAAAAACAGTGACATTCTAGCTACAAAAACTCTCTCAAGCAAGGTTGCCTATTTAAAATGATGTCATTTTAAATTTACAAATGTAAAAGGCTTACACAATGAGAAGCTTCCCTTGTGTTTATATATCAGAAGCCACCACATATTTGGTTTTTTCTTACTAGGTTAAATGCTGTACAGTATTATGTACAAGGACGAAACCAGGAACGTTTAGCTGAATGTTACTACATGCTGGAGGACTACCAAGGGCTGGAGAATCTCGCTAACTCACTTCCGGAGAATAATAAATTGCTCCCTGTAAGCAAAAAACACCTTTATTTTTCATTGTCTTATGCTTAACTATTTATTTAAAATTTCCCATCTTGGGAAGGTTAAAAAAGAAAGAGAGAAGGAATGCAGTATATGACCTACTCACCTAAGTGTAATGATGTTACTTTGGTATTGATCTCCAGTATTAATGTTGTTTTCATATTCCATCATTCTTCCTTTCCCATAATAATCAGGTTCCCCAAAAAGACCTGATTATTAATTATGCTTTATGGCTAAGTCATAATTCACTGCCTCCCTCCCCAGATTGTGGCCTTTCTCTCTAAAATGAGAGGATTAATTGAGAATGCTTAAAAAAAGCAAAACGAGCTCATTTAATGGCATTTTCAGTTGTTGAGCAAAGCAAGACATAGCACTTTCTTTTTAACCTCTTTCTAATAGTGAAGTTTCATTAAATACTCTAAATAGTAAGAACGCAGTCCTTGTGGTATGATTTGATTTAAAAGAAAAATTTAAAAATAGCTTTTTTAAAATTAATTTAGCAGCAGTGTGTGAAAGTAGCACACTGTTCTGAAGATTTACAGCAGTGCGTGTTGTCTTCAGTGAATCCATGAAACAAACAACCCCTTCCCTGCAACTTCTTGGAATTAAATTAAGCAAGAATATAACATTATTGCAGTTGGTACACAAAATACTAAAAACCGTGAATTTAACATGGTGCTGATGCTTTTTGCAGGATATAGCTTATATGTTTGTAAGAGTGGGGATGTGTGAACAAGCTGTGGCAGCCTTTCTGAAATGCAATCGGCCAAAGGACGCGGTAGATACCTGTGTACATCTCAACCAGGTAAAACAGCAGCAGATAATCTGCTTTACCGATGCCAATTTAGCAGTGAGATTTCTATGCTAATGCCTAGTTAAATACAAGTCCTTGTTAAGTCTCTGATGATTTGTTATGATTTCTGGAAAATTCATGCTGCAGTGCTTAAGCAGTTATCTGAAATGAGGATTAGACCATTGAAGGGACAAAGCTATATGCAGCAGTGCTACTTCTGCGTGTGTGTGCGTGGTAAGTGTGCTCAGCACACAGACACTTTTCGCCTTTGTAGAGCCAGACTGTGCTCCTCCTGATGGGATAGGAGGAATTCTGGAATTCTTCTGGCTGCTCATTTTCCATATGCCTCTCCTTCCTTGTACAGATGCAACCTATTTGTGGCTGCGTTAGGATGTAGCTGGAACAGAACTGATCTGAAAAATGGACTCTACGTTTACAGCTAGAGCTGTTCCCCAGTATGACTTACCTGTTCGCACAATAAGACATAAACTGAGGATGGCTATAAGGAACTTGATGTATGGGAATGGCAGGACTTGCTAGTGCTGTCTTTATGTGAACAATTTCCTAATTTATGGATCTGAAGGGCTATTAGGTATGAGATTCAGCTAAGTTTCTCGGTCCTGCCAAACTTTTGATCTAGGGCAAACACAGTAGTTGAACTGTTGAAGATCAGAAAAATTCACAGACGAAATGGGGTGTATAGAAGGGTAAGTAAAGAGTTTGTGCCTTCAGCTTATGGGCTGAAGTCCTCTTTTAGACATGGTTTTGAGAGTCTGGGTTTTAGAAATATCACAAGTGTTAAAATCCACGTGTCCAGCTATGAGCAGCAATGAAATGATTCTTGCAAAACTCTTACCAAAGCAGAAGCAACTGCTTTGTATGTGGTTTTGGACAGAGGTCCAGCATTTGTTCCGCTGGCCTGAGGATCACATGTTTGGCAATGATGTTAGCATTTGTATTCTCTTGCTTTTTACTTTAATTTTATAATAGCCTGGTTCTAAATGGTGCTGAAGTACTGCACACAAATGCTGCAGACAATTTGTGGATAACCAGCTTGTTCTGAGAATGTATTTGAAAAAATGAGGTTGATAATTGTCTGCTTTCATTTCTAGTGGAATAAAGCTGTGGAGCTGGCTAAAGATCACAATATGAAAGAGATTGGGTCCTTGTTAGCCAGATATGCAAGCCATTTACTGGAAAAGAATAAAATCCTTGATGCTATAGAACTGTATCGTAAAGCCAATTACTTCTTTGAAGCTGCTAAGCTCATGTTCAAGGTATTGCAAGTTTTATTTTTATGTCAAATAACTGGGGGTTTGGACTAGCTCTTATTAATTCCATGCTACTTTTATTTTCCTGGGGTTATTTTAGTGTTAAAAATGTCCAGGCAACAAACAGATGTCATTATAAAGGACACTGCAAAGACTAATCGAGCTCCTAAATTCAGGCATCTCTGAATTAGTTACCCTGAATATCCTCTGTAGCAAGTGGAGAGGAAAGTTGCAGGACACAAGCCATCAGATTTATTTTGAGACTTCTCTCCAGAATGAGATGAAATGCACCTCAGAAAAGGTCCTGTTGCCCCACATTGCCTAGTAAAGGAGTATGGCAGACCAGCCTGGCTGCGAATCCACGTTATTTCATGTGTTGTGTGGATTAGTTTTATCTCCTTTATTTTTTAAAATAGCAATGTCATTAACTAGAAGTTAAATTTTGGGTGTGCTTTTCAGATAAAGATGTTGCTTAGATTTGGTTTGGCTGCAGAGATTTCTGTACATAGCTTATAAAGTCTGTAAGAGTGATATGTAATTTTTACAGCAAATATTTATAGAAATATATATATACACACACATATATATGTTATTTTCAAAAGCCATTCTTTTCTGGGAAAATGACCAGACCTTATTGAAAGCTATGTATTGCTTAAACTTCAGTGTTTAAAAATTGCTATTTTTTAGTTTATTTTTATATTAGGTCAATAGACTTATAGATGGTTACACTGATTTATCCCTCCCGAGAATCTGGCTTTATATACTTGTTAGCTAAATAAATATGGAATTATATGCATTCTTCACTTCGATGTTTTCATTTATAGTTCTGTTTGCAGTCTAAATTATTACATTCAAATGCAGAATCACTTTTTGGGATGATTTCCTAGGTTTGTACAAGCAGGCAATTGTCCAAGAAAATGAAGCAACTCTTCTAATATATTTGTTTAAAAACATCTACATTAATTCCTTGATTTTTTTTTTTTTTTTAAGATTGCAGATGAAGAGGCGAAGAAAAGGACAAAGCCTTTGCGAGTTAAAAAGCTGTATGTACTATCAGCCTTACTTATAGAACAGTGCCATGAGCAAATGCAAAATGCACAAAAGGGAAAAGTTAAAGGAAAAACTTCAGAGGTAGAGTGGTTTGGGTTTTCTTTTTTTATTTTTATTCTTTTTCTTTCTGAATTACGATACCTGCTACCTCATTAGAATAAACAAAGCTATCTTCATGTGAGCCTAGTATGTTTTGTTAGTAGTGCTTTTTCCTGCTAAAAACAAAGCTTTCCTTAAAATAAGTCTTCCAGGAAAACACATTGTTTAAAATATTTTTTTAAAACATTTAAATCACATGTGTTAATAGATACTTTGCTTCCTAAGTTTAATATGTTTTTCCTAATGTTTTCACTATAACAATGAAAATCATGCTAAGAAACTCCAGACTTTTTTTTTTTTCCTGTGAGACTCTCATTTTCTTGTCATTTAGGAGTAAGTACCAATCCCAAAGAGAGATCTGTGCTTAGATTAGGTTATGTTGGCTATCATTTAGCAGAGTGATGGCTCCAGAGATAGGGGAAGCAAATGGAAGAATTTTTTTTGTTTTCAGCTGACACTTTAATCTTTATATGCACAAATGAAATAGTTTAAACAAAGTTTTAAGAGATCTGGTGTTGAAATGCAATATTAATCCAAGCTATGAACCAGTCTGCAGATGTGCACAGAATATATTTGTACACATGTATATGATATTTATCTTTGAAAATCTGCACCACATGTTCTGCCTATGCACTGTATAAAATATCTAACAATGTTCACTTTAGGTCCATGTATTTATATTTTCCCTAGTTAACACAGACAGTGGTATAATCACCAAGTACAGAAAAGTTCTTTTCGTAAAATCCCATTTCCTGCTGTATCTGTTTTGTATAAAAATTGCTTGTGATACTGCTTTGTTTTCAGACTGCTTCAGCTTTGGCTGGTTTGCTAGAAGAAGATGTTCTTTCTTCAACTAATCGCTTCGCAGACAATGCTTGGCGAGGAGCTGAGGCTTACCATTTTTTCATACTTGCACAAAGACAGCTCTATAAAGGTTCTGTAGATGCAGCACTTAAAACAGGTAGGATTTCATTTTTAACTCTGTAAAGAAACTGTTCTAATTTTACAGACCTGCACAGCACATAATTTCACTTACAGTTGGTACATTTTTTCTATTCTTGCTTGATCCATGGGATTTAAAACAAAACCACATAATGAGTTGAGTATGGATGCAGTTAAGATACCTGGAAAATATTTTCTTGGAGACAATGCAACTTACCAAATATTACCTGGTTAAACTGGACAATCTGTAGATGTGCTGTTGATTGTTTTCTTTTTTTAGCGTGCCTGAATTCCTATCAGACCTCCCTGAAGAGCTTCATAAAAAAATTGTGGGAGTTAGAGAAGCGAATAGTGCCCTATACTTTGTCCAAGTAATGAAGGTCCATTTCAAATACTTCTAACATGTTTTAAAAAAAAAAGTCTCAAAAAGACACTTAGGTTTTTCAGTTAGATCCCTTTATTTTTATTATTTATTAAAAACGGTTGAACCACCCATGCTTCACAGTCATGTCAATGAAAAGACGTTGGCTCATTGTGTCCAACTTGTAAGATTAAATATTGTCTACTAGTAGCAAATGTTTCATACAGATGCTTGCACTTCTGAGAAGACATGTAATAATTTCCCTGTTGTTTGTTTTTTCTTTTTTCATTTCTTAGCTCTTCATTTGCGAGATTATGAAGACATTATCCCTGCAGTTGAAATCTATTCCCTTTTGGCACTCTGTGCATGTGCAAACAGAGCATTTGATATTTGTTCAAAAGCCTTTGTTAAACTAGAATCCCTGGAAACTCTTAAACCAGAGCAGAGGCAACAGTATGAAGAGCTTGCTCTAGAGATATTCACGAGACATTGTCCCAAGTATAACAAAAAATCTGATCTGGATGATGTTCTCGAGAGGTGGGTTTATATTTATATGATACTGTAATAATACCACCATTATTTTTTTTCCTGCTGTTGTCTGTATTTTGGGTTTTGGCAGGTTTTGTGTCACCAAGTTAATTAGGTGCTTTGCTGCTTAAAGCCAGTTTTGGGCAAGAATGATGCAGGTGTTGTACAGTTTGGAGAAAGTGTAATACAACACTATTTTATTTGGGAGAATAGATTCTGACTGTATTTGAGGAACTGGGCATAAAGATACAACTTCCACCTCAATTTGAAATGTGTGAACAGAGCAGAGGAGATTTAGGACCTTTGATAAGGTGTCACGTGCCATTAATGTAACGTTACTGTTGGTATCACCGTTGTGGTGTGATGCAAATGTCAACTAGTGAATGTTTAATCATTATTAACCAGTAAGCATCTAGTGCACTTTTTTTGTTACCTACATCTACATGGTGTGAGAAGATGAATATGTCAAGTGAAAGAATTAGAACAGGAAGGGCATGCTCAAGGGGCAAGTCCTTGGAGTGGCTGTACCCACACCAAGAAAGTGGTGTCTTTCACACGTTCTCTGCTAACAGTGTGGAATTTGTGAGAAGGGAAATTGATTGTGAATCAATTATCTTTTTACTGAATAGGATTTAAAGCTGTCTTTGATTTTACTGTGCAGATGTAGTGAATCTCACTAGTGGCTTTCGTGTTGACGCTTCAGAGCAATAAATGTAATAGTAGTGCAGGTGTCTAATTGGACCTTACCTTTATATGGCCTTCGCTGCTGCTTTTCACTTAATCTTTTGGATCTGCTGGTGCTTATTTGTTGACTGTGTGGCTTTTGGGGTGTGCATTCTCTTGTGTGGAGATTTACATACTTGGCTATGTCAACAGTGAAGTAATACATGATTTAGTAACTTCTAACCAAGAAGTGTCGCACATCTGAACAGAGAAGCTCCATTTTACAGATGAGCATCTCAAGTTTAGGAACTAGCTGTAGGCATGCAATTAAGTATTTATGCCAGTTTGCAAATTTCTACAAAACAAGTCTTTGTTGCTATTTCAAAACCATGTTTTTATTCTTTC
>JAHREE010000186.1:304278-339234 GCA_033628505.1 Tringa tobata
AACTTGCCCATTGCAAAGTAGAGACCCAGAAGGGACCAGAGAGAGCACAGAGAGAATGGAGCTGGACCAAGGGCATGGGCTGGGAAGCAGTCTGCTTCCTAGTTTGTATTCCAGGTTTAAGGCAGTCTGGCTGTTAGCTGCCTGAGCGTGGGCCTTTTGGCTCCTTCCCTTGGAATAAGCTGCCTGAATGCCTTAAGCCCATTTTAGGTTCAAATATAGGCACTCGGGTTCTTGCTCTGAAGGCCTTTGACTCCCACTTGGGCCCCTGGAGAATCCAAATGTAGTGGGTCCAGTAAGTGCAGCTGCTACTTTTTGGTAGTGAAAATAGTAGGAGTCATTCAGTCATTCTTTAGTTGTGGTTTGTGAGTTTGAGCAGTTACAGAACAATAATTCTTTTTTTTTTTTTGGGACAGGATGCTTTGATGAGGCCATGAAAGATTTCAGGAAGGTACTAGAGTTAAACCCCCAGTTTGAAGATGCTGCATTGAGTCTAAAACAGGCTATTCTTGATAAAGAAGAAAAACAAAAGCGGGGTTATTGAAAATGCAGCTAGTGGTGTGAAAATGCACTTATGTGATTTTTGTCATTGATGGATGAAGCACAAAATCATTTACATCTGCTATGACCTACTGAAGAAACCTCATTCTTGGGTAAATAAAAATGCATTATGATTGCAAAATAAATATTTTTGGATGCTGTAAGTGTTGAGGAAAAGTGAGACACTTGTACAGACTTTGTACAGAAGTACTTCATTAAGGGGTTGGAAGATCAGTAACAGCTAATGAAATCTAGTTCTCTTATTAAAACTGTTTCAGTGCTCTTTCACAGACTGTTTTAAACACTTTCATGGGGAAGAAAAATCAAACTGTGTAAACCATTTAAATAGTGATAGTGTTTGTCCACATTTAAATGTAAAATGGATTTAAGCTAAAAGTGGAATTGTTAATTATAAGGTGATTTTTCACTTCAGAGTGTTTCTGTATTAAGAAACACTTAACCAGTGAGATCTTTTTAGGTAACACCATCTGTACTTTGCAGGATGAACGTGATATAAGAATTCAGTCCTTCCTATATTCATTCACTCCTGGAGATAGTTTTGCATTATGTAAGATGGTAGGAACAGAGCATACCTGTTTTTTGTAATCCCATTGTAAAAGTATTGAACAGATGAATAATTGAGTGAATAAAAATGAACATGGATTAATTTTTTTTAATCTCATGGTTGTCTGTAAATTGCTTATGGTACAGTATGTAGTTGGGCTGTTCACAGCAGGACTTGGGGCTTTCTCCTGATTGAAAAGGTCAATTGCTTGAAAAACACAATGTGAAATCTGATTGAGCTGGCTGTGAGCACCCAGGCAGCTTCGCTCCTCATGTGGTAAGAGGGACCATTGCTAAACCTGCAAAGCGTCAATGAGAAACAGCCTTGCATGTTCAGAGTAATACAAGTTGTAATAAAACAAATACTCTTCGATTGCCCACATGAGCATTAGGAATTTTTTAAAAATATATTATGCTAATAACAGTTCTGTTTCTTGCGTTGAGTTTTTCCCTGGATGATCCTGGAGCCTGCCCAAGAAGCGGGGCTTACTTTGGGGTAAGTCGCGAGAAGAGACTTGAGCCTCTTGACACCTTCCCCAGCGCCTTAAGTGAGATCAGAACCCACAGCAGCCACAATGAGCAGCTCTGGAGCAGGGGGCTGAGAAAATGCTGCAGTTACCTCTCGTGCTTCATGAGACGTGGCAGCAGCAATTTTGATGTTACATAAATTTGATAGTGGAGTGTAACCACTTGCAGCTTGGAAAGCAGGCTGTGATGTCATAACAACGATCATTTTTTTTCGGAAGTTTGATTTTTGTTTTTTTCTGAATATATTTAGCACATGCTTTGCTTCCATTTTTATATCATAGCGCGCTCTCTCCAACATTTAAGGATAATTTAAGGACTTGTCCTGTTTCATACCACCTCAGTCTCAAAAACTGGTAGGAGAAATCCTACCAGCTCTCGGTTGATGGTGAGAACATGAGCTAGAGCTAAGCCTGTTCCTGACTTACCATACCAAGAAAATTAAAATGACAGTATGAACAGTTGAATATGATCTCTATGGTCCCTTCCAACTCTAAAAATTCAGTGAAATTCAGTGAAAATTCAGTGAATCATAGAACCATAGAATGGTGTGGGAACTTCACAGGACTGCCGCAGCTTCTCAAATATGATGAATAGCGGCTTCACAACTTCATCCACCAGGTCCCTCAGGACGTGTGGAGAGATTTCCCCAGGTCCCATGGGCTTGTGTACCTTCAGGTTCCTAATATGGTTTTGTACTTGATCTTCTCCTACAGTGGATGGTTCCTTATTCCCCCTGCCTTTGCCTTCTGTGACTTGGACAGTGTGGTTAGACCCTTGGTGGTGAAGACAGGCAAAAAAGTCACTGAGGGCCTCAGCCTTTTCCATGTCCCGGGGGAGCAGGAATATGACCTATGATGTTTTACTTCGAGAGGAGTGATTACAGATGTGTTTGTGCACAGGACATTGTTTAAATGACGGGATACAGATAAAAATCAAAAGATTAAGAGCAAATAAATGTTTTAGAAAACGAAGATGCAAGTAATAATATCCCTCTCACTTCCCAGCTTGTGTTTTTTTGTGAGTGTTGCTCAATTACTCCTAATGCATTCCTTGTTGGCACAGAAATATCTCACTGGACTGGGAGCAGTTGTGTCACAGATTCTCCACAGCATTTCCTTCTCTCTGCAGTAGAAAGGCGAACTGTCATGGTGCATTTCGGCAGAATTTGGAGTTCTTTCAAGGTAATTTTGGCCAGTAAGGTGCTCACACACATTTTCCCTTTCCACGTGCACATGAATCACTTAGTTCTCTGGCTTTACATCACATGTTTTCAGTCTGAAATGATTAAAAAGCATTGTGTGGTGTTCTTTCATGCAGGCCTGTTGAAATAGTACAAACCACTGATATATATCCATATATATATAAATATATATGGAAATATATATCCATATATATATAAAAAAAAATATTGAAGAGGAGGATGTGTTTAGTAACTCCCCTTGTCCTGCAAGGTTTCCTGTTCGTAATTCTGTAAGAATTAAAAGTCTAACGGAGAGCAGTAAAATCCCTTTAATGTAGTATTTCCACGTGAAATTCAGACAACCTCTCAGCTTGTAAAAGGAGCGGGGGTTGTGTGCTTTGGATGCGTCGCCGCGCAGAGGTAGGTGGCTTTACACCTTCACTGCCTTTGGGGGTTGTCTCTGCTTGAAAACTGCAAACCTCCGTAGAGCGTCTGGGTCGGTCCTGTCTGCCTGCTCCATCGCCCTTCCTGGTCAAAGTCATGGCGTGCTACCAGCAAGTCCAACAGGTGGTTGCTGCTAATGTACATGGGCTGCCTCTTTACTCCAGCCAAGAATGTTTCAGACATGAATAATTCACAGCTGCTTTTCCCCAAGGTTTCCTACCTATAAACCTGCTCTCCAAAAGCCCTTGACTCTTTCCTTCACACAGCCTTCACTAGCAGCCCCTCCGTTTAGTTTGTCCCCCATTGCTGGGATTGATTTGGCAACGAGTAACAGTGTTCTCACCTGGTGGTTTACCTTTAAACTTCTAAAAAATGCGTGAATTCCTCAATATATTACAGAATGTTTTTGTTTTTTTTTTTAATTCCAGCGTCTGGAACAACAGCCTCTAAGATCTTACTTGCTCAGAGGCAAAGAACAACACCATCACTCTCCGCTTTTCCCTCGTACTCTGTTTGTCCTTCTACTGCAACGCAGGAGGAGGAGTTGTCACACCAAGGCCTTTCCCTGGCTTTTGCAAAAAGGTAGGAAACGATGACAAAATCCCAGATTAGCAGGGCACAGAGCAGTATGAGAAGTGTTTCATATAGGTTTAGTGTGGGGAACAAGGAGAGCCATTCCGAAGGGAAGGCTGCAGCACCTTGAGGGGAAAGGGTGAGGTCATCAAGTGGCCAGAATATGTGCCTCTTCCATGTGCTTTCCCCCCAGGTGGACAACAGAGGTAGGCCAGCATTAAAAAACTGAAAATCTTTGGCTGTTAGGACTGAGGACTGCACCATGCACTGTCCCGTTTAGTAGGCAACCTTGGTAAAAAGTAGAAATAACACCTCAGTATCAATCAAGCTCAGCTATGCAGATCGTGCTCTCCCCTGACTAGCAGAAAGGGAAAGGTTCAGAAAGAGGCATAAATAAAACCTTACGATTGCCAGTAGAAGGATAATATTCTGTCTTCTTTTGTGTTAGCAGATGATTATTGTCGGTCTGCCTAATCCTTGTATAAAGGCAGAGACTGGATAAGTAGAACGGATTCAACCTCAGCGTGTGGCTCTCATGCATGGTGGAAGAGCTGGTTGCTTTTCACAAAAAAGTTTTCTGTGAGGTAAGTGTCAAGGTAGTGGCTCGCCTAGAAGTATGTTGTGATCCTTTGAGTCAAACTCTAGTCTGTTTCTGAAGTTTAACTGTTTCCAAGGTTTTCCTTGTAGGATCCCTTTTAGTCCATGAGCAGGGATTGGGTGCAGTCCCACCGCACCGCTTCCTACAGCCCATAGTGGTCAGGTTCTTCATAATTCATATCTTTGTGTTGCACAATAAGCATGTGAAATGCACCTGAAGGATATCTTCATCTCCCAGCAAGGAACAGCTAGTCATCCTTGCCCTTGGCATCACTACAGTATCAAGTCAGGTTCCCTCTTTTCCTATGAAAAAGGCTGATCCAAGATTCAGTGCTTCCCAGGCTTGTATGGGGACTCCCGTGTGCCTGTATCTGTGCATTTAACATCTCTTGCACTTTCCTAATTCCTTTTCTCTATGTTGGCTGAACAATGAAAGCTTCTTCAACTATAGTGGTATGACCAGAGTGGTTTCTGAAAGCCTAATCCAAGAGTTAAAGCCTGTAGGCCTGAAAACATGAGTGCTGAAGTTCCAACTGCAGCAGCTGGGAGGAGAGAGTAATCCCAGGAGAACCCAGATACAGAGCAATATTCCATGCAATAGCTTGGGCAAGACACCTTCAAAGCTAAACAATGAATGCCTAACCCTAACGGACTTGCGTGATTGAGTGTAAAAAGCATTGTCTGCCATGAACAGCAATCAAGATAGGAGGAGGCAACCAAAGATGCAGAATTTCTCTGGTTTGCCTGTGAGAATGTGGGAACCTAAAAAGCCTGTGACAACGGGAATGCAGTTCTCTCATCTCCTCCCTTCCACTCTCAATGTATCAAGCAGAGGAAAGTCTCCCCATCTGCTGGGTGCTGGGAGGAGGGATATGGAATGCTGCTGGACCCCTTCCTGGCTCCCCAGGGCAAAAGGGAAAGATCTGGAATATCCCACTTGGGGCAGGGAAGTTTACCTGAATCTGCTCTGCAAGACTGAAGAGTGAGCGAACTTTAGTGACACACCACCAGACCTGATGCTCATCGGCGTGGAACTAGACAGTGACCCTGAGCACTGGGAAACGAAGAGCTAGCGCTTAGCCATCGTGATTTAACCTTCATCCCACTTTACAAATTTCAACAGGACTACTTTCTGCTTTCTATATTAACAGAAAGTTAACCTAAACTGATGAGTTTGTTACTGTTAACATTAAAAATGGGGAATGTGCTCCCTGGGAAGATGCGCGGGAGCAGTACCCTTGCTGGGCTCTGCAGTGTTAGCTCTGGACAGCAGAGTGCACTGCTCATACAGCAGAGAGGAAGGCATCCCCCCGGGGCTGCTGCTGGAGGGGGTCTTGGCATCCCAGCACCTCCCTGATTCCTTTTTACAAAACTTAGTCCTTCGCTAGATACAGCTTTAAGCCTCCCATTTATCCAGCAATCATCGCGGGCACGACTGCAGCCTTTGGGAAGCGTGCCACCTGTATGCACTAATCGGTGTTATATGCGCTAATTGGCGTGTGTGACCCAGCCAGCCTGTGGGGACAGAGGCTGCACGAGCTGTGCAGACCCACAGGGGACCGCACACGTGTGCGTTATCGGCCCGTATTGGCATCGGTGTGATCGCCCCCTCCTCGCTGCTGCTGGACACCTACTCCTCCTGCAGACACTCCTTCTGTTACAGCGCAGGCACATCCTGAGGGTCATGGCAGGTGGCCATGCATCTGGTTTGTCCTTGATCTCTAGAAAATAACCTTTCTAATTTTTATTTTCTTTAAGAAATGTTTTCTGTCGGCACAGAAAGTAAAAACCCGCAACAGATAACTTGTCCTCTGTAATCAGGCATCCATCTTCCATGTTGTGGAGTTAGCCTTTTCCCTACTTGGGCAGGTGAGAGGAAAGTGAGGAACTAGCAAGTTTTCAAGAAGCTCAGGCCAACGCAATGTTATAGGCAAAAATCTGCATTAA
The DNA here is from genome assembly GCA_033628505.1 of Tringa tobata. NCBI lineage: Eukaryota > Metazoa > Chordata > Aves > Charadriiformes > Scolopacidae > Tringa > Tringa tobata. The sequence goes on from JAHREE010000186.1 coordinate 310,649, forward strand.
TGAAAAAGAAAAAGTATGCCGTCATGTTGCACGTGGAAGAGGCCCGAAGCAGCAGATTGCTTGGCTCTTTGAAGCCGGTGTTGGTACTCCAGATGGCTGCTGCTGCACATTAGCAAGGAGATGTTCTGCACTTACATTACTTTTAATGTATTTTTATTTGACTTTTCAGATTTGCACTTTACATTCACATGGGAGGATTGGCAGTCACTTTATGAAATATTACAAGAAGCAGCCATCATCAGGGCTGGAATAATTTTAGGAATCTGCAAGTCCGTATTTCAACAGCTGGAAGAAACAAGAAGTGTTATTTTTCAGCCTTGGGTTATTTTCTGTTCAGTTTTCTTTCATAGCCACTTCAGAGAGGCAAGAGGTTTCAACATTTACTAATCCTGTGAGCAGACCCTGCACTTTCCAGTGTTGTGGTGCCCCTGAGTCTAGTTGCACCATTTAGAAAGCAACCAGCTCAGCAGAGCCTTCAGGTGCTGTTGGAGACACACACACAGTGAAGTGAGGAGCTGAACAGCTCTTGTTCTCCAAAAGCGAACAAAGCTATAGGATAAACATAAACGGTTCTGGGGAATTGGACCCTTCAAAAGAATTTGGAATATGGTGGTGATCTGTGCTTTAGTGTTCATTTTTTTTAAGTTTTGGATCCATTTTCCTTCAGCTGAATGGTGATGACTGCTGGGGGCAGTCAAGTTGAAAACCTGTTGAAATAACATCTAGTTCCAAAACTGCCTGCTACAGCCCAACTCCAACATGCCCTGCTCTCCTGCTGGCATCTTGTCCAGAGCCATGCCACCTGTGTTTGGCTTGGCAGGTAGCTCTCCTTCTTCCCTCTCTTACGGACTCAAGCTTATACCAGGAGACTGCAAATCCTGCCTGTTCCCTAGTTCTTGTCCCAGAACTTATTGTTGTAAGGTCTTGAAGGACAGGCTACAGATTGCTTGTGCCCCAAAGCATGGTGACCTCTCTAGGTGAGTACACAGGACCTGGTGTTCTTACCAAATTCACTTTACGTGCATCATCTTAGGTCTGGATCAACAATCCAGACTGGTCCAGCGAGTATGTAGCCCTGGAGACTGGCTGAATGGTGACCTGGAAAGGCTGAGAATGATACAGAGTGTATTTGTGTACTTTTCCAAGAACACATACATGCACAATAGGTGCTAATGTATTAAAGTATGAGCTAAATGTAATGTTATACAGTCTTTGTTCGAGGCATTCCAGATGCCAAAACCAGAGGTCCTAAATCCCTTAAAAACATCAGCTCAGGAGTGCTTTGCAATGGCTCTTTTTCTCCTGAACACCTACCCTTCCTCTCCCTGCTTGAACTGCACTGTCCTCTGCAGGGGCTGCTGGGCAGTACGTTCGTTGGAGAGCAGGTTGCCACCAAACAGTGTACATACACCTGAGAAGAAGAAAAAGTACCATTTGGTCCATATCAAATCCTTCTTTGCAGAGCATTGTTTTGTCTTTTGTCTGTCTTCTGCAGAAGTTCCAGCTGATTAGACTTAGGCCTGTCTGAACACTTGCATGCAGCACCTTCTAGCTGAACCTGCCTTGAATTTCAAATTTGGTGTCAAAGAAGCCTTCAGGCAGTTTGGTAACTGAGAGGCTGAGACAGGAGAAGTTAAAACCTCATGAGCTGCAGTGAGGCTATGTATCAAAGCTAGACAGAAACCCAATCTAGTGCTAGATGCAGCTGCACACTTAGGAAGCAGCACAAGCCAGAATTGCATCATGTTCACTTCTAGCAAGTTCACAAGCTGAACTGCTTATGAAAGGCCAAGTAAAAAAAATATGTAGTTACTTAAGCTGCTGAGGCAGGGGTACTGCCATGGCTCATATCAGTACATGTGCTAGAGACCACTCATCTGGGTGCACTAGGAGCAAAGCACCCTCAGGTGACTGTCCTGGGTTTTCTTTACTCTTCTCAGACCTGTTAGAGTAGGACAGAACCTCAAAAGTGTAAGACTGAACCCACATGCTTCTGCTTCCCTGCCCATTGAGCTGGCATCTGAAGAGATGGTTGACTGGCTGGAACAGATGGGAGACAACAAAGATGAACTTCATGTGGTTATTATGGCATATAAGTTGATGTTTCTGTTCATTTTGAACTGAAATGCTATGACTGTGATCCTATAAAAAGTCAGAAACACCATATAAAAATCATATACCAAACTTTTTTGTTTACTCCAGCCAGTCCAATCTCAAAACTGTGTTGCACAGCAGATTTGAGAAAAGAACTAAATTAAAGCTCTGCACCAGTGTAGGCTACTTGGGTTGAATGCTGGCTAGGTCTTAAGTCTACGAGGTGTTTAAATTGGCTATTTTTAAAGTGGTCTTAAGAAGTTCAGAAGATAGGCTCCATGAGTGGGAGGTGAGCCTTTGACTTACCCGTTCCAGTCTATGTATCAGGGTCCTTACTGCTAGCCTTTTGAAATGGGAAGGGTGTCTCACCCTGGGGCTCAAAGCTACTGGACAGAACTCTGCAACATACTCACTGCCGTTAATCTCGCACCTATTTGAGAGAGCAGATCAACAGATCTAGAAGAAATCAGGGCTTTGCTGATGAGCGCATGGGTCATTCAATAACTACTTGCCCATCCACAGTGATGTTCCATCTTGGGGTGCTGTTGAAGTCTAGGGACCCAGTTACCCAGCAGTTTTCCAGGTATAACTCAGCATCAGGGCTCTCGTCTTTCAGCTCCACCTCAAGAAACACAGGCTCCACAGGTCGCTTGAGTATTGCCATGTTGGACTCATAGAATTCCGTGAAAGATTCATCTCAAGAAAGCGTCAGGGGATTTTGTTGTTTAATTTTATTTAAACTTTACATTTTAAATTCAAACATGTTTGGAATTTTCCTGATTATCTTAAGAGGAAACTTACCTTTGGACACTCTTGAAACTACATTCAGGGCTTGTCTTATCCTTCTGTACACTGCAGAAAAGGAAATGTTAGTGAGGTTCTTTAGTAGAAAGAAAGGCATGTCTTAACAAGGGAACTTAGAGCTGAAGGAGTCACAGAAGTTTAAAAATGGAGGAAGAGAATTTCTTACCTGCGATATTTGATCTTGGTACCATTGTCCCAGAGCCAAAGGAAGGTGATGTGGACGGATCACTAGCGAAGGCACTTAGCACTAGGGTCTCTTTTGCTTGGTAGTAGCACAAGACTGATAGTCTATAATAGGGGAAAGGGTAGTTTTTGTGTTTGCTTTTACTTTCCAGCAGCCGTACCAAAGTGAGCGATGTCAGTGAGAAGTAGCTCCTACCTGTAATCCGGATCTCTCGTGATTGTCGGTATACTCTGTCCTGGAAGAGTCTCTTTCTCATAAGAGATTTCATTTTCATAAATAATGTGATCACCTTCAAACTGTGCATATGGGAAGCTCATTAAAAATTGAATCTTCTCAGGAGCTGGGGCAGGAGAACAAAAGAGAAAATGCAGGAGAGACAGAGACTTCCAGCAGATGTATCTGCTTCGGCCATGGGCTTACCCTTACTGAAGTGCCACAGGTAGTGACGTGGAACTTGAAGAAGGCATGTTCTTCATTGTACTCCCTAGGCTTGCAAGAGCTATCCCTTAGTTTGGTTTTACTCATATCAATGGCAGGAATTGTCTTCATTTGGGCAGATATCATTATGGTACCGTCTGGTTGGCATACTGAGAAAATCAGAGAGTTGGTTATGAACTCATGGAAATAATAACAGATCTTTTTATTGATTGATCACTTGTATAACTTACTTATAAATGCTGAAGAATTAAAATTGCAGCGAACAGAGAACATCTGTAAGATCTCCATAGTTCTCATTTTCCTTAAGGCAACGTCAAACCTTGCTTTAATTTTCTGAAAGGAGACTTCCTGTGAAGGAGGTGATGGGAGAGGTCTCGTGTTAAGGCATGTGATCCATATGTACAAAGTTCTGCTCTTTAGCTTGTGCCACTTGAATACTAAGAAGTCACAAGAGTTAAGTCAGTGTGAAGACTTGAGTCTGATGCAACACAGGGGCAGAATTTTTCTTGTATAAATTAATTGGTCACTGTCACAGTGATAAATTTTGGCTGGTTATTGTAGAATAGTTCAGATGTTTATTACAGCATCAATTTTCCCCTGCCATGTCTTAACAGTTCTACAAAATGTTCCTTTAAAAGAGCTTCTTTCATAAAAGCTATATTGAAATATTGTTTCTGGCTCAGTGCGGATGGGACATTTTGCCTCATCTTACTAAAAATACCGAGGAGTTTGTTTTTGAAGACTTGGTGCGTATCTTTTAGAGACAACTTAGCGCTGCAGATTACATAATACATGGCATTACCAGAAGGGTCCATGTCCGATACCTCTTGTCTTACTTGCACTGGCTTGGAGTCATTCCCTCCGGAGGTTTGCCAACGCGTTTAACACTGCAGCACTACCAACCCTGGCTGTGGCTGTATGAGCAAAGAGCCCTACGTGCTTTAAAGAAGGCATTGCTATACCCTTCATGTACCTCGTAGATAACTCCCACGGCAAACAGAGGGATTTGCAAGATCAGGTGTGTAGAATTGGTAGCTGCAAGATACCCGTTTGTAAGCGCAACGTGCCGGTTCAGGGGTTTGCTACCAAGATACAGGTTCCAGTACTGGTGCAAGCCAAAAGTAGGGATGGCCAGATACAGGTTTTCTTTATCACAGTAGCCAACTGCTTCTGGTATTTCTGTGGGAAGAAGGTGGGATGAGGCGTTAGCGATGAAGTGGGTTTGAGTGATGACGTTTGGAATCAGGCAGGGACTTCTCTCGCGGGTGAATTTCGCACTGGGGCTGCAGCAGCGCTGTTGGGTGCACACTGGCATCGTCTGCGGGGCTTTGGCTCTGCTGTGGACATAGCAGCTCACAATCGGAGGGATGGGGAATCCTCATGCTTTATCGCTGGCCTGCCAGCTTGCTTCCAGGGCTGCTCCCTGTTTCAGGGAGGCAAGCTGAGCTGTGCGTGTAAATATATTTTTTTGGTCAGCCTTCTTTGGGTTGAGCTATTTCAAAGATAAAGCAGGGCAGTGAGGAGACTCTGTCACTTTTGTCTCCAAAAATCTAAGACGTTTGGGAAAATACCAGGCAGACCTCCTGACTGTTTCAATAACCCACTTTTGGTGGCTGATTGTGTCCTTACAGAAATGCTGTCTTTGGAGTTCACAGCAATTTATTCGAGTTCTGCCCTGGATGCAGAGGCAGAATTACATTTGAGGACAAACTGAAACTCGTAGCAATGTCTGAAAGTTTTGCCAGTAGATGTATGTTCAAGTTATGAGGCATCTCGTTTGCTGAGTTTGCAAGCCAACTTCTTTTACACACTAGTTTTTATTGCTCTCAGTGTCTCGAGGGCAGGCTGTCTTGCCAGTATGCAGAAGAGCTGCCATCAGAAAAGCAGCAAGCTGGCCACGGTACCAATAATGAGCTATTGAAGGGTGGGGTTTTCCCAAAAACTCTCATCCTCAGCCTAAAGCTGTTCTCACCGAACTCAATGAAAATCTGAGCCACGCTGTTGGTGCAAGCGAGTTAATATCAGGGGAAAGCTTACCGATATCAGCAATGACACACTCCACCTCTGCAGAATGATAATAGAGTGTCATCTCCGGCCCCACGCTTATGGTGTAGTTAACGAGGAGGGTATATTTTGTTTCATTTCTATTCACATACTGAAAAAGAGAGAAGTGTAAGGCTGCAGTAGCAATGGCTTCCAGCACAGACAGGAATGTATATCCTGAGCAGAACTAAATAATTATTCCAACACCCTCCTCTCCCCTGCACATAGCTCAGTCTCCAAAAACATCGCTTCGGTTGGCTTAAAACTATTCAGAAATCTGGACTGGATTCAACAGCTCTTTCGGCCAAACACAAATGTGAAGAGTGTAGTGGCTGTTCAGAAAATGGAGGCAGAAGTGAACACAGTGGTGTTTCCTCTAGCCCACTGGTGAAAAGAGCTCGGAGGGGGTGATCCGCATCCAAACCCTTATTCTTTCCTCAGAGTGTGGGCTGAGCCCAGGAGAGCGAGTAATCAGTGAGACAGGTGTGAGGAGACGCTGTGAGAGATCCCTCTCACTGTCCTCATTTACTTCACGAAAAGTGCCCCCAAAGCAAAACTTGCTGTTCAACTTGAAAGAAATACTTCTGAAAATTTTTGGCTCACTTTGATCCTTAATGCAATTTAACTGTGGTTTGGCTGCAGCCTGAAAACTATTTGCTCAAGTTCTGATCCTCTGCCTTCACAATGTTGTTCCTTGTATGAGAAAATAACATCGCGGCGCTGTGTGATTTGGTGGAAACAGTGGTAGAGGACTCGCAGTTATGCATCCTCCCCCAAAATCAGAGGTTGAATTCCCTCTGTGAGTTTATACTTTTTACAAATATTTAGATTAGAAATGGTCTGAAGCTTAACAAAATTACATTTAGAATACCCTGGTCCTGTCTGTACATGCTCGCACGGTGCACGGCCTGTGCCAGGGGTCAAATGGCTCGGCATAAACTGTAAATTCAGAAATTACTGGATGTTGGTAACTGGTGTTTCAGGATTTAAATAATTGATTTATTTTTCCAAGGCACTCCTGTTTCAAGGGACAGCGTTTAATAGAGATTTGACAAACCTCTTCCTGCTGGGCATGCGCTCAGACATTAGCCGTGCTGGCAGACACTAAAGGAAGTCATATTTCATACCATCTAATCACTTGTGATGCTCCATATCTCCCAGAGACTTAGGGAGAGCAAGGTGGGGACATACAAGCCTCTAATCTTAATTCAGATGAGCTCAGGCTCATTGACACCTTTATGGTTGAGGAACAGTTGTTGGCTAATAAAATCCAGACCTTTCAGTTCTGAAAAGGGACTGCCCTACCTCCTCCACTCAGCTTCTGAAGTGACCCCCTGTATCTTACCTCTTTTAGAACATACGGATCATCAAAAGAGACTTCCAGGACAAATCCTTTTGTTCTGTTAGAGAAGAGAGTTTCATAAATCTTAAACCCATGGTGCTGTGCTTCTCTCAGGGTAAATGGCACATTTCCTATTGTGATTGCCACCAGAGAGACATCGTGAAGAAAATGTCCAAATGCAACATTAAATAGCCTTTCCTCTGGCAGAGTATCTGTAGGGAGAGAACATCAAATTACTGCTGATGTGGATCAAGTAAAGAAGACAGTTGGGGTGGCCTCCCATTCAAGTTCCAGGAAACTTAGCCAACAGCCATCTCTTTAATGGCTCTGATTAATGAGTGTTTGTGTTCTAGTCAGGTCTGAGTACATGAGAATTGCTTCAAGCTGCCGGAGATTAACAACAAATACATACAATTTTATAGCAAGTGGGTTCAGTAACTTTCTAGAGGTGCCCTGAGATGTGCAATAACTTTCCTATAAGGAAATTTAGAATCTAGTTCAGCCACATAAAATATGGCATATTGTGTGCCAAGAGGCTTCTTTTTCTTTCTGTATCAGTTATCCAGAGTTTATATCAGTTTCAAAGATATTTAGTGTCTTAATGCATTGGAAAATATAATTAAAAAAATATTACTGCACCATTGGTTGGCACAATGATTTAAGTATGCTCCCAAGATAACAAATGCAGGCAGCAGTTTTGGGGAGAAAATGCCATCAATGAATGCTGTCCTAAGACAGTTCTGCCCAATGTGATAATTGCACAATGCAGCATCTTTATTCTAGGGTCTCAGCGCTCACTGGAAAAATCTAGTGTGAAAGAAACGTTCACATCCTTATCAGCAAGTGCTAATTTTCCTTTCATCCCATAGTGACGGGTGATAAATGGTACACCCACTAAAGCTAAAGGTTTGGGGTTTTTTTTATAATACCTTTCATCTTAACTTTGGCTAGCAAATTGGAAGTGGGAATTAAGAACATTCTGGCGAATGTAGGTGTGTGGCAGAAGACAAATGAAGCAATGTATAGCACAACAAAAGCAATTATTTGGTAAAAGTCATTGAGAGGAATGACTTACTGTTGATAACAGTTGGTATTTGTGGGATGAAAGGTGTGGTGATGGATTTGATGACAGTATACTTCGTGGTTTGCCAATCTGCATCTGTCCACGTGTGCTCCAAGAACAAGTCAATACTGTAAATGACTCCATATACACCACCAGATATGGCACTCTAGAAAGTAAAATTTGTGATTAAGTCTTAATTCTCAATAGCTCAATAGAGGAATAACTGAATATGGTGAAAATCCTTACACTGGAGAAAGAAAATGGTGTTCTAGTACAGTTGGGGATGGATTTTGCTAGGGGATCTTGTTTGTTTGTTTGCTTGGCCCATTTGTCTAGTCCATATTTGGCTCATATACTGCTGAGATTCTCAATAAGGAGGTATCAGGGTGTGAAAAGACCATCTCTTGCTTCTCTCACATTTTGTAATCAGAGGTACTTAGTTTCTGAGTAGGTGCTTTCAAAACACAGAGAAGGAGCACCTAGGTCTTCAAATATTTCTTGTATCTAAGAATTTTAAGCAGCCATCAATCGCTGTTTGGAACGATTTGGAATGATCATGATTTAGAAACATCTTTCATGGTGCAGACCCAGGTTTGTACTAACCTTTAGCTTGCCTCCTTCTGCTCCAATAGGGATAGTTATTCCGATGTGTGTCTCATTATGCTCCAGTAAGTAATTGTTCTCTTCTGGGTTTGCTATGGCTTGGCCATCGACTCCCATTAAAATGGTTTTAGACAGAAAGGTGGATTCTTGAACCACTAATGTGGGGATAACTCTTGGCACGGTCCATGTCAGCGTTGTGTCAGTGAAGCTGATGCCATCTGTTGAGTTAGACAGAGAGTCCCAGAAGGCCGGGCAATTGGAGTTACCAGTCAGTCTTCACTCTGCAATGGCTGTCCTTCCCTGACTCCTTGTCACCAGGGCACCGTTACAGCTTTCACTAATGAAACACCTGCCAGGCTATCAGCCAACTGATGGCTATTTTGTCACAGAAACCCCAGTGCTCAAAGTAGACTTGAATCACCAGTTTGAGACGAGTAATTAATTTATTCAGAAGAACCGACAGTCATGCTCCCGGGTACCTGCTTTGTTGTACTTCTGGTCCTGGGATTTTTGCCTTACTGGCAAAAAGAATGGGACACATCGACCTGCTTGAGCCTTCTTGAAATATTGGCTTCAAGATCGTGACGACTTAAAACATCCTGCTTCCTCATCAGTTGTTCAAACTAATACTGTTCTGTGAGAGAGAGAAGGTGCAGCCACCACTGTTCTGCAGAAAGCCAGGGGAGCTCTGTCTCTCCAGAGAAATGGACTAGGTGAGTCCCAATGATGCAGAGCTGCATGCCCTGCGTGGGGCTTAATGACAGGGGAGAGCCAAGGCTGTGGGGTTAGTCCAGGGGAGGCTCCCTGGCACTTCTGCAACAGTTGTACTTGTCTCTAGTTCCCTGCATCTAATGGGGGAGGGTTGAGAAACCAGAGACAAGGCACGACACTGCAGCAGGAACACAAGTCATGTAGCATCACAGCAGGGAACATGTTTGTCCGGGACTGAAGCCATGGACTCTTAGCTCATGTTGCTCCGAGGGCAGCTTGTAAACTCTTACAGAGTAGGTCACAGGGAAATGGGGAGACTCTGTTTTCTACTAAGTCCTAAGGCGGTTATTTTTGGTGAACAAGGAAGAAATCCTTACCGACAGGACAGGAGACAGTTGTGTCAATCAGCAAAAGCAGCCACCGCTGCCTGTACATGGAAGTGGAAGTCACCATGTTCATATTTACACCACTGACCTGTTGGGTTGCAGGCAGAAAAAGAGAACTGATGTCCTAGAGAGGCAGTGGAATCTGCACAGTTTTGTGTCCGATTGAGAGCAAGAACTCACCAGGCTGACGTCAGACTCGTTGGTGTGATAGGGCGCACGGAGGTACACTCGGGACAGCGTGTTATTGAAGCTGTAGCCCAGCTTCGCTGCATCGCTTACCGTTATTCTCTTTCTCCCTGATGGAGAAACAAACATCAGTTGCCATTGCTGGTATGCAACATTTTGAGTCTGCAAGAGAGAGATGAGCTGCATGAGATCCAAGTCTACCAAAGTCTCTTAAAAAACTATGGTACTGTAGCATCTATTTTCCCGTTAGAAGCTGGAGTAACTGGAGTGGCTCTGGACACTACCAGTTCACACCAGGCAAGAAACATGCTTGATATTTATATTAAGGTAAGGGATTCTATAGCTCTTTAAGGCATCTTCAGAGATAGTCTTTTAGCAGCCCTGGAAGAAACTTGGACTGGTGGCCTTGAACTGGTGGCCTTTAGTCCCCTTGGACTAAATGCCTGTGCTCTTAATAAAATGATTGCTATCATGTCTGTCAATTGGTGGAGCAGTCCAGAGGCAATATAACAGACTACTCTTGTAAAACATAGCCATATGTGTCAAAGATAAGAAGAGAGGAATGTCTGTACTGGTCTAGAACAGTCTCCTGAAATGATAACAATTTAGGGGGGTAGTCAAAAGGAAAAATGGGCATAAGGAGCAAGTAAGACAAGAGAAAAATAGGACAAGTGTATATATTTCTCCCTAATACTTTCCAGCCTCAAATAATTTTCAGCTTAGGGGCTCCTGAGCTATCTGTAGCTTCTTTGTATTTTGTATGTCTTATTGGATTTCTCTTCAGTCAATTTTTCCAGACTCTCCTTGAGATCAAGCGAGCTTTTAGCAGCCACAACATCTTTTGGCAAGGAGTTTGACAGATTCACTACCCATTGTGTGAAGAACCACCTACCTTTGTTTGTCTTGAACTCAGTTTCCACTAATGTAACAAGCATATGGCTCTGTTCTCCCACCTAAATGTCTTTTTGCAGTCTAGAGCTCTAAGAAAACGTAAGAGGTTTCGTAGTACTCGGTGGCATCTTTGCCATCCCCCCTTTTTTTTTTTTGACAGAGATGGAGCTGTGCCCCAAGAATGACTCACAAGATTAGTGAGAAGAGGCAGGCTGGGAACTGTTAGGAAAGATTCCCCTTCATACCTCTGGCAGTGCTGACATCCAGGCCACGGTGTAGTCATTTGAAACTGCAGGGACATCCGTCCTCACTGACACCTGGGGACACAGAAGAGATTCTTTGGGAACAAACTGATCTTCAGCATTATTACAGGCACGGGGAGCAGAGGGAGGGCTTTCAGGTTTCTTCTCCGGTGTCTGTCGGGATTTAGTAATTTGCATTCACTGGAGGTAATGAAAGTGTTTCCAAAAAGGTTCTCAGTAGCGGTAATTTCTGTGGCCTTAAAATAAAGGTTAAAGCCATGGCATTTATGGTGGTGCGTGTAGAGTAGAGGGATTACTTTGGTGTAACCAGGTAAATCCAAAGTCCTGTTTCATATCTGGTAAGTTGTAGACTAGATCCCACTCTGGAGACTTTCAGAGACATCTGTGTCTCTCCCCTAGAGATACAGAGAAGCAGACTATTGGCTTTGACAGGACTGGTTGCCTCTTCCCATGCAGCCTGAACACCTGATACCTAAGGCAGATGCTACAGTGTAAATCTTACCAGCACCTGCTGCAGAGTGAGGCGAGTTCTGGACACTGAGTTGGGAGTCAGTGTGTGCCCCAGATGTCTGTACCATGGTTTAAGTGTGTTGTGGCACCCAGACTTGACTGCACAGCCTCAAGTCCTAGCAGGAGAAACACGCTTTCTTCGTCCTGCCTGTAGTAGGTGTGTACAAAAGGCAGTGAAGTTTGTTTTGTTCAGTGCCTTATTTCTCCGTTGGTGTGTAGATGCTGGACAGCCAAATCCTACCACCCGGTCAGAGGCAGGTTCTGTCTCACAGTGGTGTCCTGTGAGTTGTGTGACATAGCAGGGGTGCAGCTCTGCAAACTCTAGGTTTTATTATTTCAAAGATAAGGATGAGATTCTCACAGATGCTGCAGGGATCATAAGGGAACCCAGGTTGGCCTGCCTGGGTTTGCTTGGTTTGCTTGCAGTGGCTTGACTTACATCATCTGTGCAGTTCACTGAATTTCACTGCTTTCAAAATACCTCTGATATATAAATGTGTTGCTAATAAGCATCTACAGTTGCACACTCTGCTGAATATCAGCAGGTGGCTATTATGCCTGGTACAGAGTGTAAAATCAACTTCTGACAGGAACTTGTGGAGGTTGTTGTGCCTGGCAGGGAGCTTGGATGTAGCTTCTCCTTCAGTGGGAAAGCTTTTACCTCCATGTAGTTTTCTTCACACACAATTTCTCTTGAAGCCCAGGAAGAGTAGGAGCAGTACATAGGGTAGGTGTAGGTCACAGCTGCCCGCATGCTTGAAAATGAGGAGACCTTGATGTTCACAGACAGTGAAAACAGCTCATCTGCCTGGGAAGAACAACAGGCAATTCAGCAGGTAGTTATGGAAGGTCCCAGGAGAGGCTGCGTGGGACTGCCCAGCCCAGTGTCCTGTTTCTGAGAGTGCTTTAGTAGTGACGGTGCCTCCAACATACCAGCCTGTCTGAAGTGGTGTCTGTGCGGAGGCTTCCTGAGCCAGGGACGTTGCCTCGGTACTTAGAGCCTTTGCCTCAGCTCACACCTCGGCGCTGTTCTTGCCGCAGTGTTAAGGAGCAGCTAGTCAGGGGAAGATCTGACCTCCCTCACCGTATGGGTCACTTTCCTCCCGTGCATGACTGCTGCCTGCCTCCTCATGGAGAAACAGTACTGGAGCTTTTAGTTTGATGTAGGTAGTTCAGATCTATCTTAAAGATGCTGTTTAGTGTCTATCGTCTTGAATGGCTTAAATAAGAGCTCTTTTTGGTTCTTCAGCTCTCAAAGAGCTACATATGAAGTCATGGACTGTGCGTCTATCTGACATGGATGTGTGTTTTTCTACAGAAAAAGGCAAAAGCTTTCCAGAGAAATTTCCAGTCTGGAAATCCTAGTTGTTGCACAGCACACTGTACACCCCTCGTTCTTGTTAGCATAACCTCTGCCCATAAAGTTTTACCTTATTTTTTCTGTGGGCCTTCCAGGACCAACCAGACTAAACATGGACAGGCAATGAAGTTTCTGCTCTGATATGTTCTGTTTCTAAGTACGTTTCATCTCAGCTAACATTTAGAAATTAGAAATCCAGGCTATGCCTTTACACATGTTTTAGGAAGGGGTGAATCACCTTCCGGAGATGCCTGTTTCTCTCCATTGACTATTGTGGAAGCGTAAACAACTAGTTTAGACTAGACATTATCTTTTAGATGACTAAAGTTACGTGAGACAAATCTGGGTCTAATAGATGTGTGTGATCTTCGTTCCTAGGCATGTGTTAACAGGCACATTACCACACAAATTAAGCCAGGAAATGATCTGCCAGAATCACACTGCAAATGTTGCTTTTTCAAGCAGATGCCTACTTCTTTCCAGAGAGGCTTTCAAGAAACTCTCTGGCAAATCAGCAGCTACAAGGATATGCCTGAGAACTGGCAGCTAGTCAGCAGCATTAGGCTAAGTGTCATTTCATGGAGAGAGGAAATCCCATGTCAGTCACACTGAGCAAACCTCACGCTGGAGAGCCATTGCCTATTCATTTCCACACACCATCAACACTAACGCCTTGAGTCCCCTATTTCTTGAGTTCTCAAGACATGCCATTAGAATGCCATATCATATCTCAATCTTGTCTTTTTGGAGAGGATGTACTGTCTGAGTTGTTTTCACGCCTGTCTCCGGGTCTTACCTCGTTGGCCACGTGACAGCCAAGCACTGATACACGGAAGACGGGGTTGCCCCACACGTCTTCTGAGAGGACGTAGCCACAGCGAGATGCCAGTTTTTCATCCAGCAGAACAGGACCAGCATGAGGATCTACAGCAAAAGGGAAGGACGCGTAGGATGGAAATCTCAGGGCAACTCATGAGGGAGAGTGATGCTGAGGGCCCCTCTCACAGCTCTCCTCTGGAAAGAGGTTCAGCCGTGTTGGGTGCTCTCCAGCGATGTGTGTTGTGAAGGAGCTGGCAAAGCTCTTCTGGTATGTGCTAGAGTGCATGAGACAGTCTGACATGTCTCAAGCTCACCCACATTATGTTCACTTTTTTATCTTCACCATTTTTTTGCATCAAGAAGCTTGTGCCACAGCCCCCTTGAAGCACTGTTATGGAAGGTTTCTCTGAAGCATCACATACTTTTCTCCCTCCCTGATTTTTCTCTCAGGAAAACAGTTATGGGCTGTTAAGTCCATCCATTTCGAAAGACCCTCAGGTTGTGATAATCTGCCCCTCACTCTAGTCAAAGGATACAGTCAGGAATCTATTTTGGATGGACATGTCTACAAATTGGTCAGATTTGCAGCTCATCTCTGCTCAGCAATGCTCTGCGTGCTGTTAAACCTAGAGGGAGAGCCAAGTAACAGGCACAATGGGAGTTGGCTGTGCTCAGCTCTTGATGGTGGTAAAGTTAATAACATAATATTCTGTTAATTATCTGCCCTCTGATTAAGGAACTATTTTAGTCTTGGGTTAGACACAAGAATTTGTACAAATAGATAGGGTTTAACTAGTTGCCATTGTAATTTCTAGATTTGCCTGTCATCTTTATATGAGTTGTGCTAATAACTGCTGTTTCAGTAGATGTATTCTTGCAGCCAGGATAGACTAAGGAGATAAGTGAGAAGAATTTTGGAAGAAGAGGGAATAGCTTTTATGAGACCAACTGATAGAGCTGGAAGAAACAAACAACCTTTCTGTGCCTGAAGGCTGGTCTGTTTTTTCCAGCGATATCAGTTGTTCTCATAAATGCTATCACTTCTCCCCACACCCTTGCTGTACTTGACTTTTTCAGTTCTGCCTCCAAATAAATTGCAAAAGCCCCAAACCCTGAAAAAAGTTGACTGATGTCAACAAAAAGAAATCTGGTTTGGGGTGAAATCACACACTTTGTTCAATCTGATGTGTACATTTTCTGGTTTTCATTTCGGTTAAGTAGATTTTTGTTTTCCTCAGCAAAATGGAAATCCTTTGTTCAATCTGAAATAGGGTATTTAACTGCCATTGTGGCGTTAAATAAAAAGGAAATTAAAAAAAAAAAAAGTCCTTTAATTGCTGCAGCACTCAGCACTCATTGACAGTGTGTTTTCTGGGTATTACCCAGACTACACTGCTTTTGTCATTTGTGCTGTCCAGGACATATCCAAGCTGCAATGTTGCCTTTGTTTTCCTTGCCGGATGTGTAAGGGCTCAGCAGAGGAAAGAATGGAAGCCAAACGTCCGTCCTTCCTCCTCAGACCATCCTTTCTCCTTTCCCCAGCATGTTAGTTTTAAGAGGCAAAAGGGACTGTGGCTATAGATACAAACTTTGTTCATCTGTAGGGATATTGACCAAATTGAGGTGTGAGAGGCCAGGTATAGGTGACAAGGATGTTCTGCAAGATCTTTGGGGTCAGTTATTAATTATCATGTAGATGGCAGCAGCATCCAGATCACAGACACTGTGACCACTTAGGTGATTCCCCAGCCTTCATGGTACTCAGGGCAGCCACTTGTGACTCACCATTGATTTCCAGCTGGAAAAACTTTCCCTGGAGCAAGAGCTTGTTCAGTTTCATCCAAAAAATCCTGGATTGGCAACTGCTCTCTACAAAACCTAGTGAGAGCACGTATAGAGCAGATGAGCCAGTGGGACAGGAGGGCAGAGAAGAGTTCTCATCCTTGCCTCTCCCCACTGTCCTTTTATCATGTTTCACCAACCTGCGGGAACCATCTGCCTCCCTTGTCCCAGCCAGAAGAGCAAGAAAAGCAGCCAGATCCTGCAGTATAAGTACAGGAGCAAATCATGGGGTGAACAGAGAAAACAGAGATCAAGAAGGAAAATGAACGAGGCAGCAACCAAAGTCTCATTACCTGCACAGCGAGTAACCCACAGCCTCCATCTGTCCCCAGAGACGTGTGCATGGGCAGCAAAGTCCTCCTCCCTTTGAAGTAAAGCTGACCCAGCTGTGGAGGGGGAGCTTGGTCAGACCCAGGAGGAAAGCTACAGCTGACCTTTTACAACAGAGGCTGTGCCGTCTTCTCCAAACCTTTGTGAATCAGGACAGGCCGGTGGCTTCTGTTGTCCAGGGACGCTTGGGGCTGGATCCTGCGGTGCCCTCCAACGTTATCTGAGCTCCTGGCAGTGGGAGGCAGCCGCCCTCTTCCTGGGAGGGCAGAGCACCCTCCTGCCAGGTATTTACAAGGTCAGATGCTGCTGCTGAGCCTAATTTTAATGAGTGCAGCAGAGGGTGCTTGGTGCTTTCCGTCAACCCCTGGGAAGCAATCTCATTCCTTACAAGCCAGTTGGGTAGTTTTGGCTTCAGGTCTTAGGAGCACATGAACCATTTCCCCGGAGGTATTTTAAGTGGGTCTACACAGGAAATACATTTTTGTTTCTGTGAAATGTCCCAGTGACCCAGCCATGCCAGAGATAACAACAGTTCTTTGGCAGCTACACATTTTTCTTTTGTGGATCCAGTTAGGTTGCCCTTTGATTTGTTTGATTATTGGCGAGTGTTTTGGTAAAAACATCTTGTTTTTAGAAATGCTCTGATATCTCTGGATCGGTCAGACCATGTGCAGGTCTGTACATGGCCAAACATATTGCCTGGGAATAGAAAGTCATTGCTCCTGGTGGGAGCTGTGGCTCTGGAACTGCAGGTGCCCCGGGAAGCAGAAAGGCTGAGAGGTTGGGTGAGCTAAAAATACGGCTTTTGTGGTGCTGGTGAAATAAATACAACGGGTGAGAAATACAGGACATTTGGGTTAGAATCGTAGAATCATAGGATCGTCTACGTTGGAAGGAACCTTTAAGATCATTGAGTCCAACCATCAACCTAGCATTGCCAAGTTATTGTCACTAAACCATGTCCCTCAGCACCATGTCTGCTCGTCTTTTAAATTCCTCCAGGAATGGCGACTCCACTGCTTCTCTGGGCAGCCTGTTCCAGTGCTTGATAACCTTTTCAGTGAAGAAATTTTCCCTAATATCCAATCTAAACCTCCACCTGTGTCACTTGAGGCCAATTCTTCTTGTCCTATTGCCTGTTACTTGGTAAAAGAGACTGACACCCGTCTTGGTACAAACTCCTTTCAGGACATTGTGACATTTTAGCCATTGAAACCCAGGGCTCAGTGTTCTTTTGGTCGCCATTTTGGGGCATCATCCAGCCATTCCTTCTTTACTTTGGTTCACATGCATGAGCAGAGCTGTGCTGTAGAAATGAGATTGATTTTACAGTATAATTCACATCATTTGGGGATAAACAAGAGCCAGTGGACACGTCCACTTGCGGGACACAGTGCAATCGGTGTAATTTCCTCCTCTGTCTCCCTCTCTCAGAGGACCTCTGCAACAGCGGCAGAGACCACACCACTGCTCTACCAGACAGGAACGTGGAGCAGGGAGCCAGTGACACGCTTGTGTGAGGGCTCTGGAGCGGAGCCCCAGGGCTTTAGCAATCTCCTAATTAATGTCCTTTGGCCACAAGACCCTTTCTCATTCAATGAGCCAAAGTCCAGCTTCTGCAGCAAACTTCTCATGAGCCCACGCAGGACTCGCTGCATGATCCTGGCCTGCGTTAACTCTGCGTCCCCAGGCTCGGAGTGACTCTTCATTGAATCCAGCTGGGGCTGGAATTCAGCTGGAAATGGCGGTACTCAGATACCACAGTGATGAGTGTGGCGTAACAATGAGATTTTGAATTTTGAGTGAAAACTTCAGTATATTTGGATAGCAAACGGTTCCAATTTTGATAAGCCACTTCCAAGAGCCATGTAGCATCTCTGCGAGATACTGAGAGTCAAGGTCTGAGGGAGCCATGTTAGACAGAGCGTGATTGCAATTTATTAACGAACAGCCAGCCATCAGGACAGGTACATGACTGCAATTAGCTGCCGTCTTTGCACAACCCAGAGCATCGCGACTGCTCTGTTTCTGGCATGAATCGCGGTTCTCAATGCGGCAGAAATGGCTTTGGACGTGGCATAGCAATTGTGGTCAGTGTGCGATAGCCAGCTTTTGGCCTCGTTGACAACCAAGCAAAGCAAAGCAAGTCCAGGTCAAATGCTTTCGGCTTCCAAGGACCGCTTAAGTGCTGCAGAAAGCGTTGTTAACATTGGGCGGCTGGAAGCATCGGCTGCTTGTGGTCCCTAAAGTCCCTCTGGTACTCATTATAAAGGTAGGGAGGATAAGCTTGTGCATTCCAGGTTATTACATTTGTCTACTCAGTTTTCCTTGTTGTTTTGGCTGCGTAAGAGCACCCATCTTAATGTTCTTCTAGGGTAATCAACAGCTGCTGTGTTTCGACGTTGAGGTGATGGCATTCTGTGGTGGATGAGATGATTCATGGCTTGGGTTCTTTCGAGCTGAAAGGTACCGTATGAATGTAATGTTTTGGTTTCTCTCTTTTTTTTTTTTTTTCTCCTGCATGGGTCTGGAACTGGGTTTTGTATTATATAATGTGATTGAAAGTTTAAAACTGGCCACTTGGAGCAGCACACATGTAACACCTCTCCCAGTGAGACTTGCTTTTAGTGGTGGAAAAAGGCTCCAGCCCTTTGAGTCATGGTGTTTGTCTTTCTGTTGTTCTGTGGCACTGAACACCCCTGGGTTACCTGAATGCTACAAAAAAAGATTTTTTCCTTTTTCTGTCACAAGTCTTTTAATTATTACTTCATTTTTCCAACTGGTTAAAATGCAAGGAAGGTTTTTTCTTGGATTTTTTTGTTTGTTTGTTTGTTTGTTTTTAATCAGGTCCCATGTGATAATCTTAAGTAAGCCTCATAGTTTGACACTTAGTCTGAGTGTGGGATAGAGTAAAATGGCACCCATTATTGGACAAAATATAACTAGTGGACAATGGGAAAGAAAAGGGGGTCAAGTCTGGTTTTAATGTACCAAAAGCCGAATCTTTGCTTATATAGAGTTGGGAGAAGCCAAGACAAGGGATCCCTGCTCTCCTTGTCCTCTTGCATCTGCAGGACTGGTAAATCTGAAATCAAGATAGAATTGTTGGTATGTCAGTATTTCTAAACCTGGAAATAGTTGCCCAGGAGGGTGACCTAAGATGTGACAACCAACTAGAGGGAGGCACTAGGTAAATCTTCAAGAAGCAGGTGCTAGAGGAGACGCTTCTTCATGGGTAGAGCTATGCTTTGGAGTAAGCTGAGAGTTAGATATCCAGGTTGTGGGTGAAGAACAGGAATGATGCCGAGCTTTACCTCTGAGAAACGTTTTCTCAGGGGGTGTGTGAGACACGGAGAGTTGCAAGCAAGGTCTGTCTGCAGGGAAGCCTCCTGTCCTGGAAGGGGCTTGACCACCTTGACGTGTGCCTGAGCTCTGCTCCCACCTGCTTGCACCAGGAGCTTGTCAGTGCATTCAAAGGGCTTTTAAATCCCCAGAGGGAAGCAAAAAAAAAAGTGTATAAGGATAGTTCTCATTTCACTTCATATCATACCACAAGATAACCTCACTGATGCTGTTTTCGTACACACGCGTCGCGTTTCAGAGGGCTGAGGCCTTACTGTCGTGTGCAAAGAAAATACACCCTGTAACGAACAACTATAGAATAATCAGCTCAAAGAGGTAATTTCTTCCTATCCCCATGAGCTAGTAGTTGGCTTATGCCCTGGACTGAGAAGGTTTACATTCCTCATTTGTTATTATAAAACTATTACTATTATTATTATTATTGTCTGTATAATGTGTGTTTAGAAAGTGTCCCTGTGTTTATGCCATTTTTATCTTTAAAATGTGCCACACTCAAATTCATATGAATTCCAAAAAGCAACATTTGCTATCACTGCAAGCCACTAAGTCCTTAAAGTGGTGGAAAAAGCACAAATAAGCAGACCTGTATAATGATGGGCTTTTAATTTTTTTTTTTTAATGTGCTATTGGTGTTAATTTCTGTGTGCCTGTAATGTTTGTGTTCACTGTAACCGAACAATAGAACTTTGTTTTTGTTCTTTGTGTAAATTAAAAACATCTGTTCTCTTTATACGAAAAGTTGTTTTTTAAAAGAAGCTGGTCTGATCTAACTAAATACCAATGCTGTGTCCACAATGAGTTACTATTAATATTTGGGAAAGGCAACCATCCAAAGCAAGTGTAATGTCAAATCACTGGCGGGAGTGCATATTTATTGCTCGGAGTGACAGATAAAAATGCAGAGGTTACAAAAACAAAATTCTTGTGGATGACTAATGATACATATATATGCCCCCAATGCCCCATCACCACATTTACAATTGGCAGTGTGTTCCCCGCCACCTCCTGCTCCCCAGGATTAATCGACAAGAGACTGGTAGCTTGGCACCCTCCCTGGACGAGCGATGCTGCTCCCACCTTCCCTCCGGCAGACCCTGCATGGAGTGACCTTCAGGGCGCTCTGGAATCTGATCCATCTATTTAATTTGTCTGACTTTTCCCCCACCTCGCTCTGGTATTTGACTGCATGGGTTTACTTTCCGCTGAAGGCATGTGACAGTTCTTTCCCCCGCAGGTGGAGGAAGCGGAGCATCCACTGCGTGCTCCTGCAGTGCCTGTGATGCTGGCAGGATGGTAGCCTTCAGAGTTGTCTGTAAAGCCCTGGTACAAAGGAGTTGGCAGCCCGACATGGGGGTCTGTCATCTTTCCCGTGAGGAGCAGTCCTGCATTCAGCTGCAGTCTTCCAGAAGTAGTTGGAGGCTATTTCAGAGAAATAAATACACTATTTCTCATGAGCACTGGTGGCAGAACTGGGGTCTGAGATGTTCAGCACTCTCCCTGCCCAGGTGGCTGTGTAGCCTTGTCACTAACGTACCTGAGCATCTCAGAGATGATGGCAATCATCCTCATGGGCACGCATCTTGGGACAGAAAGGCATCTAATTAACATTTCTTGATCATAGAATCATAGAATTGTTTAGGTTGGGAAGGACCTTTAAGATCATCAAGTCCAACCATCGACCTAACACTGTCAAAACCACCACTAAATCATGTTCCTAAGCACCATGTCTACATGTCTTTTAAATACCTTCAGGGATGGCAATTCAAGCACTTCCCTGAGCAGTCTGTTCCAGTGTTTGATAACCCTTTTGGTGAAGAATTTTTTCCTAATATCCAATCTAAACCTCCCCTGGCGCAACTTGAGGCCATTTCCTCTTGTCCTATCACTTGTGGGAGAAGAGACCAGCCTCCACTTCTCTACAATCTCCTTTCAGGTAGTTATAGAGAGTGATAAGGTCCCCCCTCAGCCTCCTTTTCTGCAGACTAAACAACCCCAGTTCCCTTGATGAACAGCCTGATTCAAGAAAGCCTCTACATTGATTGCAGCCGTTAAGCCTTTACTTAAATCTCATTTATGTTAGGAAGATTTAAACACAAATAAATCCTTTCCAGACCCTGGGCATGTAGAGCCCAGACCTGCTTCCTCCCTTCCTGCTACCTCTAGTGTCCTGTGCCAAGGGTGCCCAGCCTTTCACTGGCAAGAAGCAAGAAAAAGAGCTTGGCAGTGTTAAAAAATTAGGTATTTTGTTTATATGCTTATTGCAGTCAGTGGCACAAGTGATATTGACCTATTACGAGCGTATCTTCACTGCTCCCTCTTAAGAGAGAATCATAGAATGGTTAGAGTTGGAAGGGACCTTAGAGATCATCGAGTTCCAACCCCCTGCCCTGGGCAGGGACACCTCCCACCAGACCAGGTTGCTCAAAGCCCCATCCAGCCTGGCCTTGAACCCCTCCAGGGATGGAGCATCCACAGCTTCTCTGGGCAACCTGTTCCAGTGTCTCACCCCCCTCACAGGAAAGAATTTCTTTCTGGTATCTAATCTAAATCTCCCCTCTTCCAATTTAAAACCGTTACCCCTTGTCCTGTCACTGCTCTTCCTGGCAAAGAGTCCCTCTCCAGCTCTCCTGTAGCTCCCTTTAGATATTGGAAGGCTGTTATAAGGTCTCCCCGGAGCCTTCTCTTCTCCAGGCTGAACAACCCCAACTCTCTCAGCCTGTCTTCATAGGAGAGGTGCTCCAGCCCTCTGATCACCTTCGTGGCCCTCCGCTGTACCCGTTCCAATAGGTCCATGTCCTGTGTTGAGGACTCCCCATCCTTTTGTGTCCTTCCCCTTTCCTGTTCCCCTGCAGAGGGACTCCGCACTCCTTGCTTTCCTGTACCCATTTTCCTGACTATCCCTGATACCCATATTATTCCTCTCCATCTCTTTCTGTGGCATCTCCATGTCCTAAGGCAGCGTCCCCCTGTCCCTCTCCCGACAGGTACCCGCGCGGGCGCTGGCTGTGGCTGCCTCCCGCGGAGCCCGGCTATCATCAGCCGCTTGGTGGTATTTCACCTCCTTTCTCAGGCACCAACCTCCTCCTCCAAGATCCAGCTGAGTGCAGAACTAGCTGAGTCACATTTTCACCACAAAAAAAAAAACCAACAAAAAAAACCCCAACAAAAAGAAAACAACCCCCAAACGCTCGTGTGCTTCCCAAGAGTCGCGCAGTTATAGGCACGGCTTGGCCGGAGAGGAGCAGACAGCTCTCGCCCTGAAGCGCATCCAGGAATGCTGGCAAGAAGTCGCTTTTTATTTCCTATCTCGGGTTACCGCAGCCACGGGTTAGGGCTCGACAAAAGCTTGAAATCCCTGGCAAGCTAAGGCTGTACATCTGTCTGAGATGACGGCCAGCGTGGACAACCGTGGGCTTCGGCCCATGACCAGTATGAAGCACTTTGTTCCTTGCTGAGCAGCTGTCATTAACAGTGATCTGTGAGGTTTCTTCCCGATTTCACTCGATGGTTTGCACGGCTGCTCTCTTCTCTGGTGAGATCTCCGTGCTTGCCTATTTGGCTGTGGAGGTGATCTGCTGCTCAGCCTCACCGGCTAACTATTCTCGTTTTTTCACTGTCTGGGGGGACACACACGTGCTCTTTCCATCAACCTGATGAGTCACAGCCCCCCACATCCCCTCAGCCAGGGACAGGAGCAGGGACAACTCAATTTCTTTCATCTGTAAAATGGGACCAGCGCTGACTCCCCAGATGGTTATGAGGGATTAGCAACAAATGCTTGCAGGGTGACGTGGGAGGGGCTAGAATTCACCAGGCTCGGTCTCCCCCTGAGCGGAGGTCTGTTTGGGAAAACGGTCCTGGAGTCACTGTCTCAAATTGCTGGCCTCAGTATGGGTGGAAATTGGTGAAATAAATTGGTGCTGCACCGGAGGAATTTGGTCTTCGTCTGTGTTTTGTCGGACCTGTCAGACTTCCCTTCTTCTCAGCGGGGCCTGGCCCTCGTGGTCCCCAGCAAGGTGTGAAGCCACCTGTGGTGTCCTCATTTGTTCCCTTACCAGTTTGGTTGCTGGCAAAAGCAACTTTGATGCTAACTGTCCCGGGTTATCCCGGTTGATCTTACATATGGTACCTCCGTCACCTGCAGCTGTGACATTTTTGGTGTAGGGATAGGACAGCAGCGGCCTTGGCTGGCCATATTTCAAAGAGTAGCATTAAGAGGAACAGCTTCCCACAGCTCTGAGGGTCCTTTGCCCCCTCTTTGCTCTCCTGGCAGTGCAGCCATGGTGTGGCTGGCACCCTCGAGCAGAGTGACAGTGCCACAGCAGCATGGCTGCCTCTCAGCTGGCCAGGGCGACCATCCATGGGGTGGGCTCAGGCGGCCCGCAAGGCAAGGAGCTGGGTGCAGGAGGGTCCCACACAGGGCTGGGCTCCACGTCTGCGGCAGGTGAGGGGCAGCTTTGCCGCAGAAATAGCATCCACAGGAGTCAGGGTGGGTGCAGGGCTGCTGGCATCAGACCCTGCTCAGATGCTGCTTTTCCAACCCCTTTCCAAATGCTTTTAGACCTCCCTGGGCCACCACAGACACAACTCCAGATTTTCACCCGTGCTTTCCCGTCCCTGGTGCATTTGTGCCTTTTTTGCCTGTTCCCATTAGGTGTCTCCCTTTTCCTCCTTATGAACAAGCTGGAGATGTGTGTATTCCTGCGGCAATCACCCCTCACACACTGGTCTGAGCTGGGGCTCCCAGTGGGGCACGGGGCCTTGGGGACCCCCTTTCCCTTCAGGGCTAAATTTATGGCTCAGGCCACGTTGCCACATTTTGATCCGGAATCTTTGCACAAGAAATTTCCTTGGAGGTGCAATGAAGGAGGATCCTGCTGCCAGCCCCACCATGCGGGGCTCTGTCCCCCCTTTTCCCCACCTCCCAGGCTGCCGCAGTGTGCTCCTCGGGGCTCTTCACAGTTCGGGCTGGTGAGCATCCCTGGCAGAGGAGGTGGATATAAAGCTGAGCATCCATACAACTTATTTTGCAGCTCCAGCAAAAACACCTCCATGGAGCCTGGATCTCCTGTGAGCAGGAAAGCAGGGAAGAGGGGCTTAGGGAAGGACGGTTGTCTTGCTGCAGGTACTGTATGCTGTCCCTGTTTGGGACCTAGGATGTTCCCCTGATGCATGAAGAAAACACGTGCAAAGAGGGATGCCTGACAGCAAGCTATGCACAAAGGTGCCTGCCCCCTCCCCGAATCCTGTTGTGAAATGATGGCAACGATATTCTGGAGCCTTTACTGGGGGAGGAGGTGGCCCTTTCAGCAATGGTATGGCTGTGAGGCTTTTGTCTCTCTTTCTGCAGCTGATTTCTGACCCTGACTCTGCTCTGATCAGTTTGGCTCCCTGTGTAGCCCTTGTGGCATCCCATGGATCTGTTTAAAATTATTCGAGCTTTGTGCATCTTGATCCTGGACACAAGTTTCTGCAGTTTCGATATGAATTGGTGCTCAAAATCCAGCAGGCTGTGAAGGCAATAGCAGTGCAGCACCCTGCATGCGGTGTCATTCACAGAGACCCTCCCCTCGCTGCCATGGCTTGCTCCTCATCCACAAATCACCTTGCATGGGGGTTTATATGGCACAAAAAGTTTTACAGCTGATTGCATTTTTTTATTCTTAATTCAATGCTGAAGTGGCACCACTGGCACTCCTGCAGCTTAAAAATTTAGGTTTTCTTGTCACCATTTTGTAGAGAGAAGGATTTAAGCTTAAGACTAAGACACTATCCTAAGATTTAGGTGCTGGAGTCTTTACAGAAGACTTTTAAAATTTTATTTTTATTTTTATTTATTTATTAATTCTTGGCATGGGCTCTTGTTGTTATTTAAACAACATGTGGTCTCTGTGGCTTGGGTGACATACCAGAGGTCACACAGCAGAGACTGGGAATCAGCCCAGCTCTCCTGCCTCTGATCTCCGTGCTCAAACTTTTGGAACTGCTTCCTCCATCACAGAGCAACACTAATGTCCCCAGGCAAGAGAAGTAACCTAGCTGTAGCCTGGCTGGGGAGAATTGGAATGTGAGGTGGCTAAGAAGTTGGCTGGACTGCTGGGCTCGGAGGTGAGTGGTTAATGAGCTGAAGTCTGGCTGGAGATCAGTGCTGAGTAGCGTTCTTCAGCTGTCAGTACTGGGACAGAGAGTGTTCAACACCTCCACCAGTGCCCCAAGGGATGGGATGGGATGGGATGGGTTTGTAGGCACCTTAGTGGATGATGCCAAGTTGAGGGGAGCACTGAGTGTGCTGGAGATCTGACTGCCGTTCAGAGGGACATGACCAGGTGAAGGAATGGACCTACGGGAACCTCAAGAATCTCAATGAAAAAGAATGCAAAGTCCTGCATCTGGGGTGGAATAACCAAGTACCAGTAAGGACTGGGGATGGCCTGCTAGGGAGCAACTTTGCAGAAAAGGATCTAGGGGTCCTGGTGGATATCAAATGGGACAAAAGTCCACAGTGTGGCAATGAAGCTACTGTGCACTAGGCTGTATCAGCCAAAATGTAGCCAGCAGGTTGAGGGAAAGGAATATTCCTTTCTGTTTGTCACGTGCTGGAGTACTGTGTACAGTTTTGGTCCCTTGGTACAAGAATGACATGGACAAACTCAAAAGAGTTCAGCCAAGGCCACTGATCCGGTCAGGTGCTGGAGCACATGAGGTAGGAAGAGAAGCTGAGAGATCTTGGTTTGCTTCGTCTGAGGAACAGGAGCGGAGGGGATATCTCACTGTTGCGTCCATCTGCATGAAGGAGAGTAGCAGAGAAGATAGAATAGAACAGGAGGCAATAGTCAAAATCTACAGCAAGGGAAATCCTGACTGAATATAAAGAAAAAAACTTCACAAGCAGTGGTTAACCACTGGCATAATTGCTCAGAGAGGCTGTGCAGGCTTCAGCCCTTAAGATTTTCAAAACATGACTGAACAAAGCCCTGAGCAACCTGATCTAACTCTGAAACTCAGAGCAGAAGTTTTGACCAGATGACTTCCAGAGGTCCCTTCCAACCTAATTTATTCCACCGCTCTACAATAGCTGGATATCTTCAGTATAATTCCTGCTGTATTCCCCAGTGAACTGAACTGAATCCTTTGTCAGTATTGTTTTCACAGACACACCTTTCATAACCACCACATATATCACAAAAGAGAAAAAGAAAAAAAAGTCCAACACTGAGAGGAAAAAATGAAGCAAAATAATGTGCAAGAGCTACACAAAAACTCCAGTGTCTCAAAGCTGCTGGTTGCTGCTAGTGTTGGCATGAGAGGAAGCATAAAGTGGATTAAGTGCAAGGACAAACAATCTGAGGCATTCTGCTAGCAGAGCCTCCTGTCATCCTCCCGCTTCTCAACATGACGGTGATCCAAGTCGTGGAGAGTCTTGGATGAGGCTCCAAGCGCTGAATCACTTTGACTCCCCTCCCTCCCCTGCAATGATCACACACAGAAAACAGACATGACTGAGAGAGACTCGGGCCAGTTTATAAAAGGAAAGTCGCTTTTCAACACAACCCTCCACGAAAAGGGATTGTTTGGTTTTGTCACTTACCAAACACCCCAATGGCCTGATGAGAAACACACTTGTCAAGCTGAGTTTCCTTCCTCAGGCTTGGGGAAGGTGGGTTTAGGAAACTGTAGTCACCGCAAAACGGTGTGGTAGCCTTGGGAAGGGATCTGTCCCTCGATGGCCTTCCTCCCCCATGGCCCCCAGTCATGTTCCAGTACCAGGATGCTGCAAACAAGGGACAAGCATATCTTCCCTGCTGCCAGAAAAGTGCATTGTTAAAGTCATTTCTATATGGCATTAAACCTTTTGTATTAGGAGAATATTAAAACTACGAAGTGAAACTTTCACAATGGTGTAATATTAACCCTATTCTCTCATTAGTATGAGTGAGGATATGCCCTAATCAACATTGGCTCCTGTGTACATGGGAAATAGACCCTGTACTGGATGAATCTGGTAATGCAGCAAATGGTTACTTAATGGGCGTTTGGGTGAGGAGTCTCTGGGCACATCTGTATTGTTACTTTAAACTGTTCCAGGGCACAGGTCGCTTGCACACCTCTGTTAT
Organism: Tringa tobata; assembly: GCA_033628505.1. Taxonomy (NCBI): domain Eukaryota; kingdom Metazoa; phylum Chordata; class Aves; order Charadriiformes; family Scolopacidae; genus Tringa; species Tringa tobata. The sequence continues at coordinate 337,995 of JAHREE010000186.1, forward strand.
GGACAAATTTGTGCTCTTCAAATTTCCCAGGTGAGGTGTGAGTGTTAGTACAGGCAGGTAGGAGATCTGCAGTGAGGGTTAAGAGCATTTAATGGTATAGATACAACCAGAGAAAGCTTAAGTTCACTAGTCTAAATGCATTTCTGTGCTTGGCTCCTAGCTGTACTCATCTCTCATCCTTAACTTTAATCATGTCTTCCTTGACCTCCACCTTCCCACCAGCCTGTTTCAGCTCTGCTTGCTTCCATCCCACCATGTATCCCTGCCCTGTGAGTTCTCCATCGATCCCATTTTCCCTCTGCTCCCCAGCTTTGCCGTGTCCTGTCTCTTGGATGCAGTTTAGATCATCTCCTCAGCTTACAGGCTTTCCTCATACTCTTCACTCATGATCTTGCTTCACCTCTTAACACGCTCATGACTCCTGTGGTGTCTGACCCCATTTTACCTTCATTTTCACCGCTGAATCCAGACTGACCAAACTAGTAGGCAGCTCCCTGTTGCTACAGTAAAGCTGTTTTCCTCAGGCTGCAAATCAGAGAAACACTTCAGTATGTCCTTAAATCTATTCCCCTCGGTGTGCTTAAGCACGTTCTCCTGTAGCCCCGAGCAAGGAGGACGCCTGCTGCTGAGCGGGGCGGGATTGCCTCGTGAGTTGATTTAGGCTCCTGCGCAACGCGGAACAGTTCAGAGGCTGGGCAGGACCGATGTTAAATCATGGATGAAAACAGCAGTCTGTCAGCAACGTTTTTCCTGTTGTTGTTGTGGCCCAGACAGTTGTGCTGCTGAAAGGCCGAAAGTGACATATATGAAGAAAAGAGACCAATAAATAGATAGAGGTCAGGGGGAATATTCAGTATACTGTAATCTAAGTAGTAAAACACAGGGAAAAAAAAGCGGGGCTTTACTAGGGTGAGCCTAGTCTATGCTGAGGGATAACCCACCCTAGAAATTGGTGATGTGGCACGATCTTGGGGAAAATGTCTTTGGAAGCAGCCATGTCTAAAGCTGGAATTAACACTAGCTCAGTCAAAGTTGCCCTTACTTGCACTTAGTATCATACTGAATCCAAGCTCTGCATCAAAACTGTTTCAGCTGTGTTGGCCAGACTTTGAGACCTTGATAATCATTGTTTCCTTCTTTGCACCTCTGGAGTTGGCCTTTTCTTGTTTGAGGTTGTTTTCCTTTGCTCTTGCACGATTTGCCCTTTCCTTGCCCCCCCGCCGCCCCCCCCCCCCCTCCA
>JAHREE010000186.1:354597-639666 GCA_033628505.1 Tringa tobata
CCTTCCTTCCTTCCTTCCTTCCTTCCTTCCTTCCTTCCTTCCTTCCTTCCTTCCTTCCTTCCTTCCTCTCTTCCTCTGTCTCATCTCCTAATTTTTTCCCCTTCCTTTCTTCCTTCCCTCCTTCTTTCTCCCTTCCTTGTTTTCTTGCTTTCTTGCTTTCTTGCTTTCTTGCTTTCTTTCTCTCTCTCTCTTTCTTTCTTTCTCTCCCTTTTTTTCATCTGTCTCCCTTTTGTTCAACACCTTCTGACATCCCCAAAGGCACCCAGACAGCATGGAGGAGGTGCCCGAGATCATCACGTAGCATAGACTATGCCGAAAATCACACAAGTCGTCCTGGCTCTCAGCCCACGCGAGATGGGGCCATGACGCTGAACACATGAAGATGCTGGGATGCCCGTGGGTTATTCATGACCTGAGGTCTGGCATGGTGAAGTTCAGGATAATGTCTAGCTTACATATATTTCAAATGGTTTTTGGTTGGTTTTTTTTTTTTTGTTTCGTTTTGTTTTTAAGCTGATGGGCACATGAAGAATTGGCATTTGTGAGTGTGATCATGCGCAATCGCGGGAGTGCGGACATGATGACCTCTGCAGTGTCCTGCCCAGACCTTTGTTCCTGTGCTGCCAATATTGGGGACAGAGGACGAGGGACTTGGCAAGGGCATTTACCACGTCTTGGCAGTCATTGTCCAGTTTAATTTTTAATTACCTCCGAGGCCAGTCTCAAGATATTACCAATGCCCTCCGAGGGAGTTGCGTCAGCCTGTATTCAGAAATCACAGTGAAAACTCAAACTTTGCTTTGGCATTCGTTCTGAGGAACACTTTTAAACTTTAGTATAATTTAGATGAGACTCTGCAACTGACTTGTGAAGGTTTATTTTTTTATTTCCAAATTATTATTTGATTTCTCTTGCCAAGCAGAACATGGTACGTAAACTGTTTATTTATTGTTTATAGGAAAAATCTGCAAAGCCTTCTCCTGTGCAGGGGACCGATGCAGGACTCTGTAATTCCCAACTTCGAAATAACTGAAAGAAGTGGTCTTCACCTTGTTTGTCCACACAAGGCTGACTTTCCCCTATTCGCACCACTGCTTTAGTGCAGAACCAGAGTGACTCATGTCAAGAAATGCTGCCCCAGCGTGAGGAGAGTTCACGGACAGACCGCCCTGAGCTCCTAGACAGCACAGAGATAGAATATAAACGCTTCAAAGCCTTGAAGACGTCGCAGGGCAAAGATGCTAATCCAAAGAGCAGCATCCTGGACAGGTGTCTGCTCTCTAATTGCTTGCCTGCCTGCTAACACCAGCAGGTGGGGATCCCACCGCTGGGCTGAGCCTGCCCCTGTGGGGGGGATCTGCAGGGCCAGGCGTGGGAAAGAGGGTGATTTTCTTGATGCTGACATCTGGATGTACGGTAGCGTTCGATGAAACGCCTCGTTTCCCCTAAAGAGGGACCTGGTCAATCACAACAGGTTGAGCTCTGTCTACCTAGTCTTAGCCATGTTTGTCGGTGGCTAGGGAGGAAATTGTTACTCCTCAGCCCAAGTGAAATGAGTCATGAAAGAAGCCAAGATGCTGGCTAGAGATCCTGTGTGAGTTTGATACAATGTTCACTATGTCTTGGAAGAGCTATTTTAAGAAGAATTTGGCCAGAATCCTCGACTTTTGATTATTCTTTTTTCCTTCTCCTTGCATTTTACTGTTTCCCTGTAGCATGTTCTAAACGTTGTGTCTTGATTTATATCTGTAAATAAATCTCCTTATTTATGAAGATGTAATGTCCCTGGGGTCCAGGAGGCCCCAGCCATTCCATGTAACTGAAAGAGACGTTACCTAAGTGGACCATGAATCAGAAGTGGGGCAGACAGGGAGAACTATTTTTACCAACCCGCTTGACTTGCAAGGAGGTCTGCCCAACAGGCAAGTGGGGGCAGCCAGCTGGGGGGACTGGTAAGGTGCTAGGAATTGTACCCTGGGGGTCTCATTTCTGAGCGTTATGAGGTGCTTGGGCCGTGCTGGATTAATGACCAGGGGAAGGAAGCAGGAGAGACAGTGGGAAGGCTTTGCATGTGCTATCATTTAAGCAACAGCCAGGGCATTCTTGACAGAGGAAGGAAGGTAGAAACTGGTGGCACCTGCTAAGGTGAATAAGTCACTTTTGGTTGCTTGCTCGCCAGCAGCATCCCAATATACATTTGTAGCAGTTTAAGTTATGAGCGTCATGGGGGAATTACGATGCAGCTTTTCTCTGAAAAGCATCTCCTTGGAGGCTTCACTTCCATTCCTACGCTGCTCTTCTGATGCCATGAAATAAAGCCTCGTGTTAATGATGCCACTTCTGGTTAGTGTCCACAGGCACGTTGCCTTTTCAGTCCATATGTTTGGGTGGGAAGCTTATAGAAGATTTCTGCTTCTCTTGGGAGGAAAACTCCACCTTTTTCTGGTTTGCGAGTTGTGGTGTGATCTGCAGCAATTCCACGTTGTGAAGAGTGCAAGTATCCTTCACCTGACCTTTCTCTGTATTTATGGGCCTTTTTTGTTAGGGTAGAAACTTGTCCGAATTTCCATTGCCTTCACTGGGAGATTTCACAGACTAGGGATCAAAAGTCTTTTCTTGCTTATTTGTTGTGGGGATTTTTGTGTTTTGTTTTGTTTTATTTTGTCTTTTAAACTGGGATTTGTTTTTCAGGGAATGGTTTTACTCATTTGTCTTGGTAGTAGTACTCTGCTAGGTATTCCTCTCAACTGAAGATGAAGAGTGGTTTTATGTACTTCTACAGATAGTTTTCAGAGCCTGTTGGTGGTGGTATGGTCCTGGACTATGGTTAGAAAAGTAACTGTCATCAAAATGGTGCCTTCTTACTCAAAATATCTGCTCTGGACTGTTTCTGAGTTTAAGTCATTACTGTCAGTGATTAGTAAAGATAATGTATTTATTTTAGGGAACTAACAAATATTCTACCAGCATATTCTGTTTGAAAATATTTTCATTGACTCTTTCTTTAAAAGTCTCTAGCTTCATGGGAAGATTGGGTCTTCCATACAAAAAAATGCAAAGATTTGAGTAAGACCGGGAAATACTGCAGGTGAAAAACACCATTAGAAAGTTTTATTTCAGGCCACCCTCATGCCCTCGCTTTCTCATATGGGCCTGACCTCCATCTCTGTGTCCTGCTGTAGCCACAAGGTTCCCATCTCGCACTGCTTCCCTTTGCTACAGGAGGAGATTACAGTGCTTTGGGAGATGCAATCCAACCAACTATTACCATGCAAGAAACAGCATAACTTTTCAAAATTAAAATATTTGCTTATCAGGTTTTTTTCCCCAAAAAGGCAACACTTCTGCAAAAAGGGAGAAAAGCACTGGCGTAGGTAGGAGGCTGACTGAATTCCTCAACATGTCACTTCAACAGACTTATCAGCTTAGTAATGATGACAATGTCTTATTACTAGTAGTGAGGTAAGTGGCAGAAAGCAGCCAATACAGTTATCAACTCCCTTGAGGAGTTTGGAGAGTGACAAAGAAGAAAAATCATCTTTCGTCTTGCACAGAGACCAAATATGATATGTAATCGCAGAAAAAAAGAGCCCACAACAAGCCAGTCTTTGTCAGCTGCCTAATTATAGCTACAGCAAACAAAATAGCCAGCAACATGCAGTCCTCGTTAAATCTGCTGTGCACAGAAATTATTGTTAAGGTCCAGAGAAGCCACGACAGTGAGGGACTGGACAGAAATCAAGCAGAGGAAAAATGATTTGCGGAGAGGAACCACTCTATGGTCCCCAGTCTTTGGGAGACTGAGGAACTGAAACACTAATACTAGAAGGACCTGTCTTTTGTTTCAGCAGTTCAGTTTGTGAGTCACTCAGGGATGCTAAGGACAATTTTTCAGCCACTCTCTGCAATACTTTTGAAGTCCCTTTCTGCTGAAAACTTTTCTACCCACCTTTTTATGATTGTGTTTTCCCTTGCTTTGGCCTCTTTTATTTTGTTTTGTTTACTGGTAGGAGATGGGGCTGCCACTCATGACAACACACATGAAAAACCCCACCACCTTCCTGGCATCAAATATGAAAGAATGCTGGTTGCATGTAGGCAGCTGCAACCAGAGTAACAGCACTGAAAACAGCAGGTAGTTGCACAATAAGTCTGACTAAAATGGCTGGGAGATGTTCGGGTGGCAATATTTGAGGAGGACTCAGAGACTCTTTGAAAACACACTGAAATCCAAGGTACAGAACATTTGGATAGCTATTTTTGAAATATACGAACAGTACATTTGCTTTTCCTTCCTTCCATGTGTCCGTTCTCTCTTAGGATTCTCCTGTGGAGAAAATCCCTTCCTGAACTCTTTGCTATAATCATCTGTCTTCTACTTCACTTCTGATCATGTGCAAACCAGACCCTCAAGCTATATTAATGGCTTGATCCAGTAGCAATAGCTGGATGATATGGGAATAGAACACATCAGCATTTTTCTCCTGAAACAGTTCTTTGGGGAATCATGAGCTTAAAAAAGTAATGAAAACTTCTGCAGAAAAACACGCCCCATGTTTTCCTTGGGCTTGGGGATGTTTAAAAGCAACCTGAAAGTTCCCCTGAATTTTTCTACAAGGAGCAGATGACTGTTTGCAGGCAGCGGCCGCCAGGACAGAGAGCTCTTGCTGCATCGCAGGAGCAGGCGGCGCGGGGAGGCTGCTGTCAAGTGGGGAAGGGAAACAAGCTCCTCTCTGCTCCTGCCTCCCTTGCCTCCACCTCCCTCCCGGCCCCGCGAGGTCAACAGTGAGGAGTGGAGGGAAGGGCTCCATCCGCTGTCATCTTCCCTTTTTCATTAGGATCCTGACAGCCATTGCTTCTAGATTCAACTGGGGCATTCTAGCATCCCAAATATGCAGAGGGGAAGTGCATACAAGCCTGTCACTCAGAGCTAGAGGGCATCCCCAGGAGCCTTTGGGTCTAGAAAGGCACGGATACACAAAATGCAAGACATATTTCTGATGATTTGGTTCTATTTATTCTCGAAGACCAATGTGAAGGAGTTTAAGGGCTCAATTAATTCTTAGCTGTGCACTGAAGTCGACAGAGTTAGACCAGGACTGCCTTTGGCAGTATTTCCATATCCTGCAATTCAGCATGGAATATGTAATCATCTGACAGAGGGTTCAGTATGTTTAGTTGTATAACTGCTAGAACAGATAAAGGATCAGCCAGGCAAACAGTGAAATATGAAAACGGTTCTCGTAAAAACATCCCAGCCTTGGGGCATGCATCTGCCAAGACTACTCCGTGGTGACATGAATGGACACAGCATTTAACTACTCTCCAAGAGGAGAGAGGATTACAAGGAGGTGGGGAAAGCAGAAGAAGCCAGAGCAACCCTGCCAACAATAGCAGGTTGCAATACTTAATCTCAGTGCTTGTGCCAATGAGCTTCGAAGCTGCTGTTGTTTTTATGAGGAAAAATGCAGAAAAGACTAATCTGTGTATTTATGTCTGTCTGGAAATGTTATAAGTGCCGTGTGGTCATTCCGATTCCAGAACCAATGGGGTCGGTATTCCCAGGATGGGGAGACGTGGACAGGGTGCCAGAACTCAGCGGCTACATGTGGGACCAAAAGTCGAGAGTGAGTAAATGGAGGGATTCAGTAAAGTGGGAGACAAACCAGAAACTCTACCCACATTTTCAAATAACAAAGTTTTCTGGGGCTGTTTCAGCTCGATGCTACAAATGATATGCCCTTGAGAAGTTGTAGAGCATCATCTTCAGTCCTTTCATAACAAGCTTCCCTATTATGCAGTTAATTTGCTCATTTGTTTTCTGGTATGACTGTAACTGATAGTGTTATTTTACAGGAGTTTATGCCAGTGAGGCATCCTAGAGCAAGCGTCCTGTGTGCCATAAGCTTTAATGAGCACACAGAACAAGTGCAATAAAGGGGCAGTAGTAGCATGAGCTTCTTTCCGTGCCAATATTTTTCTGTGTTTGCCAGTATAATGGTATTTAGCATAAGGGACTGCGGCTTATTATCTAATCTCTCTGTTATCAGTTCCAACAGAGCATTTCTTGAAATAATACAATGGGGTTTTAATGATGGCTACTGTGGTTTGGTCTTGGGTCCCATGTGGTTCTTTTGACAGTAAGAGCAGAAGTCGCAAATACAGTGCTGATTTTTTGTGGAGACTAGGGCCTGTATACAGATCACAGGCACATCACATCGGCTGTCAAGCAGTATTGGTATAGGGCAGGCTTAGTATGACAGGTATCTGCTTCCCGTCCCTGCTTCTTATCTACGGCGGAGACGGCAGGACGCTGGGGGAGCGGGAGCTTTGGTGTCAGGTTATGTCACTGGCGACAGAGCAAGAGGGAAGCAGGTTTTCCGCTGGCTGTTTGAAAGATCTGCAGGAGAAGCAGATCTGGATTCATCAGGACGTGCATTCCCCGAGGAGGGTGGAGGAATAACACGGATGATTTGCTGCTACTTCGTACTACTCTTTGGTTACTCAAAAGTGTAATACACTGATCTGTCTTTCCTATCTGATCCTGCCATGGTAGTCTCCATGCTGTCTAAGGGTTTGTTTGATAATGTGTCTCTGGTGGTTTGTACCGTTTTGCTTTAATCCAGCTAAAGCTTAGCTCTGTTTGACTGGTAAAAGACAGTGACATGTAGGAGTAAGGCTTCTTTGGCTTTGTTTGTTGGGTAGGACAGTTATTTGGCAGCTGAGTTTCCCAGGGACCTAGGGATTAAAGTGAACCTTGAGTTTCTTACTTAAAAGTCTCCGTCACTCCAAACTTGACATTTTTCTTCTATATAAGTTATAAACTACTGCAGAGGAGAAACATTTTCCAGATGACAGTGCTCCTTAAATGGTGTTGTAGGATGTCAGTTATCTGTGATGGGAGTCGCACATCTCTACAATACTCATGGGATCTCTTTTTGACAATGAAATGTCATTTCCGAGAGAAGTGAAACATGTGTGGACAGGTAGAAAGGTGAAAATTAACACGATCCTTGTCTAAGATGTATTTACTTGATGTTCAAGAAAGATTTCATGGTGAACTGGCCTAATTCTGGGTGAACCTGAGCCTTCAATGGTTTGCTGTCATTAGATATATCTATAAAAGCTTTGATCTCTTAATGGCTCTTTATCTGTTCATGTTCCTACAGATTTTTAAGGGATGGGAGGAGTATTTCCACTGTATCATATTTTGATGTTCGCTCAAGTTCATGACCTTCCAGATCCAAATCTGATTGTTTGACATGACTGCCTTACACAGGGAGGTGCCTTGTGCTAGTGGGAGTTTCAGCGGAGGTGGAAGACCAAAGCATTTCCTTTAGAAATGGAGATTACAAGGAAAACGAAGGTTTATCAATGTAGGTCCTTCAAATACAGATTCCCACACATTTTGCTGTAATTTGCCTTGATGATTCTGTGGAAGCCATTTTATTCCTCACGTTATCTGGGATCAAATCTCTCAAAGATACAGAGTGCTGTGGAGAAGAAGAAACTGTCCTTCAGATGAAAAAAACAACAGACCAAGCAACAAACCTTGCACTTGTGCAGTCAGACACTGATACCACATACCTTAAGCTGTAATATCATATGAAGTTTATCAGAGGGGTTGGAAGGCTTACACTGGTGTCCTTGCCAAATTTCTCCTGGGCAAATTACTATCCATCTCCCTAAATCCTCTTGGCAGTTTCTACTGGAGAAAGAAAAAAGGTTTGCCATGTGCTGAGGCCTCGGACTGCACTGAAGTCTGGGCTCATCCCTTGTCTCTGCACATGCTCCCTGCCTGAGAAAGGCAGCGTTGACATGCTCTGAGGGTCAGTTGTCCACCAGGCTGGTAACTTCAGCTGGGTGGTCAGAGAATAAATTATGGAGAGTCTGAAAGACTCTCCAGTGAGATGGGCCTTACTAGGTAAGTCTTCCTCATCCCCTGTTCTAGACACCTGTGTCTTGCTACTGTAGCAGCTCCAACCCTCGCTTGCTTTTTTCCTCAGAGGCAGTTGGATTTCACTACTATTATGGATGGGTGAAACGACTCTTGCAAGCATGTAGCACAAATGAGTTGTACGAGTGCCATAGTACACGGAAGAAATGTGAGTCATAAATCATCATTAACATCTGCTGGAAAACATATCTGTGCCCCAGCGGTTGTAGGTTACTCTGTCAGAGCACTTGACACAAGACCCATGATTGGTGTTGTTTGGGACACAAGTCCATAAAGAATGAGACTGCTAACGGCTGCTTTAACAGGCATGTCAGTTTTGGCTTAATGAATTTGTTAATATCAAGCAACTTTCTTCCTCCAAACAATGGTGTTGGTAATTCACAAGCTGTTATTCTTGGAGCCCCACTTTAACAAAAGCCAGCCTCTCTGTCTGAATGTTGCTGCTTTCATATTTTATTGCAGAAATTACACAAAAATATTTGGCTTGTCTAATGAGGGCTTGACGATATAGTATATATTGCTGAAAATGTGTCATCGCATTATTCCTACAAAAATAAACTTTAGTGTTTTTTCTCCTTGTCCGTTGGCATTTTGCTAGTTCAAACTGGGGAATACGGGATGTCTATGTAACTTGTCTAATAATACAAAACAAATGACATGGGTGTAATGCTGGTATTATCAGGGCTCCATAGATCGTTCCTTTGCACTTATGCTTGTTTTCCTCCCTCTTTAGATCCATAGGTTCATATTTGCACACTACATTAGACCGTGCTGCTGGCATCCGTAGTTTAAGAGGCTTTAGGAACATGGGGTTTGAACTCCCTGAATGTCCTTATTAATCCATGTTCTTACATGTGCTAGATCAGGCAATTTGTTTTGCAAGAGGCCTTTAAGGCCAGGAAAGCTTCTTGTGGTTATCTGATCTGACCTATTTCATTACAGAGGTCACTGAATAGCCCCCACAGGATTTCCTGCAGCTGGGAGAGAGAGTACTTGAAGAAAGTTTTCCATCATGATCAGAGATGGCTGAGGGCCTTTTGGCAGTGTAGGTAAAATTTCACTTCAGGGCAGCAGCGGAGTGGGTTGTAAGAGGAGGAGAGCTGGAAGGGCCAGGGGATTTCAAGAGATGGGGGTGAGGATGCTGGGACAGGTAAGGAGGAGTCCAGTAGGCAAGTGTGAGATCAGTGGGCTTTTGGAGACTGTGAGTGTCAAACAGGCTTAGGAAAAATCATGGAGGACTGCAAGATGATGTGGAGGTGATTAAGGTTGTTTTTTGGCAGATGTAGGAAGCCGATCCAGGAGGAGGTCACAGGGCCAGGTTGTAGAAGCTTTTCAGGTAGGACATGGAGAAGAAAGGTCATGGCTTCCAGAGAGGGGATGGAAATGATGAACTCTTCAGGGGGAGCTCTGAGTGGAAGGTGAGAGGGATTTGAGAGAGGGGGCTGCAGGCAGGCACGGGGCTGGAGGGGAGTCCTAGGGAGTGGTACTTTCTGCTTCTGCTGCCAGGAGCATCAGGACAGGGCATGAGCTGCTTCCCACTCCACCTGTGCCCCCACCGAAAGTGCCAACCCTTCCCTTGGGGCAGGAACAGGGTATTGCCCTTGCAATCCCACTGAGCTGTGCTCTGGCTCAGGAGGACGTCCCCTCTTTTCTGACACTGCAGAGAAAAGCAGCTTGTGGACCCTCCCTTCCCACTGCTCGGGGCTCAGCCCTGCTCACCTGCAGCTGTGATTTGGCTCTGGTCTTAAACACAAGACACACAACTGGTGGAGAGTCTACCAAGGCTCTTGGAAAGTCATTTCAATGAGAATTTTGAAAAATGTACACCACTTTACTAGTTTGGATCTATTTACCATCAGAAGTGTGGGAGAAGAAGAAATGGAGCAGAAGAAAAGTGCAAGTTTTGGCAAGGCTGGTCGACTGCTGGAAAATGGATGGCAAGAAGGGCTTTTCTCTAGACACAAGGTTAGAAACACAGGGCAGAAGAGAAGAGAAAAAGTTGACGTGAATTGGATGAGGCAGCTAACGAAGGATTGAAGCAATATATTATATTGCTACTGTGGAGGAAGACAAATACCTTCCTCCCAGGGATGAGAGATGAGGAAAGAAGTGGATATTTGTTCAGTGTAGAATGCGAAAAGCTGATGGTTGTCCTCTCGGAAAACGAGATTGTTGGCTCTGTGAGGGGGAAAGTGCGGACTAAGTAAGACTTTCAAACCTGGAGTGAAGATTTATAAACTGTTCTTGTAAAAAGAAAGGAGAATTTTGCTTTGATAAAACAGATTTTGTCATATATCTTTTGTGTCCAGTTTGGTGTTCCCTCTCTGATACCGGCCCGGACCTGACTGTTCAGAGGAAGTTGGTGTTTTCTGTAACACAGGGAGAAGCTCAGTCTTGTGGAGGGGAGTCAGGGCGCACATGGACACCTAAGTCTGAGTTTGTTTCCTCACAACCTCTACTACAGTCTATGGCTGTGTATGCTCTCCTTTTTTACTAGCCATGCTGCTTGACCTATGACTGGAAGCAAAGTTAGTGCCTTGACTGCTTTCTGGAGGACCATTCACTTCATGACACGGAACAAATCCCACAGGATAAGGGGGCAAGAAGAGACCATAAAGCGAGACAATACTATTCCTTTTGGATGCTGGACTGAGCAAGGCAGAGCAAAAGGGTAAAACCTAAAATGTATTAGGAGAACAAAATAACATGCTTCTGTGTCTGCTTACCTGGTTCATTACTGACAGAGAGATACAGACATGTCATTTTCTAAATGGAAAAGAAAATCAAAATGGCTTTTTTTGAGAAGTGGCCCAGGTCCTGGGAGAATATTTGCACAGGTCCATCTCTCTGAAAAACTGCTGCTGGTGGCAGTGTGTTTCCTTCAGCGACTGAAGGAAAGGGCACTATGGAGATGTCAGGTCATCCAGGGTGAGGAGTGGGGGTCTGTCCAGCTGTTTTGGGTATGCGGTGGGGCCAGTACACATCTGGATGCACTAGGTGGCAGGGTCTGCCTGCCACAGCGAAGTGCGCTGTGGGGATGGTGTTTGCATGGGACAGAGCAGCAGGTGGAGAGCATATTTCCTCAGAGATGCCAAAAACGAGTCCAAAAGATCTCTATCTAAAGACGGTATGCAATTCATTATCAAATGCAAAACAGCCTGCTCCGGCATAGTTCACTGATGAGCAAGAGGCTTACATTTAGTTGATTGAGAAGGAAAAAGGGGAGCTTTGCTATCAAAATGTCTATGAGCCTTGTCTTCAGGTAGAAAGAGAACATCATGGGAAACGATTTCTTCCTCTGCCCTTCTGATATTCAATAAATTTAAAACTGAGTTGTTTGTTAAGTCTTGGGCAGACAGAGATTCATGTTTGCTCTTATATTCTGCACTTGACCTGACGGAAACAGAATTTGATTTTTGCTTGGGAACTGTGCTCAAGAGCAGCAAACTGCAGGTGTGTGCAAAGGGAGGGCTGGTGGAAACAGGACCTAGGGTCTTCTCCACCAAAAGCCCGACGTTTTTTGAGAAACATGGTTTGGGGGATAGCATTTTGTGAAGAGAAGATTGTTAGGGGTGCCGGTGGCAGCTATGAGAAATATAAGCAAAAGGAGAAATCATATCCTTGCCTCTGCAGAGAGGGATATTGAGGTGATGTGATTTGGCTGGAACTACATGGAAAGTTAATAACAGGGCCAAGACTGGTGCCAAATGAGCTCCCTGGAGCCCTGAGTTTGGATGGTCCAGCCATGTCTGGTGTGAAAGCAGGTGTAAGCTGCTTTCTGAGGTATGGGCCAAAGGCGGTGATGTTGACTGACAGAAAGAAGATCAAGCTTGGGAATAGCCATAAACGTGACTGCAGTATTTAAGTGGGCTCACCCCAGAAGCGTGCTTTGGTGGGGAGACAGCTTCTGTTTTTCACCACTGTAAAGCACTGTGGTTTTCAGCCTCCTCTCTGCAGAATGCAATGGGTCACATGTTAGATAAATATTGTCTATATGAAATCCATGCCTCTCGAAATCCATGCCTTTGCTGGCAAAGTTTTAGGGATCTCTAGGTCAAAAATGCTTGAAAACCACCAGTGTGGTTGTAGACTGCTGCACATCAGAGGTATAAAAATGGGTCCAAACCAAAACAGGGATCTTCATCCTCTGTCCCTGGGACAGACTCCGAAAGATCTCTCTTTTTTTTGTAAATTGAGCAGACTAACAGTATGAATCCAATCTGACATTTTTAGTTTTAGGCAGTGACTAAATGTACTTTAGGTCGTGACTTCATGTGGACATCAGTTGTTTTGGCTCCTCTCTGACAAGCAAATAGTTAAAATAAAAACATTGGCTGGGGGTGGACAAGGCTCAGACACTGTCCCTTAATATATTTTTTTCTGGAGAGTCCATCTATGAAAAGGCAATGTTGCATTTTCCTACTGCTAAATTTGCAGAGTATTCTTTCTGTTTCATGTAGGTTGCAGTGCAAATTGGCTCATTCTTTCCCATAGCAGCCTCTGGTCTATTGGCCTTATTGCACATAATTAATTTTGTCTGTCATCATCTGATCCCTCTTCCCACATCACTTGCGGCTTATACCACTGAAATTACAGCCATTGTTTAATTTCTTCTGATCTACAAAATATTGAGAGAAAGTATAATTTTCCCCTCAAGGTCCATCCTGACCAAAACCTATGTTTGATTTGATATACTTGGACTGACAAATAAAACCACAGGTAAGAAAAATAAACCTGTGGATACTTTGCCAGGTAAGCAAAGGAGGAAAGCAAAGCTGACCTCTTCCCTGCTTCCTTCTTCTTGTAACTGAAAAGGGAACTTTCAAAAGGCTCTAATTCAGTGGAATCACCTTATGGCATATAGTAAAAAGGGAGCAACATTCATTGCCCTGCTGATATTTGAGGACCATAGAAAGGTAGTATTCAAGAGAGGGAGCTCAGCTTCCTGAGATGATGTGGAGCCAGCTATGGTGTTTGCTTTTGATGGGGAATGGAGCAGAGACTACATTTCTGGTTGTCCTCAGATTGTGCAATGAGAGCTTGGGGTTTCTGCCTCCTCCTGATTCCTGTCTCCCTGCACAGCCAAGGGCCTGATGGGCTGGCTCACAGGGATCATGCAGGTCCATCAGGTCATGCCCTGAGTGCCAAGTGCTTCCAGTTACAGTGAGCTTTTGCTGCTTGGAGTCCATAAAAATGCCTTCATAAAAATTGGCATAAAATTTGGGCAACCTTCCAAAGTAAGGGCAAAGCAAATCCTCCCGAGCTGAAAAGCTGCATTTCAGCTGTGTGTGACCACTTGTGCATTAACTCTACACCTCTGGCTTTTGCGCTGCTTCACTAGATTCTCCTTTCATTGGCAATTATCTGCTCCTTCCTCCCACTTACCCCAATTAGTCATACCTCCTGTTCTTTTATTGGCTGATTCCACTTCCCCCACCTCCTCTTGCCCATGTTTTTTCATCTCTTATTCCTCTGGTGCCTTACCAAGATCCTTTGCCAGTTAGAGTGCTCTCTTCATTAGCAACACCCAACACTCATCTTGCCTCATTCCAGCGGACAAACCTGGAAGAGGCCAAGGCAAGATCAGGAATGGCAATCCAAGTGCACCAGCAAAACACACAAAAGTAGCACATATGAATCAGTAAACCAAACTCTGGCGCCAAGAACGAGAGAGCTCTGGTAATCATGGGAGACAGAGTGTTTCTGGCAGTGTAAGGGAATGAGATCTAGTCAGGGCTTTCCAGGTGCTTGCAACACACCGTTTTATTTCCAAGGGCTCTGTGAAAAGATGACACTGAGGAGGGAATGTGGACAGCCTAGGGTGATGCAAGTCTGTCTACAGGAGGACAAGTGTGATTTTTTAGCCCATGTTTACAGTAGTCTACCAGCCCAAGGAGCAGTCTGCTGCCCTAAAAGTAGCCTGAGCTGGTATTCAAATACAGCCATTGGACTTTCCTCTTAAAAATTGCTTATTTGTTTCACACGATGGTTCCACCAGACACCAGTCAGCCTTGACCGGGCTGAGTTCACTCAGCAAGTACCTCAACTCAATCACTTGTTTTTGGACTGTCTGAAAAAAAAAAATAAAAAGAGAGAAAAAGAAATCCCAGGAAAAGTGAACATTTCTGAGAACGATGGTTGTTTGCTATTTCGCTTCAATTTTATATGAACTATTTGGGTTGGCTACAGCGGAGCTGCCAGGTGGCTAAACATGCCGAGTGAGTGTGGTCAGTGCTTGGGACACGCACTATGCTCAAGGCATCCAAAAAATTATTCCTGACCTTCATTTAGTCTGCCAATCACTGCAGGCTGCCCTTACATCACATTTTTCACTAGCCAGTAATAGATTCATAGAAGTTAGGGATGGAAAAGACCCGTTAGGTCACAGAGTCCATTTCCCCCCCCTTCCTTCCCTCCGCTCCCTGAAGGTCAGCCCAGGGCTGTTCCCTACAGTGTATTTTCTAGTGCTTTGTCCAGTCTTATTTGAAATGACTCAAGTGGTGGGGCTGCCAACAGTTCCCTCTGGGAGCCTGTTCCACAGTCTAATGGGCTTCATTGTTAATTTTTTCCTGATTTCCAGCCTAAAATATCCCTTTGCTAGTTTTGTCCCATTACCCACTTGCACCACCCTCAACAGTTCCTCTCCTTCCTCCTCGCTAGCAGCACTCGCACTCCACTCTGCTAAAGCACCAGTTAGCTGAGAATTCAAAAGTGTTTTGCAAAAAGTAGACACCATTTCTTCCTATATAGCCATTGCAAAAAGAAGTTAAGGAGCTGGGAGAGAAAGTGAGTGATGAGTAGAACCAGACACAAAACTCACATCTCCTGACTCGATTCATGGCCTTTGTAGATAAAAACCTGTTCTCACCTCTCCAGTCAAATTTATACGCAGGGAGTTGAAAATGAGCGGATCTGAGGTTTTGATACTGATTGCATCAATCCCTTGACACTTAAGTTTATTGAAGTAGTGACTGGAAAGAAGGCTTAGAGTCTTTTTCTACTCCATCATCTTCTCCCAAAAAGATTTCTTATTGATGTTTGGATTTAACAATATCCAGGGCATTTGTTTTGAATAGGATGAGGCAGGTTGCCAGTATATTCTGACTAGATAACGTCCCAAACCAAATTTCTGGATGTAAACAGATACCATAGTAGACAGACTCCAGCTCCAAGCTTCACAGCTGGGCCTTGTCTCTAATGATACTTTGAACCAAAATCCCAGCTCCAAACAGGCACGGTATCAGATAGGGATTTTGAGCCTTGAGTCTCTGTCTGGTCAAAGAAGAGATGCTTTCTCAAATACCCTTCAACAAGTGTTTTCAAAATTACTCTGACCTTTTAGACCAGGTGTTATTGCCTAGGAGACCTTTGCAAAGGTGCTTACTGTGTCAAGTTGAACAGTAAATCTGTGATAATGCGGTCTTAGCTTTATCCTAGTTCTTGTATTAATGCTCTTTGAAGCAATCTGACATGGCATGAGCCCAACCTGCAAGGTCCCTTGAGGACTGGGCCCTCAGAAACTAGAGATGGAAGAGACCTACAGGATTAGCTCATCCTGCTCATTCCCCCGCCAATACAAGTCTGTTCCCCACGGTACATTTTCCAGTGCCGTGTCCAGACTGATCTTATTTTTAAATGATTCATATGATAGGGTTTCCTCCAGTTCCATTGGTGACTGGATGGTTGCCAGAACACTTTTTTTTCCCCCTTACTTTGACTTTGTGTCTTTGGATTCATCCAGAAATTTGAGGTCTGCAATTCGTACTGAACATTAACTGGCAGTAGAGCGAGTAACTGTAGAGAAGATTTTAAGGACTTTATCCTGGTCTCTTGAGGCAAACCAGTCCCTGACAGAAGCCAAGAAAAGTATTGTTTCAGAGAGATGTGGCTGTTGGTGAAAGTTGCTTTTGAAGGGCAGATGTGGGTTAGTTTGAAAAAGTCTATCCAAGCCTTTGCACTGACGCTGGTGGTAAAGCTGAGGTTTATATCCTACTTGTTGAATGCTCACGGCTGATGACTGGGATTGCTTACTTCTCTGAATTTACACTGACAGTGTGAATTTCAGGAGAGTATGCTGGGCCTATAGCCAGACAGTGTTGGCCAAGGAGCATGGAAGGAGTGTGGTTGACCAGGTGCATTGCTGCGAGCGTGGCTTCTTGCTTTGCCATCCCATGTCCTGAACACTTAAGTTACTTATTGCCATGCACTGTTCACCCTCCTGTGTCACTTGTCACTGTCCTGTGAATTGTTTAGAGTCCTTGGATACTGATGTCTGTGCCCTCAGGATCTCATCTTTCATGAAGAATAAATTACCACCTGGAAAAACAGTTGGGATGAGCAGTGTGACCAGATTTCCTGAGGCCTTCAGCTTCCACCAGCACTGTTACTTACTTTTCCTTAAAGAAGAGATAAAACCTAATTTCTTCTCCTTTCTGCTAGCCAACTGCAATGGTCTTATCTAATGAGATCTAACAGCACTTTATCTTCCTGCATGTTTTCTCGGAGATGTCTACATGTGGTTCTCATTCTTTTTTCCTGTGGGTTTGTCTTGAAGCCTGGAAAAATCTTTTAGACTGGCACTGACTTCTTTCTTGTAGGAAGGAAAAATGGGATTCAGCCTGGTTTGGGGGGATGAAGGTCAAGTGACTTCTAACAAGTGACAGTTGTGTGCCCTGCACTATGCTACACATCACCCGTGTGCTTTATTTTCACTTGCATAGTTAAAATGTGTGACCTTAAGATAGGGAGCTGCTGTCCAAGAAGTTCTTGCCACTCTTCAGTTAAAAAGTCTTTTGTTATGTAGAGGAAAAGGTCATGAGACAGCCTATATTGTTTAGCAGGAGTAAAATTATGTTTACAAGCACTTTGTTCTGGAAATATACTGGTGATATACAGTGAAATATACTGATAATCTGCAGAATAAAAGTGTTACTCATTCAGGAGTGACTGAAATGACTGACCATAGAGCAAATGACGTGAATTCTGACACAATTAAGTCAAAGCAAGATAATTAGAAATCAAAGTTGGAAATTAGAATGGAGGAATTTAGTCCAGTTCTTTCCATACTGCAGGTGACGCTAGATACCTTCCACCTGCAGTATATTTCCTAACAACCTGAGCCAGCGGGTGCATTTGATGTCAGTCCCTGCAAGGGTAGCCTCTGGTTGGTACCAAGTTGTGTGGCCATCCACATGGCACGGGATACAACTTCAAATCTCCTTCCTGCTCCCCAGGAAACTGACTGCTCCATCAACAGTGGTAAGATATCACAGCCGAGATGTCCACACTTAGATTATTTAGCTTTTAGTGTAGGAAACAAATCACATTTACTTTTTTTTTTTAAAGATTAAGCTAAAGGTCAAATGTCAGTCACCACTGTAGACAGACAGGAGATAAAAAGGTGATCCAGTTTCATAGCTACAGAATACAAATCAGAGATAACCTTTTCTTTCTTTAAAAAACATCCCACACAGATCAAATTTAATAAGCTTCAGGGTAAAGTGAAGGAATCATTTATTTTATCTGGCATGTAACTGATTAAAGTGTATGTGTTTTGGTCTGTTTATTTATAGCACCAACAGTATTGTAGATGTGGTGGGTTGAAAATTTTGTCGAAATTGTTTTTGGATGAAAGTTTTGCTTTTGACAGAGTAATTGATTTTGGTGAAAAAATAGTCACTCTTGGGAAAAAGTTTCCCCTGAAAAATAGCATTTTGGCTGGCAACGGATTTTTTTTCATTTTTCATTTTTTGATGAAAAGTCAAAATTTTCCATGGTGAGAAAGGAAATTTCCAAGTAGCTTCAGCATGAGGTATTTTATAGATAGGCAAGAAATAATCCTGCCTCAAAGGGAATATAATATAAACTGACAAAAATCTAAGAAATTTGGATCAGTAATTTTGAAGTCACAAAAGTTTAAATTCAGCAGCTTCTCATGTGCTTATTAGAACCTCTCCAGTGATTTGTTTTTAATGCTTCAATTTGGGATTACCCATCTGAGAACATCTCATTCCAATCACAAAGTCCTTTTCCATAGTGTTTAAAGTCAGTAGAGACCATGAGATCATCTAGTTTGGCCTCTTTATGTATAACTCAGTTAACCCCTTTCCGAGACCAAAAGTCACGACCGGCAGTAAAAGCGCAGTAAAGCTCTAAACTTTACTTTCAGGCAGTTTACCTTTTTCATGTGTTGATTCTTTTGTTCATTCTATCTAAGTGTTAAAATAAATTAAATAGTTAACAGTAGGGTTTTTTTTTTGTTTGGTTGGTTGGTTTTTTTGGCAATTGGCAATAGTTGTCCTTGTGTATTCTTATAAATTAAAGGTCACTTTTGAAATCCATTACTTGTTTCTCATGAGGTTGCGGTATACTATCATCAAATTACCAAAAATGTAATGATCTTTAATACTATATTGATGGTATATGCAGTAGAGATCTTCTGTCTCTTCCTATCCTTGTCGGGCATGGGAGGAGCAGGGAAAAGGGTAGTGCAATGTTCTTTAAAAATGTCAGAATTTTATGCAGTGTTGTGCTTTGGTCCCACCAAAGATACAGGAGTTTAATCTTAGAAAACAGCACCTTAACAGATTTCTCAGGGCTGCAGTAGCATTTTTTCCCGTAGATTGATGCTGCAACCTCAGCCTGTCCCATTCTGGCTTTAAATGCACCTCAGAACTGCTGCTTTCCAGAAGACTATTCCTGTTTTATAGGAACATCCCTTAGACATATGAATTTATGAAAAACCTTTTTTTGAGTAGACCCAGATTACCTAGCAGTTCAGTTTGCTCTGGTTGTCCTCTCCCCACTTTTGTCTACCATTCCAACTGTCTTTACATCATCCACAGAAATTATCCACAGTAATTTTAGATTTCCTTTCAAATACTTGAGGATAGTATGGTGTCTCAGGTTTATAGCCATCATTTTGTGACTCTCCTAGAAATATCCCTATTTCATGACATTGCTTGCAAATACTTTAAGGTATATCAGTTAGATAACTCTCAATTAATTTTGTATGGTGTTTCTTAGTACTATATACTGCTCTTTTTTTTATCAGAATGTTGTGTGGCACCAGGTCAAACGCCCTATAAAATTTTATTACATCTACACAGTTACATATATCCAAAAAAAACTTCATAGAGAATGAACTCAAGTTTGTTTAAACAACACTATTTTCCATAAAGCATTTCATGTTGTCTGGTATTCATTATATTATTGTCCTTTATTTTGTTATCAGTTAAATTCCATATGTGTTTTTTTTATTCTTTTTTTGAGGTTGATGTCAGGATAATCAGTATTGTAACTCTGGTAGGTACAGTTTGCCCCTCAAATGTTTTTACAAGGTGATCACTCATCTGGTGTTGTCAGATGTCATCTGGTGTTCTTTGGTGTTCTGGGATTTAATAGAAATAAGAAACAAGTGAGCAGGGATTTCTTTAGGCAAGTCCTTTGTGATTCCTGGGTTCAAGTTATCCAGGCTAACGGATTTAAAATGTACATCCTAAGTAGATATCTAATTTCTTCTTTTGGACCATTTTTTCCCTCTTTGAAATAAAAATTGCCTAATCATACTTTGGTGGTTAAAACACATCATGGTCAAACAGAAGACAGACATTTATTCGTTTTTTTTTGTTTGTTTTCATTATTGCTATAAAGAATTTTGCCTTTGTCACTGAGAAATCTGCCTTCATTTTCTTTAATCTCAATATATTTAAATTTCTTCTGACAACTACTTTTGCCAGCCATGACTGTTTCCACACCTTCTACTCGTTACAGCTGCTAATCTGTATGATTTGGTTCGGGTTTCATATCTTTTCCCATTTCTTGAAATTCTAAACATTCAGTATACCACTGAAACAAGACAAGCTTTCAGACAATGTTGTCTTTTTTGTTGATCATATGCTCTCTGGTCATCTAACAAGTTCTTGAAGAACTCTCCATCGTCTTTCATGGTTTTTGTCTACATTTTTCCTATTAGCAAATTTCTCTTATAATTTTCCCAATGCCAGAATGTCTGTTTGGAAATCTCCAAGTATTTTTGTTATTTTGGACTGTACTGTATCTGCCTGCACAATAAATAGAAACTGGTTGTCATCTGCAGTTCCTAATGAAGTACTATTTTACTGTTCAGAATTCAATTCGCCTTTATCCTTCATAAAGAATTATCACATACAAATACCTCATGGATTTGTTTCCCTTCAACAGGCAGCTGCTTCGCCATTCCCTTTTTTCCTTCGGTGTTTCTGGTGGCTGACAGCCTTCTGCTCTCTCTCCTCAAAAACTTCCTTTGGACCTTGCTCATTTTGTTTACCCATCAACGTTCAGGATCCTGCATTTCTGAAATATCAAAACTCAGTCATGAGCCACCAGAGATCTGAGTTAACTTATTTATCTGATTTATCATCTTATAATATTATCCAGCAATACTTCCATTATAAAATTACTTTCTTCTGGTGTGGTCAATAGGGACTGCAGCTCCACAGATTGAAAATTCCCATTTAAGGCAATGTGCCCAGTCAACTAGGGAAAGCTAAATTTAAGATGTCCCTGTTAAGCCTGTTGGGTCTTTCTGATTAACAAAGTACAGAAGCCTTTATACTCTACCAACTGAAGCAGTGAGATTTATGAATTCACCAACAAATGATTCATAGGTTTAAGAAATAAAGTAAGCAAAAACTTCCTATAATTAATTACCGAAGTGCTAAGAGGTGGTGCTCAGGGGGTACAACAAACCAGAGTTCGAATTGTTGTTGCTAATTAACTCTGCTGCCTGCACATATGCATTTTCTCTTCTAGTTTCTCTTTACCTGCAAACTTTACTCGCAGCATAACTGTACCATATTAAAGCTGCATAACCAAGTTAAGGATGAATTGACAAACAAAGCAATTTAAATGATGGTGGGTTAATGAGATTTGGGGCTCATAGATTTTGAAAGGGGCCACTCTCCCAGTATGTCTGACCTACTGTGTGACAAGGGCCCCCTCAGCCCAGGCAGCAGTTTTGTCACGTGGGGAACTGGAATTATTTTAGTCTTAGACAAGTGAATGATACCGTGGCTGCTAACTTGCTGTTGAACTACTAGAGCATGTCACTTAAACATCCAATCCACATTTCAAGGCTCCAAGCGATGATGAATTTACCACTTCCCTGGGTAATATGTTCCAGTGATTAATTACTCTCTCGTAAGGAATTTGTGTCTTATTTTCAGTTTACATTTTTCTACTTTGCACTTTCAACCAACTGATCTTGTAGGACCTTTCTCTGATACAGTTAAGGGGTTGCTTGTATCATGCCTCTCCACTTCAGAAGCTTTAAAAACTGCTCTCTGTTTCTTTGAGGGCCTAAAGTGATGGAACTCTTTACATCTCTTGTTAGAAGATTTGTTTTCCAGAACTTTTCCAACTTTTGGTATGTTTTAAAATGTGAATTCCAGAGCTGGATATGTTGCTTAGGGTTCTTACCAAACCACGTGTGGAGGCAATACTGCTATGTTTAACCCAAAGCATTACTATTTTTAGCATGGAATTAAAGTGATTTTTTCCTCCCCCTGCTTTTTGCTGCCATATCATGATCCCTATAGCAGATTCCTGTGATCCACGGTCCACCTCTGCAGTGTCAATCTTTCTCCTGTGCATACCCCTGCAGTTAACACAGGTCGTTTTTGTGGCAGAATTCACTTCATTACAGCAAAAGTAAATAAAGCCTGTCAGCACTCTAGCAATGAGTGTCGGTGCTTACCTTGGAGCTGAGCTGGGTGGGTAAATATACACTGTCTTTAAAATACTGTGAATGGCCAACTGGATCGCATCCATGCGAGTGCGTCAGAAAGAAATCCTAACAGCCTATTGTTTCGCTTGTGCCTGTGTCTTTAATGATTGCCTGATACAAAGAAGAAAAAGCAATTATCAAAGGCAGCTTTTAGAAGTAACTTTACATATGGGATGCAATTACAGTGTGAGCAAACACTGGCTTAATAGTGACAGACAGTGACTAAGAGATCTGATTACCAGGGAACCAGCTGCCAAAATCACATCCAGGAAAAAAAGTGTGGGGGGAAAAAAGCTTTCAGACTGGTCTGCATATTTGTTAATCCATAATTAGTGATACTGGCAAACTGCTGTGCATGCCGGTTTATCCCTGTGCAGTCTCCTGTGTCCCTCAGACACTCGTGCATCCCTTGTTGGAGCTCGGAGACATCAGAGCAAACCAACCAAAGTCACCACCACACCCTTGGGGCTCTCTGGGCTTGCTCTGGATTCCTGAAATCACTTCAGAGGGACTCTGTTTTCAGCACACCTTGGAGTGTGCCCCCAAGCTACCCCTTGGACTTCAAATCCCTCCCGTCTTGCCTCATGTTTTGTTTTGGCCTCTCCACCCTGCTCTCCTCCTGATTTCACTCAGTGTTTCCCAGACTTGCTGTATCTGACTCTCCCTGCAGAGATTTTCCATGCTCTGCACCTCAGGGATGCTTATTGTTGTCCTCGTTTAGGCTTCTCTTGCCCTTAGCCTCGGGCGTTACCATTCAATGTGGTGACGGCAGCAGCGGGATGGTGGCCTGGGAGAGGGTCAGGAGGGCTTCGGGGGGGGCTGAGACCACCCGGTTCACGCTGAACTCCTTCTGTGAAGGGGTCCCCGGCATGTGCCAAACGCCTCTCCTGGGCACAGTTTGGTGGGGAGAGCCAAAGTCCTCCTGTGTCTTACTGGTACGGAGACAGCCCCGGTCTCATGGCAGCCCCGCGTCTGCTCTCGGCTCGTGCCTCACCAGTCGGGAACCGCTGGCTTTGCTCGCGCTCTCGCTGGTGTCTGCCTTGGCTGACGAATCCCTCACGCAGAGTTGTGGCATCTTTACGCCCTGTTTTAATACTGCTACTTGTCAGTGGATACATGAGTCAGTACATCGTCAGCTGCATCCTGCCGCTCTCATCTGGGGCCCAGTCTCCAGGCTCTGATCTGCGGTCTATCCCCAAAAAGACAGCACTCCTTATTGTTTCCTTTTTCATGTGCCTGCCTCTGGACTGCGAGAGATTTCAGAGGGTTCATTTTGCTACGTGCCTTTTTCGCTTTCCAGCGTGCTTCCCGTGTTGGCCCCCAATGAACGAGGAGGTCAGGTCCAAACCAATGTGGGAGGTGGAGGAAGGTGTCCTGCGGGACAGGCACTGCAGCACCCCTTCATTTATTTCTAAGGACGCCGGGGTTCATCCTGGAGATGTGCTTTCACAAGAGTGTTACGCTGATGGGGGGTGTTCCCCTGCTCCCTGCATCCCTCACCCCCGACCAACAGCTACGTTGACCCTGTGATGAGCCAGCGCAAGGGCTGCACTGAAAGAAACACAACCCTCCTGCTACCCCCAAAGTGCACGAGACTTAACAACAGCCAAAATTGGATAAGCATCCACTCAGTGGTTTTTTTTTTTTTTACGTGTTTAAGAGCAACTTCAGGAAAAAGTGATTTGGTTGGACTATTTTATTTATTTATTTTTAGTTGGACATGGATAGTGAAGATCATGCATGGAAAGTCAGATGCAAACATTTTTTTTCTGAGATCTTTTGTGCCAACCACAGAAATGCCAGGAGGATTAGGTAGGCAGGTCAGTCTTTTTAGAAACCTGACTCCTGATTTTTGATTTGCCACAAAATTTCTATGCCACAATTTGCAACGTGAAGAAGTATTGGCAAGTAATGTGGGTAATTTAGTCTCTAGTACGGACTTGTGCTGCTTCATGTTCCATCGCCATTTTTCTTTTGAGTATTGCACGCCATTTGGAAACATGGTAATATTGTCATTTCATGATGTATTCTGTGTTTTGGATGGTGCTACAGTTTTTTTGTTCCTGTCGTCTTTTACAACCAGCAGATTAGATCCGGAAAACACACTTTATATTCTGATAACGGAGGAGGAGTGAAATCCTCATCCAAATGAAGTCAGTGGCAAAACTCCCATTGACTTCAGTGGGGATAGGATTTCACCCCATCTTGTGTTCCCTTGCCTAAAAAAGGAAAAGAGACCTGATCCAAAGCCTGTTGTAGTCAATGGAGAGATTCCCAGCGATTTTAATGGGCCTGTATTTGGTCCAGCATGAGGTTATTCAGTCACCTTCAAATTTTACAGGCATATAGCACTCATGTTCCCTTCTCCAAGGACTAATAAGCTTTCTCTGAGTTAGATAAATTTCTACACATTTCTTCTCCTGAAGCATTTGAGTATACGAAGAAGTTCTTTCCGTTTTTTTTTTTCTTTTCCTTTCCCCCATTGTTTCTTTTCAGACACTGTTTTGCCTCATGGTGATTCTAAATCATCACAAAACAAATCAACACTGAACAACAACCAGGATATGTAAGTTTGGCTTTATAGATTCCAGTTCCATGAACTTTGATTTAATAAACTTACCCTCTTTGTAGCAGAAAGCACAAAACATGGGTGGGTTGATGAACTTGAAACCTGGTTCTGATTCTGTCCTACATTTAAAAGCTAAATTTGAGTCTGATAAAGTTTTAAAAACACTGGTAATGTGAAGAAGATGCTTCACTGTTCTCTTTGTATTTTTAACCTTCTTTCCTATTAAAACTGTAAACAGTTTTATATTATTGCAGTGAATTCTTCTCTAATTTACTCCAGTGTAAATCCAGAAGAATGTTTCTGAGGGCAGGAGAGCCGTTCTCCATTCGCAGCGGGGTGAGCAATGGCCGGCTCTGCCAGGCTGCTTCCCCCTTCCTCTTCCTCTTCTTCTCGCTGTTTGCGTATGATAACCCTTGACAAAAAGTGTCATTAAGTGATGCACTGGTTCCAGTGATGGTTGGTTGTCTCCACCATTCACTGTCTCCTTGGTTGTGAGGATCTAAGTGCCTGTGATATAACCAGAACAATTCAGGCTAAAAAAAGCCATTCTGGTGGATTCTGTTTACCCCGCTCGCCCCCATAATCTCAAAATATGACTATTTATTTTCATTTTTGCATTGGAAGAAAAACAAAACCTCAAAAATTTTATGAAAAACTTTTTGTGGGTTGAAACATCTGGTTTTGGCTCACTTATCAGGGCCTGATTTGAATCTCTCGCATAACTTTTGATAAGGCAGAGGGACTCTCTCCCTCTCTCACAGACACATAGACATACAGAGAGTATCTGCTTTGGATTTCAGAAACTTTCATGTCAAAACTTTCTTTTAAATTTGAAGAAATTTTATAAAAAATATTTTTGGTCCACTTAAGATATTAGCTTTAAGTTAATGTGTCTGAAGAGTTGAAGGAACAATGGATTTTTGGTTAAATGTTTCCAGTTAGTTTGCTTTCTTGCATAATTAAATTAATTTCAGTTGAGAATTGACTTTTACCAAGTTTCTCTCCAAAAGTAAATATGTTCTGTAGAAAATCTTGCCTTTTTCTCTGTTTCCTCCCCTTTCTCTTCCATAGTTTTCTTTATAGTTTTCCCCACAGTAGTCTATAAAAATAGTGAGCATCCAAGTGGGTTTTTCAGGTTTTGAGCTAAATCAGAGTTTCTTGTTCACTTTGTGTGCCAATGAAAAGCACAGATCTGTGTTTTTTTGGCAGATATGTTATTGTATGCTTTATAGATCTACAGTAAGAGTGATCAGTGCTCACTCTTACAATGAGACTCACCAAGCCCAGCTGCATAGACCTGAAGTTGTATCTAAAAATTGAAATATTCAACTTCAGCTCCCAGACAGAGAATTAGGCAACTCCAGTATATAGCCCTGACTGCTGTGTCTGCTGTAGGATAAGATGAACAGCTTCTTGGAGGTGGCCGCTCCTCTCTTTGACCCTAAAGGGAACCTAGGGTTTAGTTCAGGCTTAGACATCAAAATGTCGTAAGCTATGGCAGACGAATCCTACCCAAAGTCCTTGAACTGGGATAATCAGTTTATACCTTCCACTTGATGAAATTATTTGGTCTATTTAATTACTATATGAAATTCTTGTAAACATAAAATTGCAAACTAACGATCCTTTGTGCCTTATTTCTTTTTGGAGATAAGCACATTCATTGACGTGGTAGTTGCTTTCTTCCACCTCAGGAAGAGAGATACTTCTCCTGGAAGATGTTGCAATATGATCCAAAGTCAAAGTCTTTGCATTGACTTCAGTGACTTCTGAATTATGGTGAAAAGTGTTTAGCACTTTTTAAAGCATGGAACCCAAAAAGTGGAATTTTCCATTATTCAGAAGATACAAGCTGTTGTCAAATGTTAAGGACATTATGATTTTAAACTGAAAAATAGGGCAGTTAATTATATTGGGAAAGTTTTAGGGGTTTTTTTCCCCTTCTCTAGCTTCATAGGTCTAGCAGTCAATAATTGTTAGTTAATAAATGCACATCTGTAGGCAACAGGTTTACATCAGAAATGAAAGCATTTTTTTCCCTTCACAGATTAGATCCTGGTTAGAAACCAATGCACAGAAAATAAAATCCACTAAGATATTGTTGGGCTGATCTTCTGTTTCTAATACTGCATAGAAAAAAAAGTTGACAAGTTGTTTTCTATAACCAAAATCATTGTTTTGTTCTTTTAAAATCTTTTTAAGGCAAAAATTCCAAGGGCTTAGACTGTATTTACATATTTTTAGCAGCTTTCTGTAGTTAATTTTTGTCATGTTATCAGCACTACCTTCTGTAGTTAATTTGGCTTGTAGAAAGCCGTGATTAATGGGTCTTTACTATAGCATTAATTTTCAGCCACAACCCCTCCTTGCCCTTTGGTATTATGTTAATTACTGGAAAAGAACCGTGAAATCGTGTATGGCACAGAGCTGTGGCGTGGCAAAGAACAACAATCAGAACCGAGGTTCTGAGATGTGTCTGAACAGAAGAAAGTGTCTGACCCGGCTAATGGAACCAAAAATGTCCGGGGTTTGGGGGATTAGGCAGTTCTGGTTTATTCTGGGCAAGTGCTCTATCTTACTGCTTTCCATTGCCAATGGCAGCTTTTGGATAGTTCTGAAGAAAATTACTGGGCGCTTCTTTTCAGTCTTTGGGAGGACACTTAATTTGAAAGCACTTATCTCAGTAGAAAGCCTCCCTGATCAGACTGCTGTAAGGACCATTGGTTCTTGATCCAAAACTAACTGGAGTCATTGCAGAGAGTTAAGCTTTAGATCTGCCCTGTTCTTATGGAGAAGATAATCCTAAAATGGTCACCCTTGGAGAAGTGATTTACTGTATGACAAAAAAAGCGCTACTTGATAATCCTGTGAGCAAACTGCTGGAATAGCAAACAAAATAATTTAGTCATGAGGCTAGAATTATTATTTATTACTGCCAAAATAAATGGCAATATGATAAATCTTAGTAGAAAAGAGAAAGATTTTTTTTAATGTGGGGAAATCTTGCAGTAGCCAAAATTAGGCCTGCCTGAAACATTTTCTTAGCTAAATATCCAGTTCCTCACCTGATCATTATTCTAAATAAAGTAAATGAAGTGTTGCCCTGTTTACATAAATTTGGCCAGAACTATCAAAGAACTTGGGCCACTAGGGTGAGTCTTGCCAGAAAGTAAGGAGCTGAGTATAAGAGTGTGAACCTCAAAGCTTCTTCTGAAATAGCTGGGTGTCTAACACTAGTGGGTAGGTATTTGTCCTGGCTTTTATACATAAAGCTCCTATGCACCTACATTTCTTATCCTGCAGGTGCTGGAGTAACACAGGGAAGCCCTTCTGCTGAAGCCTAGCTGGGATTCTCCGGCCAAGGGGACATGCTTGATCCCATCAGCATGCTCAAAAAAATCTGGCCATTAGCTGCCACAAAAAACACAGTTGTCATGACCAGTTCAACTAAAGAATACACAATAAAAGTGGTACTACCTGGCATTCCTTATTTATGAGCAATGAGAGTAGTTACCCAGGCTGTGAGGGATGAGGTCTTCATGCCTACCTCCTTCAGAGGGGATCCTACATCTCCAACCCTTGAAAATGTGCTGCCCACCAGGCTGTTTGGGAAAAGAGAAAAAGAGATGAAAGTCATACTTCTCCTTGATTTGGGGACTGCTCCTAGAGGCAGAAAAAAATGCTGGATTCAGCCAGAAAAGATTAAAGAGGGAGAGAGAAAGAAGATGGTGCACTGTGCTCTTCCATGGGCTGTTGTAGTGGTTTGTGCTGAAGTTTACAAGCAGTGGATAGGACCCAGAACTCACTTTTATTTCACACAAATGCCCCACTTACTGGGTTGGAGAGTCATACCCATTGGCCCCCCATAGACAGTTTCCCTTCCCGGAGGAACTGCCTCTCTGAAGTGACTGGGTGCGAACTGTGCTGTAAGGCCCAAGCCACTTGTCACATTAGCACAAGGGGTGATGTCCCCCAGCTGCGTGGAAGGAGCAGTGGGGGGCTATGGGGATACAACAGGCACTTGGCAAGGCTTGCGATGCCCCTAAGTGACAGCAGGAGTGGCCTTGTGAACTGGTGAAGGACAGGTGTCACCAACAGACAGGGGAAGAAACAAGACTGAAAACAAAAAAGTAGAAATTACATTGAGAAGTGCTGGGACTTTGTAACTTTTCCAGCTTAAGTGCTTGACTCTCTTCTCTGAAGCCAAGAAGTATCATTTCAGTCTCTCCCACTGATGATATAAGACTGCTGCATGACACATAGCCTTTATAAAGCATCAAACTTCTAGCAATATGATAGTTGTTTTTATCACAATGCTCCCAACAAACAGCACATGCTGTTAATATGAATCTATCTTTCAGCAGCAGATATTTCAGGCACTGTTAGTAACATAATCTCATGATGTTGCCATAATAGAGTATGCTGCAGATCCAAATCTTGCTGGAGCGAATTCTTTCTTGGGTTGTTTTCCTGTAGCTCTTCTTGGCTTCAGTGGGACACGTGTTCCTATACTGTGAACATGCTCAGCCTTGTTCATCTTTATACCGTGTTAGGGCTCTGTTAGCCTAAATTTGTAGGCTCTGCAAGAGGACTGCAGGTAATGGCATGGGATGGGGGACACTGTGGAGGAAAGGGGAAGGAGCAGTGGGTCCCACCAAGAAATAAAACAGGACAGTAGCAAGGCTGTGATGCTGTTATACTCTCCTTAAAAGAGACACAGTTGAGGTGGGTTTAAGGGTGCAGCATGCCGAGGGCAGAGGAATCCCTGGGATCCCAGCACAGGACTCTCAGGAGCTGCTTGTGTTGGTGTTGGCTGCGGGGTCCAGCCAAGAATTTCCTCTCTCTCCCGGGCAATTAGCAGTATCCCTTTGCAGTGTCTATACTAACAAATTAGCAGTGCCAGAGGTCTTGCCTTGGCCCCGAACACCCTTGTTTCTGTCATTAAGTTGTTAGAGCTGTCCTTGGCATGGTTTTGGCTTGGACTTACTGAAAGCCTCTCATACTATTCCTGGTCCTGGTTCAGGAGTTAGCCTGGGCCAGGGACCATCGACAAGGCGGTTTGGATGTGGCCTCCCTACTTTAGAGGCCAGGAGAGTTTAATAAATGCATGTGGCCATGTTATGACAGCATGCTTCAGCTCCCAGGGCCAGAGAATGGGGTCTGGATCTGCCCGGTTTATTGGTTGGGATGTAGTCATCATGTCTGAGAGCCTCCTGCAACTGTGAGGCTCTTGTTTCTTCTACTGTGATGCAAAGAGCAGACGAAATAAGACCAAGCCAGGCGCAGATAACACTTTTTAAAAGGTCAGTCCTTTAAAAGTTACATTTTTGCTAAGCAGAGAGCGAGGCAGAGAAATTTAGATATCAGAGGAACTCAAAGAAGGACAGACCTAGTTTAGTTGATGATTACAATTTTGCATGTGTATAAAAAGAAAGCTGCAGAGCATTAGAAATCAACAGAAAATCAATATATGAAAGGCCACATGTTTGATAAACTAGATCTGGAAGTTCTTTTGAAATTTCAGGTCAGTTTTACAAATTAAAGTGTTGCCAATATTCATCTGAACATGTCTAGAAGTGTTAATCCAATACGTATTCATTCCTGAGCTTTACTGTACGCAGACTGCCATCTGCCAGTAACCCCACTAATTTAAATGGAGTAGGTCTAATGTCAGGTTGATGGGACACACTGCTGACTTGGGACCCATATATGCTTAAGGACTACTCCTTCACTCGATGTTGCAGTTTGAGTAATTGCTAATTCTTCGAAGGTGAAGTGAATAGTGTTTTAGTATTACAGCTTCATCCTCCACTCACACCAACTGACTCGAAGCAGAGCCTGAAGGAAACACCTTCAATTTCCTGACCGGAGTTCAGGGCACATCTTTTCCATGACACCCACGAGGTCCCAGTCCTGAGCAGTTCAGGAAATAAGGGGTTTGTCTTCTGCTTCTGCTCTTCAAAGCTGGTAATTCAACATTACATTCTGCCACAGACCTGAATAAGAGTGAAAGTTTAACCACTTCCATACTGTGTCAGCTACAGTCAAAGGTTTAGCCTGAGACCGTTTGCAAATAAACCAATGCAACAGAAGACTTTCCTTTTAAATACGTTTAGGTTGGAGTTGTGTACTAAAAATGAAGAAAAAATGAGAAGCTGCAAAACCCGTTCAGAGTTTGGCCTATAGAGCTAGTAAGTGTTTTCTGTTTTTGCAGAAAGAAATAATGCTCAGTCAAACACCTACAGAGTGTAATTGTACGTGACAGTCCATGTCAGAGTTCAGCAATGAAAATTGAAGTAAAATCTTTTTTTTTTTTTTTTTTTTAAGCTGGGAAACATGCATCAGCCTAATGAGTAACAGTTTTTTGTTTGTTTGTTTGTGTTTTGTTGTGGTTGGTAGGGAGGACGCATTCTTTTGTTCTCACCATTTTGTGCTGGCTCCGGGCTGTGAACGCTACCATCGCATTGACTTTGACAGATTAGGCTGGAAAAACAGACGTATTTTAACTAGCAGTGCCCAAATACCAGCTCTGT
Organism: Tringa tobata; assembly: GCA_033628505.1. Lineage (NCBI taxonomy): Eukaryota > Metazoa > Chordata > Aves > Charadriiformes > Scolopacidae > Tringa > Tringa tobata. The sequence goes on from JAHREE010000186.1 coordinate 385,422, forward strand.
GATATGATTCACTTTGCGGAGGAGGAGAACGGTTTGTTTGAATCGCTGGCTGGTTTATGCCTGAACGACGCCTGTTGCAGAGGAGCTTTCACCTGCTAAATCTGCACAACCTGTTCTCTCTCTAAAGGAGTGCTTTTGACAGTCCTCACATACACATGTGCTGTGTAAACGAGCTGAGGTCTGCCTTATACACTTTGAATTATAACCATGCTGTGGTGCTATTAATTGTCTTTGCCATCAGTTTGCTCAGAAGTCTGATCCTCGAGCACAGATCCAAGAAAAGAGATACATCCTCTTAGACAACAACCCAGAAAAGCACATTTCTTCCAGAGAAGCAGTGGAAATACTTTTCACTTTAAAAAAATTATCTAATTAAGCAGTTAGTGAATGTTAGTTTTAAGACTTCAATGTGTTCAAGTCCTCTTAGCACACAGTTTTGCTAATTTAGTGTGCTGAATGATTGAGGAGGGTAGAAGACATGTTAGGAACCAGAAGTGACATGATTTTAGTGAGCAGGGAATGGTTATTCACTGTTTATCATAAGGCAAAACATGAAGGGGCTTCTGAGAAGATGATAGGATGGCAAATTCAAAATAAACAGCACATAATTAAGCTGCAGCACTTATAATCCTGAAAGTTTATGTGAATTTCAGAAAGCAATTAGATGAATTCATGGAAAACAAGCTAGTAACATGAAGAAACAATCTCTGTCTTGGGAAGACCCTACGCCTCTGATTACTGGCAGCAGCAAAGAAATGCTGAGAGGCATCAAGATTAATTTTGCCTGTTATTCTGTATTTTCTTAGTCATCTTCTACCTGTCACAGACCCACATGAATCTTTGTGTTCTTCTTGCAAAATGAAGACCATAAGCACAACAGTGAATATAAACTGGTGTTGAAGTTGCATCAAGTAGAACATAAATTGGGAGTACTGTCTCACCTAACATTGCCAATCATAACTTTGTTCACACAAAATTTGTTGGTTAAAATTTCTTCATTTAAGCTTCTCTGCAATTTTATGTTGACACTGAGTTCCTCCATACCTTTTTAAGTAAGCAGATTTCTAATTTTATTCTGCTGTTAAAATAGATATCTTGAGAGGAATTCATGTAATGGTGAAAGATTCTCTCTATAGTTTACGGTATAGTAACTGATTACCTGACAAAAAGAAGATAATGTTTATGCAATTAGTTTGTTACTTTTTTTCTGATTGTGGAAACTGCTTTAGGGTAGTTTTCTTAAATGTCATTAGAAGATGAAATTGCCCAGTTTAAAGAATAGAGAAAACTTTCTACACTAACGGATGTTGAGTAAATACTTTAAGGCTTCACAATATCTTTATATTAAAATCAACTATGTTAACTAGTAAACAAAAGGTCTGACTTCCAATGAATCTTCAATTAGTGCATCTAGTAATGAATCCTATATATCCCTTACCTTACACACTTTTACATATATATAGGTATTAATGTGTGTAAGTACATGAACATATTTTTTGTGTCTGCCATTATATGTATATGAATGGTATAGAAATGATATATAAATCACAAGCCTGAAAAGAAAATGAAACAATATTGCATATCAAAGAAGGCAAATAACACTTTCCCCTTACCACAGAAAGGTTTTTAAAAATAAAAAATATGTAGTGTCAATAACTGTTCTCAATATAATATTAGTCTGTTGGCTTTTTTCATCATAAAAAAAGGTTTACTAAAAATAAGTTGTCCCAATCTCTTTACTTTGTCACTACTTCTTTTGACAGATACATATCTGGTTTTACAGTTTTTAGCAGAAAACTATCATCCTATATCTGATAAAGGGAAATGTGTCTGTTAATATTGCAAGTTATATTTGGAGACAGCATGTGCAATACCAAACGCCAGAACGCCAATACGACCCATCTGCCCAATATGTAAAGTATAATAACACCATTATGAAGTGATGATATGTTTACATACCCTTGTAACAGGATTAAAGTTTTCTTAATTGTCCCCTGCTTGAACCTAATGTAATGTTTTTGGTGTGTCCTATAGAATAATATTGAAAGAATGAACAAATCAGTGGCGGAACCTTCTGAGATTTGCCTAATTACAACTCAAATTGTTCCCATATTGGAAATTACATGCATATAATGCCTTTTGGGGCACAGAATAGAAGAAGCATATGAAGGTCAGCCAACAGTGCATTGCAATAAGTTCTGTCTTCATGAACTTCTAAAATGTCTTTTTCATGCAATGAGACACATTAATTTACTAGAAACAGATTTCAGAATTGTTTTATCCAATTTTGGAAAGCTTATTTCTGCAATCCCCATAAACCTGCTGCAGAAAACATAAATTGCAGTTGCCCTGAATTTAGTTAAATCGCCACAAACAGAAATCACTCATCTAGGTCATATGTGGGATTCGGGTGCTGCTGCTGCTGCATTTCAGGTACAGGGTTCATTTTTAAAGATTCTCAAGAGTCAACCAGATCTTGACCCATGCATCATTCAAAACAGCCCAGTGAAATGAAGGGCAGTCTCAGACAGGTCAAAGAGTACCAGCTCTGTGTGCCCATGACACTGTTGCATGTTTGTGATAGGTGAACTTGTGATAGCTTTTCTTTTTATTCCACATGCCATTTTATTCCATGCCTTTTTGCAGCAAAGCTGCATGTTAACCAATGTAATTTCTTGCTAGCCTTAAAGTGCTGACCCCACTGAGCAGCACTGCAAGTCTGAGGGCAGAGAGATACTTGCAGAATGATGAAGTCTTTGGGGAATGCTTAAAGGATCTGTGAGGTCTTGCTGAGCTGTTGATAATGGCTAGCATTTCAGGAGATCGAAATGACTCTTTTCTTGATAGATTTGATTGCTTCAAGTCGAAAAAATCCCTTGACTTCCTGATTCAAAAAGTGTACTCTACAGTTGTAACAGTGGTATTATGCAGTTATTCCAGGTACTGAAAAATCATACAAGACATTAAAATATGTTAACTTCTATATATTAGCGTAAGAAATATTCTAACACCAGTATTCTAATAAAATCACAGTTTGATCAATGCTTACTCACACTGTGAAGCATCTGAGGACCGACATGTTAGAAATAGACCCTATACCACCCTGCAACCATAAAATTAAACAATATACACAAGCACTGGTTGGTTTTGTTGCTTTTTTAAATAATTTAGCTGCTTGAAAGATGGGCTGCCTGCTCCAGAAGTAAGACAATGCAAAGCAAAGGAGTGGATATACTGCATCATGGATATGGGTCAGAAAAACATCTAAAAAGACTGTCCTGTTATAGAGATAATGTTACTGGGACATCCTCTGTAACAGTACAGTTCATGTACTGGAGCTTAGGATCTTTTGCTTTCATATCTGAAAGTTCTGGCACCAATTTGGTTCATTGGTAGCCTTTTTCCTTCGAAGATTAATGCTGAATGCCATTCTAACTGTGAAAAAGGAAAAAAATGTCATTTGGCAGTGATCCACAGCCTTGATTTGCCCTGCTGGCAGGGTACAAATGAGAGCTGTGATATTTTTTTCTGAAAATTTAACTTCTTTTTTTTCCCCCCGTTCACTTGAAATTTAGGGACTAAGAGAGCCAAGTCAGACTCCTTGCACGGGTGAGAAGGGAAATGAAAATGTAATTTTTCAGGCTGAATAGCGCATTTGACATATTGTGCTAGCCTTGTACCTGCATGCCTTGTGGTCTCTGGGTACTAGGGGCTTTCAGATTGCATCAATACCCTATAGATGATGGGAGTAACATGAATTGGTGTGAGGCTCAAACCTGAAGTCTACCACTACCAAAGATTTCTCCCTCATGTCATTATACAGAAGCAGCAGTTTAAATTCCTTAATTTACACCAAAGCTTTGCAAAGCTTTGAGGCTTTGCAACTGCTTAGGTTTTGACTTGCCCCCTTCTAGCAGGGAGGGGTGGGCAGGGAGTTCGTGCTCTTACCCGCAGCACAAGTGTGGATAGCATTAGGGATTGGACTGGGTCCCATAACAGGATAACTGCAGCCAGACTCCCTGGGGTGCTCTGGATGTTTTGTGCTGAACCTGTAGCGCGGTCTGGCTCCCCAGCCAGCGTATCTGGGCCCATCACATCAGCGTAGTCGCTGCTTTCAGACACAGAGCGCTGGCGTGGAGTCTCCAGTGTCATTCCTTTCCCCGTTCTTGGCCGGCACAAGTCGGGCATCTGTTCTTGACGTGAACACCTTTAACGTTGCTTCAGCTCATGACGGTTGGTTCATCCCCATTGCTTGTTATCAGCAAAACCAAGATGACTTCTTGCTGCTTCATCGGTGGTATTAACTTGGGCTTAAAGGGTCTGAGTACATTTTCTGCAGTGCAGGCATAACCGTTTCCAACAGGAAAAGTGTTCATAAGCAATGTTATTAATTTCTGGCATTTTTTAATCTGTATTCTTGCCCTTAATGAACCTTGTAGCAGCAACAAAAGTTGGCAGTTCAGTGGGTGTTATCTCAGATAATCAGATTTAGTAGCAAAATCAGGTCTCACAGCTCCCTTTGGCTTGGTTCAATGCAAAGGAGCATTAACAATTTAAGTTTAGTCTGAGCTAGTTGCTTAGATGGGGATTGCCAAGTTTATGTGCATGCTTCTGTGTAATTATAATTATGAAAATTGCTCTTCAGCTTGTGAAATGGTGGAGCCTTGCAGGCTTTTCTAATTACGAGGCTGTCAAAAATATATACTGTTCCAATGCACAAATCCATGGCATTTAAAAAAAAATAAGTTCTTTTGAATGTAGAGATCCAAGTCTCTTGCTGTACAATTATATTATGATTAAAATAATAGTCTTGTGAATTATGGTAATTCCAGTTAAGAAAAACTAAAGGGATTATATGAAAAATTACTGTCACAAGTTACATTTAATTTGATGGTACTACTCATTTACAAAGGAGATCTTTTGTTGTCCATTGTCATAGTAGTTGAGAATAAAATCTTCAGCATAACACAGGTAGAATTTATGATTCACACTTGAATCATGTACGGAAGACAGATACCTTTAATCTAAACAAGTTACAGAGGGTCCTTAGGGGAAACTTTGGAGTACTATAATCAGGTAGACTTTTAGTTGATACAATTTTAAAGCCAAGCTTTCACAACATGATATCCTGTCTGATCTTTCATGTCAGAATGGAGATAAACTTGGTACAAAGCATACATTACCAATTTACTTGGATCATCAGTCCCTTTGAAACATTCAGTCAGGACTAAACTCGACCCAAAGAAGAACAGGCGGTGGGCTTTAACAGCCTGTGTTACTCAGCAGGAGGGAGAATCTTAACAGTCCTTCAAGGTCTCAAAGTCTATGAATGGACATGTATTGAAAGCAATTAATTTGGAGGTGTAAAATGTGCTTTTCATAGTTACAGGCTAATTTCTATGTATGCTTTTCATAGTGCAAGAAAGCGCCACCTTCCTCTCTCTCTGATTAAAGCTGCCTGTAGAACTACGCGAAAAATATAGAAAAGAAAAAAAATGTAAAAAGTAAAAAGGTTGAATGTGGTGAGCTAAAGTTCTGAAAGCTGGGAGAGTAGAGCGAAACCTGAAATGTGCGGTCTTGAATGCCTATGAATCTACGAACTAATTAACAAAGGCCAGGACCGTGCACTAATGTAAGTTAGTTACAGCCCACTGAAACCAGCCAAAGCAACACCTGCCTTTAATATATAGAAAGAATAATTGTCTTGAGGGACTTGAGTTCAGGATGCAATGATGGAAGCTCCACTTCATGCAGAGGGTAGTAAAGCTCCTAAAATGATGGATGATAGGTGATGGTTTTCTAACGCAAAACATACTGGGTTTGACAATGAGTAATTTTATGCTGGATCTTGTTCTGATGGATATAGATGAATTAAATGCTGCGTAGCAGCCTTTAGTGGCTACGGGCCTGATGATCATGATCTGATTGCAAGTAATATGTAACTTATACTTAATATATTAAAAGAGAACAGTCCCAACCACTAGCGCGTTTGTGGAAGTTAGGGAGAAGTGATGAATAAATTTTGTGGAAGTTAGGGAGAAGTGATGAATAAATTTGCCTTGGAGGAAAATTGCAGATGGAAAAATATGAATGAAAACAGGCAGTTCCTCAGCAAGACTTTATTGTTTGGCTAGTAAGTCTTGATTCCACATTCAGAGGATGTAATTTGCTAAAATAAATTCTGGTCCAGTGGAAAAAGAAGGCTATAATCATCCCCAAATATCTGACTTATAGGAAAAGAAAAGAAAGAAAGTTGAAAACAACCTCTACAAAGAAGAAATTATGAAATCTGTCTAATTGTTAAAAGAAATTAAACCCGTTATAGAAAAATCCCAGGTGAAAGGATAAAAATAAGGATTTTAGAAGCCGAAGAAACCTTAAGGAAGAGAGAGGCTTGATGCTAGATAAGTCAGACAAAACTGACAGTGATGAAGTAAAAAAGACAGAAGTAATAAGGATTTCTCATCTCCATTTGGAAATATATACTGTGACATACTTTATCACCTTCCTAGCTCATCAGTACCAAAGGAAAACAATAGAGATCTGCTAGGGATAAACATTTTTATATCATTTGTCTTGGCTACACTTGCATCTAAGAATCCTGAAAGTGTTGGCTGAGGATATCTCGGTTTCACAGATGTTCATTTTTTAATATGTCCTGAAATCTTGGGGAACTTCCAGAACAGAGGAAGAACTGCAATATTGTGCCAGCAAGTGAGCTGATCCAGGCAGTTGCAGGCTGGTTTACCTGGCACCACCTTCTAGTCACATAATGGACAGCCTGGTACGGGATTTAATTGATGAGAAATTAATTTTCACATAGAATCATAGAATCACATGGGGTTGGAAGGGACCTCTGGAGATCATCTAGTCCAACCCCCCTGCCAGAGCGGGTCTACCTAGAGCACGTTGCACAGGAACTTGTCCAGGCAGGTTTTGAATGTCTCCGCAGAAGGAGACACCACCACCTCTCTGGGCAGCCTGTTCCAGTGCTCTACCATTCTTAAAGAAGTTCCTTCTCACGTTTACGTGGAACTTCTTATACTCAAGTTTGTGCCCATTTCCTATTGTCCTGTCACTGGGCACCACTGAAAAAAGACCAGCCCCGTCCTCCTGGTACCCTCCATTTACATATTTGTAAGCATTGATTAGATCCCCCCTAAGTCTTCTCCAGACTAAAAAGACCCAAGTCCCTCAGCCTCTCCTCATAGGAGAGTTGCTGCAGGCCCTTAATCATCTTTGTGGCCCTTTTCTGTACCCTCTCCAGCAGTTCCCTGTGCTTCTTGAACTGGGGGGCCTAGGACTGGACACAATATTCCAGGGCAGAGTAGAGGGGCAGGATGAGTGTAACCAAAGTCTGAACAAATGGTTTAGGGAAATAAGCTGGGTTTTACTTTTTGAAATGACAAATTAAATTTATTTTGGTAACAGCACAGACAGAATATGTGTTACAGAGTGCATTAATCTGTACCAAGTGTTATTCTGACTAAAGGATCAGCACTATATGATATTAACAAAGTGAACTTTGAGTCTATTATGATCGACCTGACAAAATCTTAAAAGATTTGTCAGTGGGTACCTTCATTAAATAGAAATGCTTTCATGAGTGCTCCAGAACAGCTTCTGGCTCCAAAGCCATGTAAAATTTCCCTCAATGCTGTGGAAATAAGTGTGTATCTCTTGCTGCCAACATTTGTGAAAGACACAAATGATGTTGAAGTGATCTCGTATGATGATTACAGAGGGTAATCCAGATCATTTGGTCCAATAAAAAATAATTTGTTTAACTGAGCCAGAGACAGGAAGATGTGTTCCCTTCTTTGTTCTGTTCTGCTTAGTACCAGCCTATTGTTTCTGAAGAGAAAGATAAGGAGTTGCAGATTTGGAAAAAAACCCCTAGCCATAAGAATGCTGGAGAAAAAGACTTCTACTGACAGAATTGAAGGAAAAGAGCAGTTTATTTTATTTTTTTAGGAAATTAAAGTTCAAGTGGGATGGGAACATTTAACAATAATTATTTTATTGGAAAAATCTGCTTTGTGAAATCAAACCTCTGTTAATTTTTCTTTCACTTGACTGATTTTTTTTTATATTTGGCACTATCTTCAGAAAGGTATTTTGAAGATTTTGATATGATTCATATTAACATTTCTGAAACCCTAAAGGCCATTTTTATACTTTAAAAAGGCTCATTGTTCTGAAGTGTAAGCTAATTCTAGTAATAAGCAGTTATAAAAACAGAAAATAGTATGTTCTTCCCATCTGAGAATCCAAAAGTCCAAAGAATTACGAAAATCTTAACATTCTCAGAATTTTACTTGTGAGCAATTTGAATATCTTAGATGGGAAAGATAGGTACTTTGAAAAAAAGAATTGTAAATCAGAAAAACATTGCTCTTTTATGTAAGAGAGAGATGACTTGATTACAGTATATGCATAATTTCAACCAAGAATAGAGTACTAGGATAAAAGGTAAAAAAGAATTATTTACCTGACAAAAACCCTGTTATTTTGTACAACACAGCCATAGTAACTTAACTTGTTATTTCTGTATTGAATCTGATAATTTATGTGACTAAATTTTAGCTTCTGGAAAGATATTCAGTTTTGAGTCAATGTCTTCAAGAGGGAGCAATCCATCGTTTTCCTTGGTAGATAATTTCAGTGATCATTGATGCATACTTTTAGTAAGATGCACTTTTCTTCTACTATGAAAACATCTGCTTTTGCATCCAACTGTTGACTCTTCTTATGAAATTATTGTGTTAAATGAGTCCTTTAAAACCTGCTGGTTTTCTTCACCACAGGCATTTTTATGTATAATAGTCAAGTTGCCCTTTCAACTATTCTTGCAACCTGAAGAGGCAATCAAAACTGAAATGGAGATGTTATGACTAACCCAAAGACCCAAGCCCAGGTTTTGCATAAAGAGAAATATTATTTGAAATCTGGTGCTTTGGATGCCTTCTGTTGCAGGTCTCAAAAATACAGATTCATAGAAAATAAAGCTATGTAGGACAGACCTCCAGGGGTCATCTTGTCTATTGCCTCAGGGCAGAATCAACTAAGCTTATGTCATTCCTGCCAGATGCTTACCTATCCTGCTCTTTAAATCCCCCAGAGATCTTATAGCTTCCCTTGAAAATCTATTCAAGTGCTTCATTACCCTTACCATTAGAGATTTTTCCATAATATCTGATATGAGTCTTCCTCACTGCGGTTAAAGACCATTACTTTTCATTCTTGAAGACAAGGAGAGCAAATTATTACTGCCCTCTTTGCCTCAGACTTTCCATCATCTTCAGTTGGTTCATTTTTTCAAACTTCCCTGTACTAAACAAGGATAGTTCTGGCAATCTTCCCTTGTAGGCGATGGCTCCTCAACCTCTGCTCAGTCCCCTTCTTTTCAATAGTCTTGGTTTTCCTCAGAGTGCCCCAAACTAGTGCACTAGTTAAAGCCTTGCTAAAGCTGAATGGAGTATTGCTTAAATTTTATGATACACGACCTTTCAGAAGGTGTGCATTCAGATAATGACCACTGTTCTTAAAGGCAGAGAGCATGATTTCTTCACAATGTTCATTTATCTCTGTTGGACTACATTTAAGTTCTAATATTGCACATATTACCAGGGCTACATGCCCTTAGAGGTTTGAGATGGCATAAAAAGTAGTCAAAACCTGTCAGCTCAGCTTTTCTTGATTGTTGAAGTCTGATGTGATAGTAACCTTGTTTTTTGGAAACATATTTTTCACATTTGAAAATGTCTGTCACAGTTTGGAGCATCTTGCTAGATTACATCACAGTGGCATGCAGCACACAGGAAATCTGAAAAATATGCTGCATTAAACTGCCCTTAAGGAAACTGTGGTATTCAAAATAGAATATGTTTTAAATCTTTCTTGCTTGTTTGTACAACTGGCCTATGCTACGTAAGCCACATTAAAACTTGGAGGTTGCGTGTAGTAACCAGGTATCCCAGCGTTTTGGGGTAAGTTCACTCACATTACCATGTACTCTGTTCTGAGGTGAAGGGAGCTGGGGAAGTTGGTGGTTTAACCTGAAAGGAGTTATTTGCCAACTGTAGTTCTGCCTGATTAATAACGGAACTGGGATACAAAAGAATGGGACATTTATCATCTGAACTCAACTCAATTTACTGAGACTTTATTGACACCAGAACTTCTGTAAGATCTGCCAAGGAATGTTAATCGCTGTGCTATCTATCAAGAGGAAAGGAATAGCTCAGTATAAAAAGAGCCCTTTATTAGAGTGCAGATAAATATAAGTTGTAGATAAAACCTATGTACTTTGTTATATTCATCAGGGACTGCACCCTTTCTGAAATTTTACTCATCATTGCCAAGTGGTTGATTTACTTGTTTTAAGTCATAATTTCACTACATGCCCTTCTTCACAAAATATAGAGAAGACACTCTGAATCCCACTTGATTTCAGAATTCAGCAGGACATAGCTATGTCCAATTTCTCACCCTCCATCCATTTAACCTTAAGGGAAAGAAATATTTCCCCTGCATTACCTCTCCTTACCCTTTCCTCCTCCTCCACTGCTCTCACCTGCACCCTTTCTCTGTTTCCATAATGTGAATGTGATTACAAGATGCCTTTGGCTGGACTATAGTATATCAAATTTCTTTGAGGGGAGGGCAGCCTCTCCCATGGTGACTAGACCGAAGTCATTCTGATCTATTTCAGGGCCCTAAGTTATTACAATTTGAATAGGAAAAGTAAAACTAACACACAAACAGAACCAGCCCAAAATAGAAAGGTTAATATTTTGTATTCTTTTCTTTTGAAACTAGCACATTGAGCAGGTTTGGTTGGTTTCAATCATTTTTTGTTTCTCATTCTTTAGGAGAGAAGTGGACTGTGGCCAGGTTTTCCTATCACAGCCCATCTGTGTTATGTGCTAGGGAGACAAAAGAAAAGATTAAAGATGTTACTGTGTAAAATGCTTTATATTTTGGGGGTGGGGAGGAGAGGAGCTGGGGAAGATAGAAAATTATTTCCAGTTGAAGACTGTACTTAAAAATGATTATCATCTTTTGTTGGTTTCAGTTGTCTGGGGAGTTTGAGATGAATGATGCCACAAATTGCTGATCAGATGTGTCAGAATTAATTTCTGCTCTCCACAATTTTTTTTTATAAAGATTGCTCTGGTTGAACTTTGGGCTGCTTTCTTTTGCAAATAAATTTAAAAGTGGCTTGACATGAAGGTGTAAGTATGGAAAAATGGAGAACAAATGCCAGTATAGTAATAAATCTGTATGTACTAGAAAATAAAATTCCACTCATCAAAGGAAAATCCTGACCAACGTGTCAATCCATCGTTTTCCCAAATGCTCCAGAGTCTTTAAATGCAAATTAACTGCCCAAAGTTATATTAAAAAGACATTATTCAGGTTGTAATGTCAAATACTCAAGTGTTCGGAAATTGCTCGTCCATGCAATGTGAATTAAAATCTCATGTGCATATGATACATTCACTAATTACATGGTCTAATATGTTTTGTTTCAGTGGGACCTTTGCCACTTTTAGGGGAGGGAATGGATGTTACTGACTCAGGCAAGAATTAGACCTTATCATATGGCTAAATATCTATTCAAACCATGAAGTCAGAATTATTAATTGCCTCATGGTATTTTCTGTTCTGTCCGTGACTTTAAAATCTGGGGCTTTATATATCCAAACTTCAGGAGAGTTAATCATCTTCTCCATACTCCTTTCAGGCACCGGGCAGCACTATTACAAAATCTTTGAGGCACTGAGGAAAACATTATTTGCTGAAATTTAAATGCCCAATTTGTCATAACCTGAGTCTAATCTATTGCAAAATTCAGCCTTGTATATGACGGTATATGTTCAAAATACAGGTCTTGCCTTTATTGACACTTGCGAGTCCTTAGCAGTTATGAAAATCATTTGGTCATTCATACAATGAAAACTACACTAACAGCAGCTGCCCAGTAAAGCAGCTCCTATAAGAGACATAGGACACATAAAATAAAAACCTAAGAATAGTTGTGCTGGTGAGAACAAAGGTCCTGACCCCATTTCTTGTAGGAGCTATGAGAAGACTAAGATAGTCATGGAGGATGGATATTTCCAAGATGATCGCATTAAAAGTGAGGCCATAATTTGTTAAGTATACTGCAAATCCAAACTGTTTTCTGAATCTTATTTTTTGACCATTTCTGTTTCTTTGAGAGGGCAAAAATCACACACCTAATATACAAAGATCTCTTTTATGCCAGATTTCAAGTTTCTTAAATATAAAAAGAAATCATTGCTTTATTGGAACAAGTTGCTAGATACTTTTCCCCTATTTTCATTTTCCTGAACTGTTAAACATGTTACTTGAAAATTAAAGGAAGTTTGTGAGGGACACATATTACATAGAACAAACAATCAAAAATGGTTGAGGGCTACTGGACAGGGACTCAAAATGGGAAATCTGGGGCAATTTTCTTAATAGGCAGTGTCACCAGCCACACAACTATTCAGTCTAACCCAGAGCTGACTCTGACAATGTGTGCCCCTTTGAGTTTTCTTGTTTTTTATTATTCTTTTAGGTTGGAAAATTCTGTGACTCCACCATTGCTGTATATCCTAAAAATAATACATTTGCCTGATCACCCATGTAATCATAGCACTTTACTTAAATGGAAAAGTATCACCCATGCTTTGCCCTTGAGAAAACTGAGCCATGTGTGGGCTAGAATGAATCAGTGACTGAGTCAAGATGAGAATTTAGATCAGGCTCCCCAGCTGTCACCCTCTTCCTTGCACAGCTACCTCCTCCAGCAGCACCAAGTGTGTCAAGGCTTTGTGTTCACATCTGTGTTCCAAAAAAGTCTCTCTGGGAATATACGTGGCCAACTGTATGGTTTGTGGATTCATTTCTGGTTGGAAGTTGCTGGTTGGTTTTGACATATAAAGTAGTAAGTTATGTTGGTTCTTCTGACCTGAGACACCACATTTTATGGTGCTACATTATTGAAGATTAAGAGGATGTTAAAGAGGACACAGTGTGTTTTCAATAAGCCTTGTGCTGGAGATCCTGAAACTGGTGGTACACGGTCTGTGATACAATGAATCCTGGTTTTGAGGTTTCAAGAATTTGGAGAGTCTTTCTTGACAGTTCCTGCTGGGATAGCTGAAAAATAGCAAGTAAATTATTTCTTATAAGTTTAACCCTCAGTATTGTAGCTAGGCCTGCAAGGAAATTTTGCCGGGCACGGAGAAAGTGATGGCTTAATTTAGCCTGAAAAGAGAGAAACTACAGAGAAGAAGACTAAAGAGAAACTTTACCAAAAATCATGTATTTAAGCATGTGTTCATAATCAGCGTGATTAGAGCTACAGCTGTCACTGGAACTACTCACAATCTTATAGTTTAAACTGATGTTTAAACATTTGATAGTGTAGGGCATTCTGTACAAGACAAGACATTCTGTACAAGTTATGGTAAAACAGAAAAAATGAGATTGGACAAGTGACTTTAAGGTGAGAATGGCAGGTGTTTCTGAATGCAAAACAAGGTAAGCAGGTTAGGAGCAGTAATGGGCAACAATTTACAAGAATGCTTATTATTTAGTAGAAAATGGATTTGTTTCTAAAAGTTGCATTTTGCCTCTGCACTTAAAAAAATTAAGACTATCTACTTTTTACTCAGCAAGATACTCCTAATAGGTTTTCTTTTTTATTCTGCTTATTTTAGTGAGAAAACTCCCCTCATAATTATCTTAATTACATTTCAGTATAAATAATGGGGACAATTACTATCACTGGCAACATTTGCAGTTAAAATATCCCAGATTTAAGATCCATTTTCTCTGAAATTCTAGCTATTTCAAAAGAAAATATCCTTATTTCCAAGCTCCTCCATCTTCATTTTCACTCCTTTAATGGAACGCTTTTAATAATGACTTCAGTGCAGTTGAAAAATCAATTTCCTGAGCCTCAGAAATTCTGAGATGGAAAATTCGTCCTTTTGGATTTCAAAAGAACTTCACCATTTAGTATCATTTAAACATGATGGATTCAGTTTTAATGTCAGAAGCTTGTATACATTGGTCTTCTATCAGTGACTGTAGAGCCCACCAGAACTTATGTCAGCTATCCTGACGTGAAAATCCCAAAAGTTACAGCCCAGGACTTGTCGTTAAACAGACAATCTTCTATGTAAGCTGGAAGAATATACACTTCAGGTGTTAAAATTGAAATATTACACTTTTGCTTGTCAACCATTTCCAGTTTCCTGCAACTTCAGCTCTTCCTGTAGTTGTCTCCTGCTCCTCTGTAGCAGCATTGGTACTATCCATATTTCCACTCCCAGAAGAGGTTGTCTTTTGATTTCTACCATGAGCTGGGAGTGCAGGAAAGCCAAAAGTACTCTCTGCAGCTGTGGTGGCTCAGGGTTGGTATGGCTCTTAGGAGGCATAGTATTTCTGGCTATATCTACAGGAGTTGGAGAAATAATCATGGGCTATTCTCAGGTACTAAGTTCAGCTGGTGTCATGTAGTTTGTATGCACACACTTAAACTTGCTGACTTTCCCCCAAAACAGAGTGGCTATATCCAAACGGCCTGTGAGGAATGATTCTTGGCTATGCTAATCCCTGAACTGTGGTGGTGTGGTGTCTGGGGGAATTTTAGCTGACAGAGGCCAAAAGCCTGCCAGGGAGTGCTGCCAATGGTTAGCTGTATGAAGGAGCGTCTGCCAGTCCTCTGGCCCATGCACTGGCCCTGTTGAGCTTATTGATGTAGACACTGCTTCTGTGGCTCGGCTTGAGTTGTGAAATCTGGGCATTAAGCACTGTCCCTACAAGTCTTAGGGAGGCAACGTTGCCTGTCCCCAACATGCAACCCATGGAAAGCGAGGGCAGTGGGACCCAACCTCCTTCTTCACACAGGCCCTATGATGACCTCTGCTCTCAGTCAGGCATGCTTAATCTTTTACATCGTGATGGAAAGACTGCGGTCTAAAGAGGATGAGTGTGCACACCTCCATAGGCTTTACCTGCACTAGTGAAAACTCAAGCCCTGCAGTACCTGACTTTAGTTGCCTGGATTTTAAGCCCATTAACCACCATGACTGGCTGTGAATGAATTCCTAAAGCTGAAGTTTCCTCTGAAGATCTCCTTTAAAGGCCTGTATCTCATACCGAGCTGATAATAGTGCAACTCCACAAATCTTAGAATAGAACTTTGTTCATCTTCCTTATTGAGTGTGGGCTGCTGGCTGGAGAGGAGCGCTTTTTGGTGCTGGGTAACCATTCAGCCTAATGGCTCTTATGAATTTCACTGGTATGTACTGTAATAACATTAATCACGATGAACTCATTTGGCACTAATAGGAATGTCATATGTACTTGTATAAGAATATTCACTGTAGTTCATCATTAATTAACTGGGCTATTATTTTAAAGTGTTACCAGACATGGTATGTAAAAATGGTTTACTTTGCAATCTCCTAGTGTTGAAATCATGTAGGCTCTTTTGCTATGGTTTATGTCAGAGAAAATCACAACAGAAAGAGCAAAGAATCCAAGGCTAAGATAATACATTTCAGCTGTATAACCTTTGAAAATATAAGAATGTAGGACTTGCTATATAGGCAAAGCGCTACGAATGTAGTTACCTATCTAGTCTGGTGTCCTGTTTCTCAACAGGTCCTGTGCCAGATACTTCAGTTATAAAAGACAAAGAACACAAATGGGGAATTATATTCTGAAAATCAAAATTTTGGTATATCCTACTATTAATCTTTTGCTATTAGTGTGAAGCTTACATGGTAGTCTTCTGCAAAGGGTCACTCATTATTTTTTGAACAACCAAATAAATAATATCAGCTGTTTCTTCTTTATCTATTAGTTTTCCATCATGCTTAAAGATTTCTAGAGAAACCAATTCTGATTTAGGCAGAGGGGAAATAAAGAAATAGGCCTGGAAGAAACTCCTGGCTCCTGGTGCCTCATTCCCTAACAGTCTAGCCAACCTTTCTTAAGTGGATCAAGCTTTGTCCTGAAATTAGCTGGTTTTCTTGCTACTGGAAGACTGTTGCAGAACCACAGTCCAATTACAAACCTTCTACTTGCCAAATGTAATGTATTTGCTGCTAATTATTTCTTGTGCTAACCCTGACTTTCAGGTTAAATATTACTTATTCCTCTTTGTGTTTACTCTCTTGATATATTTATGGAGCAGGCCACTCTCAGACTTTATTTGCTAGACTAAACAAACTAAATCTTTTAATTTCCTCTCATAAGAGAGAGGTTCTTCTTTTCCTCTTAATGTCCTAATGACTCCCCTTTTCTCTCTTCTCCAATCACAAGTCACCTGTCAAGAACTAAAACTGTGGTTTTGGGTCAGTAGAGCTGTAGACAGTACAGTAAATGTTGTACTGATGCTGCTTTTGAAAATGGTGTTTACGTTTCCCTATCCTTGCATGAAATATCTCCCCTTCTACAACCCTTAGGCCTTTAATATTGCTGTTTAACAATTCATCCAGATCCTTTTCATCTTAATCATTACCAACCAATGGGCCTACAGCTTCAAGCAAGTGATTTTGTTACACAACTCTAACAGAGATAGTCATGCTGATGGCTTTAAGTTGTTTTTAGCATCTATAAGGCTTTTATAAAGTGAACAAAGAGAAGCTGCAGCCTCCCAGGCTGATTCAGAACCTTAGCTTAGACAGTTAACCTGAGCACCCCGAGAGGAGCACCCTTGCCCATGTGTGACTTAAACTTACTATGGCTAACTTTCATCCCTTTTCTGTTACTTCTCAGAATCACTTGGTAGGAAAATTTACATTGGTGAAATCCCCATCTCTGTCACCTGCAACTCTAAGACACCTTCCAGGTAGTTAATGACTATTGGAAATAAAATAGCTCTCCAGATTTATCCTTGAGGATTCTCAGTGGAAGAATAAGATTAACAGCTTTCTTCCCTTCTCCCTTTCCCCCCCTTCTTTTCGGCTAAACAAGTATACAGCTAAAAATTGATGTAATCTCTATTATCTCTGTTTTAACTAGTAATCCCCAGTGTGTCTCTATTTTTTCATGAAATCTACATAGATTAGCTCACAAAATTTCCCTTAGCCATAAATGATTTATTTGGTAATCAGATTACTTTTGTCTGTAATAACCTGTTTCAGATATATCCACATGCATTTCATTCTGTCCTTCAATTTCTGTTCCATGCATTCACACATTCTTTTCTTCATAATTCACCTTTGTCGTGATATAGTTTTTAGAGAGGTACAGAATTGACTGAGAAATATAACACAATCCATTCACTTAGTGGTTTGATTATTCTACTTTTATTATAGCTTTAACCAGCTTCAGCTCTGGTGCTGAAATCTCCCTCATTGATCTTTGCAATTTCCAGGAACACATTGGCACAACCGCCTTGCATTAAGTACCAAAGCCTTGAAGAGTTACGTGATGTTATGAAATAAAATTCTGCCATACTGAACTGATGACTTATTCTAATAAAAGAACCTTTTCTCATAGCACAGCTTTTCACCATTGTGGATTCTTTAATTGGGAAGAGAATTTCAAGGACATGGCCTCATCACAGTTACAAAAAAATCCTTCAGAAGAAAAGGATGTCCAGTGATGGAGAGTCTAAAGGTGTTTTTCATCTCAAAAGCCCTGTTTTTTTCAGCACTTGCATTTAAATTTATCATTTTTCTAATTTTCTTTTTCATAGATCTAATTGCAAAACCAGAAGAACAGGGTTTAAATTGCCCTTTATTTGAATTAGTAAATTAAAATGATATATAAACACGTGGAAAATTCCTTTGGAACAGTAATTTTCTTGCTTCGATACATTTCCAGGTATATAAAGAGAAATAGAGCTCATTTTTTCTCATTCCACACTCACTACTGATTCTAAAGAATCAACAAACCTAAGTTAAATGTAAAGCTAAAATTTCTTTGTTAGATTTATGCACTGAGTAAAAAGATTGTTTATCCCTGTGAACCAGGTGGTCTTGATATAAACAAACTCCAACAAATGAATATACTGATAAGTGAGGTGAAACAAGACACTTCAACAGCCAGTGAGTAATGACTTAAGATGAAGGTGCTTTGTGGTGTGCTCCATCATTTGCTCCAGGTCAAGGGGAGAATGAGTTCCAAACTAGGGTTGCCGTGGCTTGTGGTCACTCCTCAGTGTATGTCACTTGCTGTGACATGTAAGTGTATGTTACTAAAGGTAAGCACATCTGCCAGCTTTGGCTAGAGCTTGGTTGTTGGTCAGTGTTTTCAAAGGGGATCTAAATGAATCATTCACTAAAGTGACAAATTGAAGGAATATTCATCCTATATAATTTTCAAGAGGAGGAAATGATATGGATGTGGGGGCATTATGGGAAGAGGGTGTGTATGTGTATAAGGATGAGGAGATTATCTACTGCAATATCTGGTAATGAGAACAGTTATCTGAACCTGGTTTGATACATGCACAACTCACCTTTCTTGACTCATGCTTTGTCCCATATCTTCAGAAATGTCCAATTTTTGTTTCCTGCAGGAGAGATGCTAACTCCCTACTTAACTTTCTGTGTAGTTTTAATTAGTTGATCCTCTATAGGTTTACTACGAATGAATGTCATTTTATTACAGCTCTGTTGTAAGGAGCAAAATGACACTGATAATCAGTTCACTGTGGTTTGTAAAAGAGATAGGAGGATCTAGGCATGCCTCAGGAAATTTGGTAAAAAAAAGAAAATTCTTTGTATTTAGTGTTTTTATTTATGTCTCTGTATGGCTTCATCTGTATTGCATCATTACTTCTTCCTTCTTTCTTTTCTCTTGATATCAGTGGGAGAAAGAGTGGCTTGGGATAAGGAAAGTGAATTTTCAGAGATTTACATAAATTACAGCCAGGAGGAACCTGCAGTAAATTACTCCTGACCAGAGTAAATTAGGCCATAAACCCGCTACGTGATAGTCCCATCACCAGTGCAGGAATCTCCAGCTGAACTGGAGAATCGGTCTGAGGAAGATGTTCAGCCCAGATGTGTCACAGTGAGGGCATGGTTTTCTCTGTTAAGGACAGAGATATTGCATATTGACACCTCCTTAATAGTCTGCCTATATATTGTTATAACCAGCTGTGTTGTTTTAAACCCAGAAACTCCATTTGTGTCAGTGACAATGCTAGAAAACAATTTACTGAAAGATTATGAGGAACATACCTCATTGTAAAGGAGTAGCATGGCTCATTGCTGAGCTTTTGCATCTTTTAATATAGACTTTCCAGACCCCTAAATATTCTTATAGCTTGTTTCCCATACATTATTTAAAAAAAAATATTTTCTATCTCTTTATCAAAGTTCTTGGGATGGTCCAACCAGGACTTTATGAGCTCTTCTTCCATGTCCCCCTGTTTATATCTCAGAAGTTTCCTTTGTCTTTCCATTCTTTTATTCCCATTGTCAGGGAAAAATACATATCCTGTGACTTAGATGCTTTAATCATATTAAAATAATACAATCTGCAAAATGAAGACCTTCAGCTTGGATTCATTCCATCTAACTTTAGGCACCAGACCAACTTGCCTAGGGATTCATACGCCTCAGCTCCCCATACAGGCAATGAGTGTGTCGGTGTGCATCTGTTGATTACAGATAAAAAATAGGCTCCGATTTAGATATCTCATTTTAAGTTCAAATAGTGAAGCAGGAGAACAATCTATAATCCTAGCTTTCATGAGAAAAACCAGCCTCCCAGGCAGGATGTATTTACATCTCCTAGAAACTCAGACACATCTCTGTTCTTTACCTTCCCTGTAAACTAATTTGACCCACCAGTGTATTCACACTTTTGCTGTGAGATACAAGAGAAGAAAATAAACTTAAAAAGGAGCTTTTAGCAATTAGCACAAACTCTTTTATAAAGTTTGAACATTTCTTTTTAAGATCAGCTAAGAAAGATAAGGGAGGGAGGGGAGAGGAAATCACTGAGCAGTATTGGAGTGATACAGTACCCAAGGGGCATCATAGGTTTTGGCTATTTGTACCAAGCAAAGTCCAGTGTGTCACTGAGCAGAATGTTGCAATGAAACTGATAAAATGAAATGTAAAAATAAAAGAGAAAATGCCAATGTGTTTGTCGTTAAAACTCTTTCAGAGCTATAATCCATCCTTGACTTTTCCTTTGTTATATTTTGCCTTTGTGGATACAAGCCAGAAAAAACATAGCTGTGCAGGCTGAAAAGGAGGATAACAAATAGTACTTGTGTGTTCTTGGGTGAGATGGATGAGAGGTGGCAGGATGGGGCTTCGCTTGGAAAAGATCCTACATACGGGAGTCTGACTTTCACACTCAGTGTGAAGGACCCTGTTTCTACGGTGCCATTTCTTTCATAGAAGTTGGCAGCGACTGAGGCCAGATCGGGGCTGTTGCTCCTGTTGTATAAAACACTAGAAATGACAGTGTTTTAACATTTGTTTGAAAACTGCTTGTGACACCTGTTTCCTTCTAAAATCTTTCTGAGAGAGAGAGAGATAGCAGGAAGCTTGTCCTATAGCTAAGGCTCTGATTTGAGACCCAGTGTTTCTGCTTCTAAGTTTGACATGCTTCAGGCAGGTGATGTGGATTACACTTTTGAGGGTAATAAGGCTATTTTGGAGACTCAGTTGGAACTGGGGTTTGAGGGTGCCCAGATCACTTGTGACATGGAGGCAAGGACCCCGAATTCCTGCACACACAGCTTGGTGTGTTCTTTATTTTCTTCTCCTGTAAAATGAAATTGATGGCACTTCCTTGAGAGAGAATTGAAAAACTCAGTTGTACATTGGTGTTGGCAACAGATAGCCAATCTAATAATTACAGTTTAGCTGCAAATATTACCCTTTCAGAGGTCAGCAAAGTGTAGTACTACATCTGTGAAGCATGGTGGTATGTAAAATATCGATATGCTTTTATCCTGAGAGCCTCAGAACTGGTTACAGAGGATTTTTCATTACAAGACAACTACTTTTCCTCCTGAAGATCATGAAAGTCCCAGGGAAACCACACATTTTTCAGTGTGAGGTTCAGGACCCTTATGATGTTTCATTTCTTAGAAACTGCTGTATCCAGTACAGTTACGTCAGGTCCTGAATTTGGGTTTTCCTTGGATATGTCTATACGAGTAAATCAAACATGCCAGGAACTTTCCCTGTGCACTGGAACTTTATATTTTATTGTGTTACTCAGAGTAGTTTGTGACATGTTTTCAGCATTATCCTGAGCAATTCCCAGGCGTTTCAGGAATTAGGATTATTCCCAACAGACGGTCTGGTTGTAGCCATCCTGACTTGGAAGGCAGGAGATTTGGAGAAGATGCATGAGGAATGGCCAATGCCAGTTGGCCCTTGAGCTAGAAAACGGTCCAGGGTACATTTAATGTATAAAATGTTACAGACGTAGCCTGGAGGTCTAAGATCTTGCATGTTGTGCAAGTATCATAAAAATTCATTGACCTTTCTGCCAGGGTAGACTTTTTTCCTAACATATTATTCTATCAGCCCTATAGTTTTTTAAACTTAAATTATATAGATATTTGTTTCTCTGTCTGTCTAACCATCTGTCTGTCTCTATCTCTGTATCTATATGTTTTTATATAGACTCATATGTGATGTACTTTTTCCTACCTAAGACATAAGTGCTTGATCTAACAGGCTTTCCCTTTTGGATTGTGTCACAGAATTATATAGACCAATAACTGCCTAATTTTCTGTGAGGCTGTACCAAAATCTAATTCAGGAGCTATTTGGTCAGCAGTCTATGGGGTCTATTTCCTACACTTACATGTGATTCTTCTGTGAAGTGCTATCAGCAGCAAAACAAAGTCAGATGAAATAATCTGATTCCCTATAAAATTTGCAAATACTACTGTTCAAGATCCCTATCTAGAAACTCAAGGGAAAAAACAAAGCAGTTTCTGTGCCTTGCTCAACCAATGCTCTCCATCACAAAGCGCTCTCTGATATATAAGATGAAGAAAATGAAACCCTTTGCATATATAATCATTGGGTTAGTGTCACAAGAATTTCGTAGACTGCAGTAATGAGCTGCTTTTCCAGCCTTTTGCACAAATGGCTCATGGGTTAGGGTTGTTTTCATGCTTCCCTCCTCCTGCTCCCTTTCCCTCAGAGCACTGGTTTTGCAGCACCCTTGGAGGACTTCCAGGGACTTGATTCCTACTTCTTTCATTATCAGTCTCCCCAAAACCTGAGGAAGAATCAGTGGTGTAAATAGCCCCAAGGGGAGCAGGGATGAGGGGAGAGAGGTCGCAAACGTGGATGTGGTTGTTTCTTTCCCCAGCAAGTGGCCCAGGGCTGCAGACCTGCCACAGATTTATACCTGATACAGACCTGCAACAGGTTTACAGATGTCCGAGTTCAGTGACAGGATGGCCTGAAATGAAAGCAGTGCAGGAATAAAACACGGCACTGTTTGAATACCACTGGCTTTTTTTGAGAGCTTATTTTACCTGTACTTACCTTATTTTACCTGTACTTACCTCCATCTGCTTCTCCTCTTCATCACTACTGTCACTACGGTAGTGTTTTTTTCCTCATTCTCTCCTCATGGCAGCCCCAGGAGCTTTAATTTTCACTGCATTTTTTACAAAATTTACAATTTTCATCTGAGCTCAGGCAAGCAGCTTTCCCGTGTTCTTTCATATGGAGTTTCTGCTGAAGGCAGCGAGGGATGTAGCCTGCACACAGACAGGGCATGTGCTGCCTCTCTCTGTTATGGTTCTGTTGTTACCAACACCAATTTGTTACATCCCCCCACTGACTTGCTTTCACTGCAGTGCTCCCAATTCCCCTGACATGCTTTTGCTTCAAGAAAAGGTCCTTATATAGGGGCTACACTGCCGAGTCCCATTTAACAAAAGGACTTCCCTTTCTTTTTTCTTTTGTCACCCCATATTTGTTAAAACATAGAGTATGGCTTTCTCTTAATAAAGAAATAGCCTTTCTCCCCAGTTCCTTTTCAGCAATAGCCCCACAGTGGGAGTTAAGATTGAAAAGGCAGATTGACCATGCCGCTGTCATGAAGCTGAACCAAGCTTGATGCATGTGTCCCATAAGGCACAGATGTTTATTCTTCCAAAATAGATTGATATTGGATTCTTTTTTTTTTTTTTTTTTTTTTTTCAGGGGCTATATTAAAACTATTACTAATAAAGCATTGGTATGACAGAAAAAAGTACATGAAAAAATCCATCTCTCCAAACTTCAAATGTGCTAGTTCGTGCACATATCTATTTTGTTAGCAAATGGAAATGTCCATAAAGATCTCTTTTTTTGCTTTCAACTCTTTCCCTCTTTATAATCAGATGAAGTTGAAAAAAATCTGGAAAAAGACTATTCAGCCTGTAATACCCCAGCCTCATGCCAGTGTGACAGACTCTCCTGGCTCACAGACAGTTCTCCGTACGGAGAGGGAACGTGGCTGCATCCCACGGCGTGGTGTGAGGAGGAGAGAACTTCTGGGCACGCTGCTGTGAAGCGGCACGCAGTGCTTCCACTCTTACCTACGAAACCTGTTAGAGTCAGTGCAAATAATCCAGGTGACGAAATTGGAAACTATTATTATTAAACATTGTAGGGAAAAGCTACTAGCCAGTGTTGGGGGGAAGCTTGATTTGTTGCAGCCCTATATTACCCCTGTTTTATATTTCATAGGGTTGTCATGTGCCTTTGCTAGCACATACTACTGCTCCTTAATGTTTTATAAGGTGGTAGTTATTACTGGAAGGCAAGTTTGGTGTTTTTTGGATAAAAGTCTAAACTGAAAATAAATTGCAAAGCTATTCTAGGTACTTTATTGTTCCATCATCACAGCATTTGACATTGTGAAACTTTCAAGATTTCAATGGTTGTTGCTGTCTCTACAGCCTGGTGCAAAAGTTACTGGAGTGAGTCTGGAATACAGACAGATACTCTAATTGCATCATTTTTTTGGAAACAGGAAAAAAAATCAGTGTGGATTCACTACTCTGGTCTGGGAGCTAAGGGCAATGAGGATGAATTTCCTGTGGGCACTTCAGCCTACACTTCCAGACCTGTTTGGATTCCTTTTTTAAGGTCTATTAGCAGAGATTTTTAATTGTTGCTGTCTAAGATTTTTCTCACCTATACCCAAAGCTGGTTAGTTTAGCTCCATTTACTTGGCTGGCATGAATCAACCACCTGCTTGTCAATAAGCAGCCTCTCGCCTGGGGTGCTTGCTTTAAGCTTGCTTTCAGTGTGAAAAATAAAACTGAGCAGTACACAATCCTTAGCTACCACCATCCTCCTTTTATTCAAAACTGGGGATGAGTTTTACCTTGTACTTACACATACGCCTACGTTTAAGAGCACAAATAGTTCTGCTGACTTCGCTCAGCTACTCATATGGTTAATGTTATGCATGTGCCCAGGAGCCTCGCTGATTTGTGGCCTAAGGTCACATCTATTAAAGTGCATAACAAAACACTAAAACCTCTCCTACTTATCCAAACCCTGTTAATCTAAACTACTTTCATGTCTCTGTTCCATTTGGCTAATCAAGGTTTCAGTAGAGTTGCTCTGTAAGGATAAATACCAAAATCGGTTGAAGTCTGCCCTCGACAAAGTACTTCTGGCTCCCAGTGCCTTTAATGAGAGCCCCGAGTGTGTATCTGAGGTTGGAATTTGGCTCTAATGGAAGGTGGATTTTTCAAATCTTCTGTGAAGTGCTTCACAAAATAAGGGGTTTCAGTTTTTATACCCACACATGATATTATACTTACAGTTACCTTTGGCTGAACGATTCTTGGAATTTCTTGCTATCACATCCAAAAAAATGACACATCGAATTGCATATCAGCTGCATATATAAAAAAAAGATTGTACCATAAGACAACATAGGGTTGTCAAGGTTTGTATTGAAAATGCTGCTTGAATTATCCCTTGTGTCTCAATTTCAGTTCAGCTCTTTTTCTTAGACTGACTGTTTTTTGTATGTGTTCATTTGCTTGTTAGTAACCTTGGGGATAAGAGCACCTCTGACTTTCTAGATCTTCTCTTGTCTGCTGTGGAAA
Organism: Tringa tobata; assembly: GCA_033628505.1. Lineage (NCBI taxonomy): Eukaryota > Metazoa > Chordata > Aves > Charadriiformes > Scolopacidae > Tringa > Tringa tobata. The sequence goes on from JAHREE010000186.1 coordinate 410,518, forward strand.
AAAGGAAAGACAGCCAATTTTTTTTTTTTTAAAAAAAAGAATAGAATCATAGAATTGGAGCTTCGGTTTTCTTGTCAAGGAATGAATTTTCATTGACAATGGAAGTTTGATAGATACTTACAGGTCACAGAAAAATATATTTAAGTCTTGAACTAGGAGAAAAACATCAGTTAAAAATGTGTACATTCTGCTGTTTATTTAAAAACAAGGTGTGCTCAAATGTGGGACTGCACTGAGAAGATGCTGACAGTGAGAAAACATCTTGTAGTTCAAAAGCATCTCTGTGCATTCAGTAGCTGAATATATTTTCAGTAGTCATATTCTGAGATTTGTAGGAGCTGAAGCAGTACTAAGAGATAGGGTCTCACTCCTGCAAAGCAGTACGCAAGCCATTTCTTAGAAAATAAATTAAGAGAAATGTCTAGGATAAATGGAGTGAATTCCTCCCTGGACAGATTTATCTCTTCATATGGACTTCAGAAGGGAGATTGGTGGCTAGTTTAGACTAGGCGCATAACTTTAAAGGGTTTAAAATTAATGGGGTAAATCTCAGCCAAGGTGTCTGGCTGTGTGCTGGAGCTGGTTTCAGAGAGCTGAGTGTCTTCAGCACCCAAAGGAGAAATACCCAGGTAGTTATCACTACTGAAATCGGAGGGAGTTAGGTGCTGCTCTCAAACGTGCTAAGTCATTTAAAACAGGCTTCAGGCTGCCCAAGCTGGGGAAGCAGGTGAACATTAGATACTTAAATCTCAGCCATTTTTTCAGTTCTCTGTTCAGTTTTCAGTTCAGTACTGCTGTTATGCCTGAGGCTCTTCTCTGGCACTGTTCCCTGACATGGGATGCCCACATTCACACTGGTAAACCCTCTTACTTTACAGGATGGACTTATACGAGTAGTCTGATAGGATCAACAGCTATACCAGCCCCTACCCCACCAACAGAGGTCTTGCAGTCTTTGCTGTCTGTTGACCCACCTGTGAGAGAAGGATGAGAGGACTTTCATCACTGTTTCTCCTACGCCAGGCACTCTTTGGGGAAGGAGGTAACTATTTCACAATTTTAAATGAAAAGTCACTCAGCCATGCCCCTGTCTCCACCTCTTCCCCATATAGGACAAGGTGCACTGCAACATGCTGTAGCATTTCCTGAGATCCATGGATGGAGATAAGTTCCAACATTGCATGGATGAGTCATTCTGAAGCTCCAGAGAAACCTCATTATCTCTGCTAAGCCTCAGTTCCCAATTCTTTCTGAGTCAGGAGTCTGCTTTTTAGGTCCAGTGAGTGTTGATGCGAAGTGCCCTAAATGAGTAGCATTTTGCAAACTGTACCTAATTTTTTCAAGGACTCAGACTACTGATTTCTAGTGCTTGATGACTGCTGAGGCTTTAATAAAATGAAATCATTTAAAGAACTGCAAAGTTGCAGTCTCTTTGCATTTAAGTTGTTCTGCAAATTTCTCAGTGAGATAGTATTTAATTTCTCAATAGGAGCATGCCTTAATGTCATGATATGATCTGATTTCTGAGTAAGAATTATTTTTCAGATCTGGCTTTTTTATGAGTCCAGGGTCTCAGAGGGATTTAAGCTTCTAATTTTCAATGCAATCTAAGTGCGTAAATGCTCTGGGTAATCTGGGCAAGAGTCAATGTTTAGTTGGTTTTGTGGCAAGCTCTCATTATGCCATTATTTGGATCACAAACATTCAGTGAGAATATTTGCTTGTTTAAACGGACATTTTATGTGAGAAGCATTTTATTGCTGGGAAAAGTTTCCTATCTAACACAGATTTTGGGTTAGAATCAAACAAAAGCTAACAATGTGTGTTCATAGTTGACACTTAAAGCAGAAATTCATCCTTTTTCAGTGAAGGTAAAAGTTATTCATTCTTTTAATGGACAGATTCTTCTGACTTTGGAAAGAGATTAAGACAATCATTTCATAGATTTATTTTTTGTCTTCAATACTAGCACAACCTTCCTCCCCTTCCAAATTCTTCCTGTCATCATAGCAATTCAGTGCTGCTGATTTAGTGAATAGGATTGAGGGAGACAAGCAATCCAGCATGTTGAGTTTGAACTCTGACCTTCCCTTTGCATTGTTGCACAACTTCTTAGTTTTGCTAATCAAAAAGCATTCTCCCTCCCCCTCTTTTCTCAAATGGGCAAAAACTAGAAATGTAGAGGGACAGGGTGGTTTTGGAAACGATCAGGAAAAGACACCTGTACATTTCTCTGGTTTGGCTCAGTGTTAAACATTTCTTATGGATCTGAAATCTGATATTATTTGCATTGTTCTTCAAATATCAAGATAGGACTAAATTCCTCAAGATTCCTATTATGCTTAAACACTGGAACATGGCCAAGCACATGACTTCTCATATGCTGTCTTCATCAATACTGAGCTCTTGACATACGATTCATGATAAATTGAGATGGACAAGACATCAAGTGCATTTTAGCTCTACAACAGCCAAACTCACAGAGACTTCCACTATGGTTGTGCACATTGTGAAAGACCGCAATGCTCTTGCTAGAGCTGTGGTGTGTTTAAAGCTTGCTAGTATTCCGTTAGGTCATACAGTGGGAAAAAGTACAAAAATAACAAACTTGTTAGTCTGCTAATTGCAGGCTTGTTAAGTGATACTCCATTTCTGGTGGTTTTTTTTTTTTTTCCCTCTCCATTGCGCTGATTAATGACTATTCAAAACAAACACAAGAAGGTATTCTGGAAAAAAAAATCACATTGCACCTGAAAAATCTTTTACTGGGTTTTCTAATGCAAAATGTGCATTTGAATACGTAGCTACAGGACTGAAAACACCACTGATGTATCCTATTTGATTAATTCATTCAAGTGATATCCAGCTTTCGAGAAAATCATCAGCTGAATTGTGACTTGTGTGCCCTGAGTTTGGCCTTTCTTCTTCTTTGTTTTTATAACTGCAAATTTTGTTTCTTATGTTCTTTTAGCACAACTGTTGCTTGTGTAGTCAGGACATTTCCATTCCCTGTGCTCTGTGATAGGAACCTGAGTGTCAGTGGAAAGTTTCCCATAGACTTTGAGGACTTGTGGGTAGACCTAGCACAGTAGGAACTCACAAAACGCTTGTTTCAGTGGAAGTAAATAGTTTCGGTTCCGTAGCTCATGAGAGAGGTCTTTTGTGAAACCACTTTTGTTTTCCTTTTAGTTCAGATGTGTTTTTAAGAGTCTTGAGGATTTTGATAACAAGTACTTCCTAAGCAACATTTAATATTATTTGATATGGACACCTACCATGTAAAATAACAGAATTTTGTGTTAATCTATTTCAGTCATGTCACTGTTTCAAAATGACTGTAAGTCAAAAAGCACCACCCAGGAACACTACTGAGCCTTCAGGGAGCTCCTCAGCTGTATTGTGATTCTATGTGAGGAAAGTATATAAGAAATTATTGGTTTCTATTTGGAGCTTTTTTCTTCTGGGTTACCAGATCAGATCCAGGACTCACTACTCGGGGTGAAAGTAGTTGCTACAGTTGTTTGAGTTTTGTGAGTTCTTACAAATAAGATCTCACTAAAAATGCCCAGAGTTAAGTTGGAGAACATTTTGAGCGTCCTCCATAGTACGCTTTCTACAGAGGATAGGAAACTGCCACCTCCCACACTGGGCAGCCTCCACACTCCACATCCTGCTTCAGTGCAGGATACCTCTCCAATGTCACTGAAAGCCAGGACTTCACAGGTCAAAAAGGTGTGGCCATTTCAAAATAAAAGCTTTTTGCTCACTGTAAAACTTAAGTCCTTTCCCACAGAATGGTCTCTGTTTTGGAGAAGAAGTCAAATCCCTTTGCAATTTTGCTATCAAAAGGCATTTAATTATGACACTAAAATGAAACCTGCTGGTGGTCCTCCTTGCAATTCATGTAGATTACACTACATGTATCTCACATATGTGCTTCTGAAATATAAGAGGAAAGAACTGGACGTTGATCTTTGCCATGCAAAGGCCTTATTAGTCTTTGAAATGCATGCAGTTGGTGTTGTGGAAAGGCGTAACACTGAAGAGTTGAAAATGATAATAAGGGAGAGCTCCAGAACTAACCATTTTTGCAACTGCACAGACACTAGCCTCTGCCTGGCTCTGCTGTTTGGGCATGTTTGCACTCTAACAAGCCATTTACCCCTTGTAATTCTACCACTCCATGAGAAATGATTCACAGATGAGATCCATGTTTGACATGGAAGGATGCCATTTATGGGCAGAAACTTTTTTTGTCTCATCGGGGGACAAATTTCCTATTACTTTCACAATTGTGATTGCTACTGTGAGGCTGTGATACCCCTGGTTTCTGCAAACCAGTAAGGTTCATTGATTTCAAGTTGCTAGGTTATTCCTTTGAAAATTTGTAACCAGATTAAAATTATGTCTGTGAAGAGACACAGTCACGTCCTCACACCTAACTTCAGGGGCCTGGGTTTTCTCATAGCTCGTGGTGGGAGACAGACACCTCAAGAGAGGTACCTCACCTTACTTAGCTTTAATGTCCACCTCCATTGACCGTCAACGGTGTCTGAATGAGTAATTAGACAGCCTGTTCGTCTTCTACATGAATACAGTGAGATGAGAGGAATCCCTCATACCATGGGCAGAAAAAAAATGGATTGATGATGGAAAATATTGAAAGCTGTATTCTGCTTTAAATCAGGAGCAATACTATTTCAACAGGAAGAGTGGACCTAATGCACCATCTCTTTCATTCTAATTTTAAATGGTGCAGTTTTCTGCCTTCCTCTCTCTTTGGCATGGGAATCTGCAAGAAGCTTTTATGATTAACTGAAGTATTCTTTACAGTTTACCTTTGTCTCTTAATTATTCATTTTAACTAGCTTCTGTCTACTTTTTATGTAGTTCCCAGTGCTATTTTTATTTTAAAGACCCTTTATTAGGCTTTTTGCACACGATGTATAAGACTTTATATCCTTGCTTAACTGAGCTGGCCTTTGTTGCCCTTTTCTGTGTTTAGATTATAACCAGGATGAATTTCACTTGTGGTCTCTCCAGCTGTTTTTTAAGTAGTTCCCACTTTTCTGCAGTAGATTTCCTTCACATTAGAAGATTCCAGTCCAAATTCCATAGGGTATTTTGCCTTCCCTTTAAGCCAGCTTTCCTTTATGTTTCTCTTCCAGGGGTCCTAGCTCATACGAATCCTACAAATGCAGTGTTATAATTAGAACTATGTGAACACAGCACTTCCATTTCTCAGAGGTTCCTGCAAACATTTGCTTTGGGTTTCATCCATATGAGCTCCCATTCCTTCATATTTTTTGCTTTGAATTTTAGATGTGAACAAACCAAACATCACTGAGCTTAAGCTCAGCTCCAGTGACTCAATGTTAGGAATCCCTGAAACAAAAACCAAGTTTTGCTTGATTTGAGGTGAAATCCACAAAGTCTAAATGTTCACATTGGTAGTTATCTGTCCATAATGAACCTTCAAGCCTAGAAAATCAGTGCTTCGCTTTTGTGATATAAACAGTAGACCTGTTTAAGGGGTTCGTGACTAATTTTTTTAGTCTGTACTGGAGTACCTGAGAGCACCTTCCTGCCTAGACGGGCTGGGTGAGAGCTCCCTCTCCTGTTTTAATCTGTTTTAGACTGTGGCCTTGGTGGTGTCCCCCACATCTGGCCAGCTGGGTTTTCCTCATATCAGACCCATCTCAGTATGTTCATTCTCCAGGTTAGATGCAGGGTACCCTCAAGTTGGCTTCCTTTCACAATAACAAACTATTCCACTCTCTTATTTTTTCATATTTTTTATCTCTGTCTCCAATTAAAGAGTAAACCCTGTTCATGGAGGTAACCCAAATTGCCTGACACCAAACCATGCAATCTTCCTTGAAAGTGTTTTTCTGTATAGAATGGGAACATTGCAATATTTTCCCCCCATTTTATTTAGCTTCCTATGTTTTTCAAAAACAGCGACAAAAAATGAAGAGAAATTGGATTTTAATTTTTTTAAATTTTTCTTTTTATGTCTTTCTGTAGGAAGTAAGAATGAAAAAAAGACATGAGGTTAGTGGAATTTAAATATTTGCAATGAAATCACTGAAATGTGTAATGCTCTGCCTTAAGAGACAGAGGTGGTCATTTTGTTATGGTCCTTCATTTTAGTAGTTACATATGCACTGAAACTCTAACACCCCAAACTTCATTTACCATATAACATATAGTGCCTTTCCCACTATAAATCTACTCCTCGAATGCCTGAAATTATGCTCCTTTTTTTATTTTTTTAAGAAGCAGCCCAGCTGTACAGAAAACAAAAATTGCTCAGTTAATCTTACAATTATCAGTCTCTTATTCTCACTGTGTGGACAGGCCTACAGATGAAATGTCATCTCCTTGCTTCTGAGTTTGGCAACGTCTGTGAGTTACTGCCCAGCCACCCAACCTAGTTTGTGGTCACTGTGTGTTGGATCTGGAACTGCTTAAAAAGGTTGGAAATGACTTAAAGCTTCATGTTGGTTTCTTTAGGAAGAGGGTAGCAAAAGGGCAGGGGGGTTTTAATTTATCTAGTGAGTATTGTTGACATTTTTTGTGTTAACAACATTAGGAAGTTGCTGACAGTTTGTTTTCTTTATTTTTCTTGTTTCGCTTCGAATTCTTCGATGGGAACTGATTTTTCATGCAGAATGAATGCAAATTGCGAGTCACAACAGAGTACAAGAAAAGGTGGAATTTTCCTTTCCAGACATGGCATTTGCTGGAAACCATAAAAAAGAAATAACAAATTACAGAATGGAGATAATAGCATTTTAGAAAGCCACATTAAATTAGAACAGTTGAAGGCAAATTCTTTGCAGCCGCTAACGCCAATTTGTGGATAGACCGCCAAGAGGATTCTTAAAGATCTTTTTCTTAATTGATTTAACGTTTTTCTCGTTGGTCTGCAGAGCTGCCAGTGCGAATAACTTGTGTCTTCCTCATGGGCTGTAGCTGTCTCGTTTGTTCAGCTTTATGGAGCCGTGTGGGTCGGTTTTCCTCCCTGGGACAGGTTGGCGATGGGCAGGCAGAGTCGGTGGGAGCCCACTGGAGGGCAATCGAGCACCATCTATCGGCCCTCCACCACCGCTGTTGCCTCACCCTTTCTCAAGATTTTTGATCTGAACTCTTAATAACAGTTTACATTTCCATGTCCGTATTAGATCTGGGGTTCCATAAAGTGAGGCCAGCGCTACATGTTTTTGCTCTCCTCAAATATTACATCGTCTATTTATACTGTGTGTTTTTGTAGCCCATGATGTAATATGACAAAATTTCAGCCATGTGCATCACACATGCAAGTCCGAGTGCAGCTGGGTTGTGTAGCACGGCTGAGGTAATGTCAAGAAATTTCATATTATATTTAAAATGACACCTGTAAAAATAATCTTCAATTTGTAATTTAAATACTGTAATACTCAATTATGTGAACTGACAGGAAGTGTCCCAGCGGTTTTAGAAAATAACATTCTTTTATCCATCGGACCTTTGATGCATTTTTGAACAGCCATAATGGAAGTTCAGATCATGACCTTCTGCCTTCAGAGAACAAAGTCAGGGAGGAATAAGATCTTCTCCTACAGCAAGGTAAAGTCCTCTCTCTGCATATACTTTTGCTTTCTCAGAGTGAAATGTCAGCTGTGCACGCTTTATCATTACCCAAGCCAAGGAGAGCTCAAAACTGTAAATCTAGCCTAATTTCTAATTATGTGCCTTGCTTAAGGCAGCACATACATGTCATCTGTAAATATATATCCTGCCTGACTCCTAAAGGGAGGCTTCGAAGATTTTCCTACAGTCTACATCAGTAGCAGTCAGATTCTCTTAATGTGGGAGTGAGGTCTGTGACTTGGCCATCGAAAGAGCTCAGAAGCCTTCCAGATGCAGGAATCAGTTTTGGAAACCTACTGAGCTGTCTCTTAAGTATGTCCCTTTTGCTTTTTTGAGTTGGGGGGCAGGGAGGGGAGGAGGAGGAGGAAAGGAGTTGGGGGGCAACGACAAGACATAGGCTTTGTGCAAGTAGGTTATGAATGTGATAGCCCTGGGATTTCTTGCACTGTAAATTACACCTTCTTTCCTAATTCCTTGGCATTTCCCTTATCCAAGAGCTGTTTCTTAAGGCTCTCATGAACCTTAGCACTGCCCCCCCACAACTTGTACCTGTTATTGGCTTCTGCAAAATCTAAGAGAGTTCTCTTACGTCCTTTTCCATTATGTACTTTCAATATACTGAATGTGACTTCCAGAGAGTTGTGTTTTGTGCCACTTAAATAAACTCTGTTCTTTCCATTCAACTCTGGTAACCTGATACGGCACAATAAATGCTAATAAGTTTCCTGCAGAGTAGTGCTCTTAAGACAGCTTATTTTTCATCCCTCCTTTCATGTTGTGCCCTTATTGATGACTCAGTCCATACCACAAGTGTTCTTAAAGAAGATAAAATGTAAATAAAAGTGAAAGATGCTGGTCAGATAAGGAACTCAGAAGGACACAGGAAATGCTTCCTAAAGAACATTATTTCTGCATCCAAAGTTGCCCTCTTTTAAGTTGTAGTTACTGGCTATTACTCTTCATAGGCAATTAAGGACAAAATGTCGCATTAAATAATTAACAACAGCAAATTAATGCTTTGGTCTACTGCAAATCAAGGACACACGCCTTGTAGGATGAAGATTGGTTTGTTTTCTATTGATAAAATATTTTCCTAGACATATTCTTTGTGGGTGAAAGTCACCCACAGCCTTACAGCAAGAGAAGGCCTGAGTGACCCCAGTGGATATCTGCACGTGGGGCGTGAGGAGTGAAAAGTGCAGGAGGGTGTTGTCTGACATGGAGAAAATCTGTCAAAGGAAGCAAATGTGCAGTGACCGCCTGCCATGGCTGCAAGTGCAGGAATCACCAAAGCTGTGTCCCCTTTCCCTGGCCAGAGAAGGGTGGTCCATTACCAAGGGCATCCAAAGCTCTGCTTGCCCATACCACAAGTCTTCTTTCCTCTCATGTAGCTCTCGTGCTGAGTTTGCTCCCTTGGACATTGCTCTGCTGGTAAGAGGAGTGCCTGCATTTATGCGTGCAGGTCACCAGGAGCTCTATCTCCATGCACGTTGTGTGGAGCAGCCCATGGAAGGGAAAGGGTCACCTTTTGAGCAGGAGAGATGGGTGTAGGAGAGGAAGGGCTGCCCTCCAGGGCCACTCTGCCCCATGGTGAGATGTGTTTGATTATCCTAGGTTCCTTATCCTAGCGGGCAGAGCTCACAGGGAGAACAGTAGAAGGTGCCTGCCCTGAGAAGCTTCCTGCGTTAATGCTTTAGTGCAAAGAACAACACAGCTGGGGTTTTTTTAATGCTTGGTAAGGAAGGGGAGCACATCTCTGTCTGCAGCCTGCCTGCCTCACGCGAAAGACAACAGGAAGGAAGTGCTCTGCTCTTAAAAGTTTGTTTCAGTCTCACGTTTTGAAAGAGCAGGTCACTTCAAAGTCCCACCACAAAATTACCACATGCCATTTGCTCATTACAAATGTGCAGGGGAAATTATTGGTGCTTCTGCCTTGTTTCTGTGATCCAAATGTATGTATGTGCCAATTTATTTTATTTTTAAACAGACACGTTCAGTTGTCTCCCACCCTTCCATGCTTCTTACACTGCACATCTTCTTGGGATATCAGCTTTTGGGGTAGGAGACCACATGTGCCTGCACTGCTCTGCTTGTGTGTGTGTTCGGATGTAAAAGGACCACAGTGTCCATGACAAAACCCAGGGAGGGCAATTGTCAGGTTCCATGTGGTGCAAACGTGTTTTCTGTTGAAGCAGGCTAAATCCAGTGGCTGATATCGTGCAGCTTTCCCAACGGTTGTAAGCCATAATGCAGCTGAGGGTGGAGGCCCTTGATGTGCTATTTCCAGAGCCAATGGCCAGGCAAGACTATTGGTTTGTTCTGCTATATGTCCCAGACTATAGGCTTTTACCCATATGTTTTATTAGCAACCTTTTTTAGACAAAGTCTTTAAATCCTCAGCCATTTCAGCCACATGGAGCCTCGTTAGAGCTGAGAGGAGCAGAATTCAGTTCTTGGTTCTGCTGTGAACACTTAAGGTGTTGGTCACCTTGCCAAGTTTCAGGTGTCTCGTCCAAGTCAGTTATTCAGATTGGGTCTATAGTCAATGCAGAGATACCTGCAAGTGCTGTTTTGTCCCAGTTGTTGAGAACTATAGAAGTTTCTCTCATTTTGTTTTAGAGGGATGTTGAACAAGAAGCTTAAATCAGATTCCTAAGTTTTATAGCACTAAAGGTGATACAAACCCTACCTTTAAACCCTTGCTGTCACAGTTTCCTTTTTGTGAACACTGGATAATAATAAAACCGCTGAAGAGATCCTCCTACTAGGTTAATGGAGCATGGTCTTAATCAGAGCCTTAAAAATGCTTCCTTATAGAAACAGTAACTGATCTCAGTGGGGTTATTCCTGATTTATGCCAGTGTAAGAGAAGGACTGGTTCTCAGGTTTCCTATCGCATTCAAGCTAGCTAATTTTTCTCAGGGCACATTCATACCAATTTGGGGCTGAGTGCTTTGCTCATTTGTATGATGTATACATTTATTTTTAACCAGTACTTGTTAAAAATAAACTTTTCATCAGTGAACAGTCCAGGGTGGACAGATGACTCACATGTGCTAGTGGGAATGGGATGAATCAGCAGCACCATTTCATTTGTAGCACAGTCTCGGGTCGAGCAGCTGTGTCTGGAGAGACTGGACATGCTCCATCTTTCAGCTCGTTGCAGTCTTGTCCCCAGCATGACTGGCTGCTTCTGTCAGCAGCAGAGACACAGGACTCACTGCACTGCGAGGTGCAGAAGGACCTATGCTAAGCTGGATGTATTTTCGGCTCTCTCTGGTATCAACACGTGCTTCTCATGTTCAAATTGACACGATTCAGCAGTGCTGGGTTACAACTCAGGTGTCTCTGCACCATGCCAACTCACCTCAGCCCTGTGGAAGGTGGCTGAAGATGGGGAGGGCTTGGCTTCTGGTCTGCACTGTGTTTGGTGATGTCCAGGACACGAGCTGTGCACGACCTCTGCTATTGCACCTGCATGTCACCTGAGGCTGGCTGTACTTAACTCCAAGTGGAGATTGACTTTCCACCTCCTCATGTTTCCCAGGCATTTCCAGGTGACAAAGCACTCCAAAACATGGTGTGGCCACTATCACAGGGTTATTACTGAACTACTAAAGTTATATTGAGTCTACAGATATAGATATTTATGTCCTTCTTTTAGCCCAACTATATGTTTTTTAGGCCTTAAAGCTGCAGGACATTTTTTATATTTGTTATTGAGAGCAGATGTGCCCAATTCCAATCATATTCTACTGAAGAATGTCAGGGTTGTGAGAGGTCGAATGGTGAATGCCTTTCAATCTCCATTATTATTTCCTCCACTCAATTGCCGCAGCAGGGAGACTGCAGTCGTTAATAGAGACCTTCAAAATATTCAAATATATTACAGATCAAAACCTTCCTTATGCTCCTTCAGTTGCCTCCTTCCGCTCTTGAAAAATGCTCTGGTTACTCTACTGCTTCAGCCTGGGACTGGAGTTGAGCTTTTGTCCATACTCACAGCTATGGACACTGTGGAGATGCTGACCTGGTTTATAGTGTCATCTAACTCAGAAACCAACCCTTTTGGGAAGGTTTGACAAGGCACACACTGTTGTCCTGTGTCACATAGATGCCTCTCTGCCTGGGCTTGTCCTTGCCCACATGCCTGCATTGACCTTGTTGCCTTCACACTGTAGCAAAGAAGGAGCACTCTCAGCAACCTTAAATGGGAGGTGCCAAAACCAGTTGCAAGATGGTTCAAAAAGCTGTTTTCTTTCTGAGTTATGAGCCTGGCAGTGATCAAAGGGGACAGGAACAGTACTGGATGGGAACGGGCAGAGGGAAAAGGCCTGTGCACAAGCCCAGCTCAAAAATGCAACCTCAGTTTCCCCTGCTGTGCTTGGAAATCGTTCAGGGATGCATTCGGGTCTGTCACAGGCCCAGTGGAAACAACCATGCTGAAGACCAGAAAAGTCCAATTTTAGAGCTATGACAGGTTCTTCCCTTTCCTTCTGGGGCCTTGGAAGAAGGATTATGGAGGAACGTGTGATTAATGCCCTCTCTCTGGGAGGAAGAAAACATGATTGTGCATTCTTTCCTAGTCCCGTCCATCATCTTCAGCGATGCTCCTGGGGAAGCTTATTCCTTCACATGCAACATTTGCAGAACTAATTTCCAAAAAAATAGGAGTGGTTTTAAATAAAGCAAACATCATTTTGCAATTATCTGCAATGCTTTAACATTTATTGATTTTCTCACTCAGCCAGGGAATTTTTTCTTCTCTCTCTACAGAACAGCCATTTAACAAAACTGTTCATTTTTTTCCTGTGGGACTTTTTTCACTGGAAATGCTCGGCGGGCAAACTGTCGCCTTGTTGTGAAGTTACACGTGGAAGTGTAATTGGGAGATTTTAATGAACAAGTGAGCTTTGCTGCCGCTTCTTGTCCTTGCTCAGTCAGGCCGCCCGTCCCTGCTGTGTGCTGCGAACGCTAAAATGCTTCTTCTCTCGGTTTCCTGACTTTCTAACTGAAACAAAAACCAGGCGCGGAATGAAGCTCAAAAACATTTCCAGTTTGGAAAGGAGACGTAAGTAAATGCAATATCCTGGGACAGGAGTCTTCTTGTGTTCGAGAGCTCTAATAGTCCCAGGAATGGGCCTGCCAACTGGCTTTCGTGCCTTGGGCGTTAGGGCAGGCCCACGTACTTTCTCTCCAAATCAGTGGTTTTTAGGGGACTGTTAGAAAGCACCACTATTGAGGAGCAGTGCCAAATCCACAGCTATCAAATTCAGCACTTGCCACTTCATCCCTTCCTCCAAAATATTAAACTCCCGTATGGCGCTGCTCTCGCCGTGCTAGGAGCCCTAACGTAAAAATGCTGTGAGCTTACACAGTGCTGACAGGATGGTTAACGTCCTGCTCGGTTAGGAAATGCTATAGCTTGGGAAGGGATCTTGGAAAAGAGCTGCCGGCCCCTTCATTTATTCAGAAGGTACGCACGAGCCAGCGGGAAACAGAGGGGGAGTCTGCCTCGGGGTCTCTGCCTCGGCTCACCACAGTCTGAGGCAGGGCAATCATCACTTGTAATGCTGGTAGCTGGTTTGTTTTTCAGTAATTAAAGTAAAGACATGATTGGTGAGTTCCACGCCTGATGCTAGAAAGCCTTGTGACCATCAAAGTTGCTCTGTCTGTCTGAGAGAGATAGCGCCAATGCCCTGTGCAGGACTGCCAGCTCCTGCCTTGCACCTCCAATGATGCTGGGACATCCCCCGAGGCTCCATTCCACCCAGAGGTTGAGAGGGGTTCGTGGCTACTGAGAGATGGACTCCAGCCTCCAGTTGACTTCCCTCCTTTTGCTGGTACCAGTACTGCCAGTCCTCTTTGCCACACACCCAGAGGGAGGTGGGGACATCTGGGGCTGGGCGTGAGTGACCTCAGCAAGGAAAGACCGGGCTGCCTCTTTTGGATTAAATTGTTCGTTGAGCAACTTGCTTAATATATGTGCGCTTAGAGCTCCTTTGCATCTAACAGCCCAGCTTCACCGCACAGAAATGTGGTGGTCATGAGGATATCACAGCATGGGAAATGCTCTGATGGTGCAGGAATAGGGGCACTGAGCTACTTAGAAATATGGGTTTTAAAAGCCTGTACCCGCCTCTCAGGGTAAGCTAATAGGAAAGCTCTCACCAGAAGGCTGCTTGCTTTGATAGATGAAGGACTGTCAAGGGAGCAATCTGAGATATACATTAGGCTCTCACACAAATCTGGGGAGTCATTTCAGTTGGAGCAACACTGAAGATTAAATATTATAGTTCACTGAAGGGGCTCTGAGTGGCAGTGAAAAAAGCCAGAATAGTTACCTAAAATCTCACAGAGAAATACAGAGCACACTGTTTAATTAACCTCAAGCGCAGTGTTTAATTAACCTCTCTCTGATGCCTCAGGAAAAGCCAAAATGGACACATTTATTCCACCAGCCTTTGAGGACCTTGCAAGACAGTCCTTCTTTCCTTCCTTTGCTGTGAAGTGCACTGAGACATCAGACATATATTAATTTTTTTTTACATTAATTTGCAAGGTTTGTCTAGAATGTATTCAAGGCAATGACAGCAAGTGGCTGGGACTCCTGAGGTCTAAGTTTTCAGCCTTCTCACCTCTGTAAGATGCATGTTCAGTGTGCGGTCATTTATAACTGGGGCATTTGGTTTGGATAAATATATATATATGTTTTAAAAAAAAAAAAACCACCTTACAGAAGTGAGCTGCATTGTCAGAACACCTGGAGCAGAAAGTGTTCATTGATAAAAATATATCGATTTTTTTCCAAGGCAAAACTTCAGCATTTTGGTCACAAAGCCAGACTATTGTCCACTTGAAAACATCCTTCACGTGTTTCACAGCTCTATATTCCCTGCAGGATAAGCTGTCTTCCCTGGGCTTACCTGCCTCTGTGTGGCATCTACAGTGTGCTGTGGGAGTCTGACGGTAGCAGGACCTCTTGGGGTGACAGCAGCTCATTGACTGGTTTGGATGGCAGAGATGGCTTTGGGTCTCATTTACATGAACCTCTGAACTTGCAACTAGAACTCCACATTTTTCCTGCAGACCTGTCCCGGAGGAGGCTTCTCAGTGTTCGAGCAATGGCCACCCAGCAGCGGTGCCAGGCCAGAACTACAGTGGTATCAGGAAAGCCCTAAATGGGTGCTCCATAAAGCATGGGTTAACCTGAAGGCAACATCACTGATCAGACTTAGTTTCTTTTATGCATTCGGTGTCACAAGTGAGCGTGTTGATGGATAGATTCCACTTTTTCCCCTCTCTAAAGTAAAAGACCACTTGCCAGGGTTGCTCACAGCTACTGCTGGCCTCAGCAGGCCCCAGCAAGGTGAAAGGTCCTTGTTCCCCCAGAGGACTGACACATTATGATGGCTTCATTTGATTAAAAGGGGATGTTGATCATTAGTTATGACCCAAATTTCTTTTTTTTGGCAATCATTCAAAGTGTTCCCAGATGCCCATAAGGCTGTTCTTACCTGCAAATAAAACATATCTTTATAACAAGGACATTAATGTTAATGAATAATATCAAAATGTGCCATGTGCCTTTCCCAGGCCTTTTTTTTGCATTTTGATGGATTGAATGATGGAAGGGAAACATATGCTTTCCAGATTGAACCCAAAGAGCTCACTAATTCAGAGTCCATGCTCCTTCAAGCTGCAGTCAAGCAGAGAATAAATTGCACAGCATTTGTCATCCACTTGGGATTAATTATTGAGTTTTAGAGGTAAGTAGCCGCACCAGTGAAGGTTACCAGTTTGTTCTTTAGCATCTAGTTAAGAGCATTGAAGGAAATAGGAGGGGGAGCTGGCCAAATACAAATAACTTGGATATTTCTGTCCGGAGTAAACCAGGCAACAATGAAGCAGGTCAAATGTTCAGCTCACAAAATAATATGCATGTATGAACTTTTGTAGGTGATTAGTACAATTGTATGAGGAATGAGTACTCCCTTCAGGATAACATTAAAGAGCATTGACACAGCGACAGGAAAAGTCTTTGGGTTTTTTATAGTTAGTGCCATAGTTGACCTGAGGCTGGTACTGGCTTGGAAAAAATGAGTATTGTTCCCTGAAGGACTCCTGTCAACCTTGAGCTTTGGGCTTGTAAGAAAGGAATCTTCCATCTGTCAGAGAGGACAGGGTTAGGACACTGGTCCCCAGGGTTCCCTTTGATTATGTGAT
The DNA here is from genome assembly GCA_033628505.1 of Tringa tobata. Lineage (NCBI taxonomy): Eukaryota > Metazoa > Chordata > Aves > Charadriiformes > Scolopacidae > Tringa > Tringa tobata. The sequence goes on from JAHREE010000186.1 coordinate 426,379, forward strand.
GATGTTTTAAGGAAATTAGCTGATGACTGCGATAGGGAAAGAGCTGGATTTGAGTTTGAAAATTAGGCAGTTTTTTGTTTCATTAAACACACATCTAAGCAGGAAGTTGAAAAGATAAGGTCAAGTGACGGTGAAAAGGTGATAGATTAAAATATAGTCTGATTTAGCTATTTTTGAGATTAAATGAGCACTTGAAAAATGAGTTAATTAATCATCATGTCTTAGCTATTCAAAGAGCATTTCCAGTGATCCGAAAGGTAGCTTTTCATATTTACTGTGGTCACAAGCTGCAGAACCCTATAACCCTTTGCTTATTTTTGGTCCTTCAGCAATATTACTGTAGGAACAGGTAAGGTCAACTGAGGCAGTGTGAAAGGTCGTAAGTTTTCAATGTTTTTATAGTTGTGTCTGCTTTAGCATTTTGACTTGAAGCAACATTGTGCTTTGGAAGTGACTCCCTGCACGCTATTTCCACCCACAGAGTAGGATCTGTGTGCATGAAGTACATAGCTTTTGGAGTAAACTCAACTGAAACATCTGCCCCAAGTTTTTACCAAGGCATTCCCCTAAGGGGAATGTTGGGATCCAAACCAGCCATGTGTCCTTCACACAGTTAGAGACCCCATATTCAGAAAGGAAGTTTGGTCTGTGGAGCCAGACTCAACCCAATCGCAACTCCCAGAACTGCATAAAATACAGTTGCAGAGGACTCAGTACTAACTGATTTATGCTTTGTGCCACAAATTTAACTCAATGCCTTCCTCGCTCCCTTTTCCTGTCTCTGTGGCTTAGTGCTTTTGGCAGTTACCTTGTGGCTGCCTCCCCAAAGTCAGCTCTGCTCTGCTAATGATGCTGAAGCCAGAAAGACCCACTTAGGTAGTCCAGGCATCAGCTCCTGCTTGGTTTTGGTGGTACCTTGTGATAACATGAGTGCTGAAGGGGAGCAAGGACTTTTGTTCTGCTCAATGTGTAGGCAATGGTGTTGTGTGATACTTTGCATTGTGTCTTAGTGTACTGTGATACAAGAAACCATTAAACACTGCCATTCATTTAACCTTGTGTTTTACCTTAGTCCTGACTGGCTTGTTTTGCAAAATGGTACTGCAAGTGTCCTGTCCACCTCCTTCCTCTCAAGCTCTGAATCATTGTCTGTGGACAGAATATTAGAGTAGAGAAGGAAAAGACTCCTAGGGCGGCACCCTGCTGCCCAGTCAGCTCTGCCTTGTGGTGCTCCTCCTCTCCCAGACTTGTGTCCAGGTTGCCCAGCTGCTCCTTCTCCGCTCTCCTTCCTCTCCAGCCCCAGTCTGGGGCACTGAGAAGAATGCCAGTCAAAGCATAGTTTGGTTGTTGTTTTTTTTTTTTTTTCCAGATGTTAGATGTGATCAGTGCTGTTTCAATCTTTTCTGCCTCATTTCAAGATGGGCATCTCAGCAACTTCAACTGAACTCCCTGAAGGCTCATTGTGAGAAATGCAAATCCAGCAGCACTTGCTGTAGGTATCTTTGGGAAATGTAAAATAAACACGCAGTCATGCTGCCCTGCAAAGTAGACTCCCCAGGCTGCAGTCAGAACTTTAATTTCAAGCATCAGTTTTTTTTTATTTTATTTTTTACTTTTGGCTAAATTACAGGTGAACTGAGTCTACCATCTCCACAAAAAATGACACATAGAGTAGATCTATTAAGCCTCAAAGTTATTTATTTTCTACATATTTAAAGAAATTGCAGATCAAGTCAGCAAAAGAGTGGCCATATACTGAACTTGGTGAAGTTCTGCTGATGAAAGGATCTGGCCCAATCACAAGTTTAGCAGAATGAAACCCTTATCCAACCTTACCTGGGAAAAAATAAGTACAACAAACTCCACTTCTGTTTTACCCTTGAAATCTTGACTCCAGGTTTAATTTTCCCTGCCTTGCTAACTGTGCTCTAGAAAGCATGAAGCTTGTAATCACATTTTTGTTAACAGCTCAGTGAAAATAATCAAATCACCTATTTTATTCAGCACTTGCCTTCTCCTACTAGCATTTCCTTATAAATGAGATGAGGTGAATAAGACACTAAACAGTAAACACTGGACCCTCGTGACAATTTGTCAGAAATGGTCTCATTTGCCTACCTTACTTCCTACAGTGTTTATTCACAGAAAGACGATGGGGTCGCTACCAAGGCAGATGTGTTCACAGTCTGCAGGAGTCTGGCCAGATGCACCAGCAGCCTTAGAGAGCTCCATCATTGCCTGTGTTGACGAATGGAGAAGAGCATAGTTTTAGATAGTGTTTGTCTCTCTTTCTATAGACCAAAATGCTTATGTCAACCATTATTTCTCATTCTTCCCCTGAAGCTATTTATCATAACTTGCAAATAAAACTACCCTAAGCCAAGCGATTTCTGCAAATTGCTTGATCTCCAAAGAGATCTGCACTGTGGCTGCTACAGAAGAGAGGCAAACGCTTTCTTTGCCTGTTGTAATAATACCTTAGAGAGGAAAACTGCATACATTGTTTCCTGATTTCCCAGAGTGTAACTTCTGTCTTTATTGCCACCAAGACATGAAACAGAATAGGACTGTCTGCAATATCAAATAGGACAAGTCAGTTTTCCCTCTGAAAAGCGGATGGACTATGTAATATTTAGCCACCATTCCACAATTCTCCAGACTGACACAAAACCTGGATGATCAGTTCCTCAGTCACCTGCACAGATATGTATCTTAAACTTCTATTGCAAGAAACGTTTTCGTTTGTTCCAAAGAGCCAGGATGTTACAGTTGTGTGACTGCATATCACTATTTAGAGAGCTTTTACGTGTTGAAACTGTCAATACTGAAATTATGCTGAACTTTGTGGTTTAGTATTTATCAGATTCATAAGTCAATTTCCATGGTTATGTTTACAGAATCAATGTCTTTAGGGGTATATCTAACTTCTGTATGTGACCAAGAGATGCAATGTTAGTAATGAGTTCTTCCAATGGAGACTATGCCAGAGTAATCTTGATAAGTTTCTGAGTTCCTGAGTAATTACCAGGCGCTCAAGGCCCAACCTTTTCCTTATTATGACTTCTCCACATTAGAAATATTTACTGAAGCCAAGTAAATTGCCTCAAGTTCATATCAATGGAAGTAAAGTTGGAATACAGAGCATGGTACTGAGTCTTTCTCATCATATTATGTGGATTCATAATAGAATAAATTTTGGGTTGAATTATTTTGTTGAGCTGTGCATGCACTTTTGGACCAGCAAGGCTCACTGTGGAGAGGAATGTGCTGGCTTAAATATCAACTACATCAACTAGTGCTGAGGTGGTACCTACTGTCCCTGACTGAGGTGGGGTAGCAGCACCCATAAAATACATTGCACTAGCTCAGGAGAAGAGCTACATCTCTTAAGTTTCCAGCACTTGTCACTCAGTTTTGTTCCCACACCAAAAAAAATGATACTGAAGCAAGAATCAGAAATTTGGTCTTGTCTTTGTTAGGTAGAAAAGACCGAGTCTGATAATAATATTTTTCTTGAGGAATATTTAGCAGAGAAACTACAGCAGACATGAGTGAAAGGCTACAAATTGGGAGATATATTTCTAATTGTTACAGAGGAAGTTTAAAGAATTGTCAGGGAGAACAAAATTGCTTCTAATAACAGGCTTACAGGTCATTTAAAATATTTTATATCTATTTTGAGCCTCAGCAACAAAGATAAATCTGGGTGGTTTTTAGGAGTAAATTTAGTATATCACATTTGCAATAAAATTTTTCTCTCAAAAGAGTTGTACCTCATGACTGGTAGCCTCTCTGACTGTAGGTTAGGGAGCTGCCTGCTATTAGTCATCAGGTGAAAGGAATGGAAACTGCTTATCCAAGGAGATAAAACTCTTCCCTCACACACAGTGCAGAAGGAGATCTGGAAAACCATGACAGAGTGACTGTGAAGGAGCTCAAATCTGTTTCCATCTAGTTAAAAAAAATATTTCATGTCTTTATTCATTTATAGATTATCCATTTATCCAATTATGCTACCACTGGATTTACCTAAGCTTCTCATAATGAATCTCTCATTGAATTCCTTATTTACATATCCTTGATTTAAGGCATTTATATTAATGGAAAACCTATTTCCTAATGGACTATACTTTCACACTGTTTTCCTCTTGTTTGTATGTTCACCAAACATGGAATAAATGCCTCAAAAAAGTGTCAGCTTCGGCCTTGAGAAAGGTCCTCGTGATCCTGGGACAGCTGATGTGCCTTGCTAGTACTGCGGATAGGGACAGAAGGAAAAGGAAGGAAGGGAAAGAAGGTGCTTGTGTACAGGTGCATGGACGTAGGTATCTTCCAAGGGCAGGATCAGTCACCACACACTGTGACCACAGGTAGTACACCAGGGCTCAGGAGCTGAACTACGACATGAATAAAATATATGACCAAACCCTCACATTTTGTGTACAAAAAACAGTGTAAGACAGGCAGTTTTTGACAATGCAATAGCCTCTGCTTCTGTATCCTCAGAGGTGTCAGCAGAGGTTCATGTCTGCACCACCTTAGTAATGTGCTGCTTAGCTTTAGTTGTTATAACTGGTTATTTTTGTTAACTTTCTGAGCATCCAAGCCATCTTTCCTGTGACATTGGATCACACCAGTAAGATGTACTGCAACAAAACCCATTGCTTTTTTTCAGTGTTGAGGTGGTCATTTTCCCTATTCCCCTTTTGCTGTGAGCACCAGGAAGAAAAAATTGCTCTTGTGGTCTGTCTACACTGCTGTGGAAAATCTGAACTCTTCTCCCTTAATTCCAGGTAGGAGAAAACTTTCTCTGATGGAGCATTGTGGGTTTCCAATACATATTCGGCTGTCACTGCTGAGATCAACAGATGGTGCTAGTACAGAGCTCCATTCTGGAAAGAAGATCTCTCTTTCCTTTCATGGGGAACAATTTTCTGCTCTATTGCTTATTTTTATTTACCACACTTTTAGCTGTTAAGTAACAATAATGTATTAGTATAGTACTTTGGACTTTACAAGGAAAATCCTTATTTTCTACCTCAAACATGAACAGTCTTAGGCACAAAGATGAAACATGTTTAGTTTCAGCTCACTCCACAAAGCTAATGAAGTTGATAAGGAACCTGTACCAGTTTACACCAGGTGGAGTGATTTATTTCATGTCGTCTTTTTTTTTACTATTTGCTGGCTCACAGTTGTCCTGTTAAAATGGAATGAAGTGGCAAATACTTTAATAACATAAGATCATCACTCTATTTTTAGGTAACAAAGAGCATGTTTTTTTGGGCATTGAGTTAATAAGTTCTATCTCTCATCTTTCACACGCAGTAGGAGCATGACATGTATTTTTGATGGAAATACAACAGTGACCACAGTCTGTATTTGTATCATGTCACCTAGGAGGTGTAATTGTGGATTGGCAGCTCAGCATGCTGGATGCAGTAGAAACACACAGCAGAAGAAATGCGCTGTGTCTCAGAGAGTTTACAGTCTAGGTGTTGCACAAGAGATGGTAGATAGATATAAACAGAAAGGTGGGAGGTTGTGGAAAGCCAGGACAGTGTTGCCAAGCATGATGGGCAGCCTGGCACACTGCTCTGATCTACCGAAGTCAGCCAGGAACTTGGTTGGTGCAGTAGTCACTGATGAAGATGTGGGATTGGAAGGTTTTGTGAATAAGGAGTCTTTGAAACTGGTCCTGGTGGATAGTTAAAAATGGTCCTATGGGGATGTGTTATTGGACCTTGCTGCAGGGAGTGTATGTTAGAAAGGTCTGTAGGTATGACATTTTGTTTTTCCAAGTTCTGTCTCTTGTCAAAAACTATGAACTTTGCACTGGGCAGAGTCAGTTGTTGCTGATCAAAACTAGAAGACATATGAAAGATGTATTCATACTTTTAAACACAATTTTGAATTCTGATACTTGCATACCAAAAACTACAGCACTGAAACTAGAAATGCAACAAAATGTTTGGCAAAGTCTTCACAAAAGCTTAGTTTATCCATTAAAATCTGAAACTGTAGTAAAACTTAAATTAAAAAAAATCACAATTTATTCATTTTTTTTTATTGTCCTACTACCGAAAATTGGCAGTAGTAATTCACTTCTGTCATTTCTCAGTCTTTAACCTCTTGGGCCTTGTTAATGGGTTTTAGTCTAAGCAAAAGGAATCAAAGTAGATGTACATTAAGTTGCAACAGGCGTTTCAGCCCAGTGATCATACATCAGTTGTCTGTCGAAAGGGTAAGTGATACTTGGGCTCCTTTACTTCGCTCCCTCTTTTGCTATGGGATGCTTGCTATCCAAGTAGCTTTCATTTGTTCTCAGCACTACTGTTTTGCACAAGATTGATGATTTTTCACCTTGCACCCCAGGGTTAGACTGTCTCCCTGCCTGCTATACCCACAGCTAAAGTACAGGCAAAAAACCACTGCCAAAGGGCCAGTGAATAAAACTTTCAAGGGCACAGCATTACTCCAAGTGTGAGAATCCTATTTTTGGAAGCACCTCTGGCTCTTTGGAGTTTATCAGCTGGTCTGTGATCCCAGTGTAGGTACTCACACCTGCCCTCACTGTATCTAAAGCCAGGCAGTGACAGGAAGAACACCAGCCACACGTGCAGAACGCAGCCCTGGCAGTCAGTAGGGTGACTACACCGATGTCAAGGTTGTGTGAAGGGGTTCCGGGCCATCAGCATCCTCATCCCTCACATGTCGACTACTTCAGAGGTGAGTGACAGTGAAGCCAGACTTCTTTGGTGCCTGTGTCACTACTGAGAACATCCCTTAAAAAGACATGCCAGTTTATATTCAGGACTGCAGGAGATAAAACAATCAAGCAGATTCCTTTAAAAAATATATTCCACAAACTCGCTCCAACCCTTCCACTTTGACCTTCCATGTTGAATTCACTTCAGTGGTATTGGTCTTTGGTTCTATCATAATATTCTTGTGGTGTTTTTTTTTCTTTTTTTTTTTCCTCTGTAGTTTCTGCTCATGGGACTCGTTATTCCACTGACAAGCCATTTCCTCTCAAAAATGTAAGTGAATCTTCTCTGTTTCTTGTGAGCTGTGTATGGATGCCAAGTCCTGGGGTCAGCGCCTCACAGGTATGGACCAGCAGGATGGCCCCACACTGGTTGCTGTGCAGTGGCCATAGCTCCACTATAAAACCAACTCCGGGCCTAGAGGTCATAAAGAAACGAGAAGGCTTGTTCCTACATGAGAGCGCCAAATGCTGCTAATGTAAAATGAAAGTAGAAGTGAAAAGAAACAAGCCATGTAACTATGGGAATATAGTTAATTTATTATGGCAGGTCTATAGCTTGGCTCTAATCCCTCGTTTGGAAATCAAAACCAGACTGCTGGAACTCACCTGCCAGACTCAATCTGTTTCATAATTACCTGTGGGTTGCTATTTTTGTTTACCTTAATAGCACAGTAAATACTGCTTCTGCCTTTGTTTATGACCTATTTAAGTCATGCGAATATCTTGAAGAAATTCTGTTTTTAATAGCGCCCCAGTGACTACCTTCTTTCACCTCCCAAAATAGAAGCCAATGGATCAGGCCTCCAGCATGAGCTATATTAGAGGGGAAAGAGATTTTAGTATGCTGCCAAGCCTGATGTTTATAATGATCTTCAATTTTTAGTTGCTGCAAGTGATTAGAAAACACGGGGGATTTTCTTTTAAGTACCAAGCCCATTTCTGTAAGGAAAGGTCCAGCAGGCAGATGAGTAAAAGCTTGAAGTCTGTTTATTGTTGCCACTTTCTAGATAGCTGAGGTTGGGAGAAGGGACAAAGGGCTCTTGCCCTCCCTGGCAATCCTACAAAAAGGAGGTGCGTGAAGTAGGAGCAAACTAATTCATATACTGGAAGAAATACCTGGGTTGGGTCCCCTGTATGCATGTGCTCAAATGTTAGAATTGACTCCGTCTCCTCCCATTGTGAATCCCAGGGTGATTTTATCCCTTGCTGGAGAGAGAAATCAATTCCTCTCCTGGGCTTAGAGCTGTGTCTCATAGTACTTCAGTGTGTAGGTAGTAACACACCAGAGAAAAATACATTGCTTTGTCCAACACTTGGTTGCAAGCAATGATCTCTTTTTTCACTGAGTACCTTTGAGAGTTAACATGATTTTCATGTGTTAAAGAGGTTTCCTATTGTGACTAAGGAGGTCCACAGGGTCACACAATTGCCCCAAACTGATCTTGATGCCCTCTGACAGTGACGTGGTGAAATGAACCCACCTAAAGAGAGGAAAGGTGACTTCTGAGAGTTTTGGGCTACAGGTGACTTGAGAAAAATCCAGGTTAAGGCAACTAAAAAGAAGAAGCATTTATGCGCAAGGAACATTGTGAAACTTCTCTTCATAGCTGCTTTTGTATCTGTGTTGGATGAGGTAATTACGAGCCTAGCCCAAAACACTTTGCATGCTAAAATAGCTCTTTTCCCTTTGGAAAATCTTACTGAAATGCTACCATCTGTAAACAAAGTAAAATAACCCAAATTGCAGCTCTGAGAGCCTATTATCTTGGGATTTGGTCACTTCAGGTCACACAAAGATCTACGTTATGTCTTGGTTAAGGTGATGTAACCATCACTATACTATGTAAGTGCCTTCCAAGTAAAGCAATACTAATAAGCTAATAACAAGGTTTTATAGAGTCTCTACCACTTCTCCATTTTGGGGGGTGGTGGTGTCAAAACAGACATTTTCCTGAGAGAATCAGAAAGCTGGAATGATTTCTTTTGTCCTAATTAGCAGTTGTGTTTTCTGAAGGTGGAGTTTTCATGAGTTTTACTTTGCAAAAACTTAACAGTTGCTCTTTATGAAAATAAGAGGGAGCTGGAGAGCCCGTAATGTTTTGTAATAGTAGGACACTTCTTTGAATGGCCAAATTAAGGCTGGGTTTCAGAGGCTGATTTTGAAATTGTTACCTTTATACTGTTATATACTTTTAAATGAGTCATGACTGAAAAGTAGTTAACTTCTAATAGTACTTTGATAACATATGAAACCCCCAGTTTCAGTTCAGTGCCTAACTGATGTATTTTTCTCATAAAGAAACAAAATCACACTTGGAAACCTCACTGTCCACCTCCACACGCAGAAAGTAATAGGAATTTCCACCAGTTTTAACTGGAATCAAGGATTCTTAAAACCCAGAGGGAAAACTTTACAATCTAACATTTTAATGGGTTCTACCAATTCGTGTTTTATGAAATCTGATCATCTCGTTCTATGTTTTTAACTTTATAGCTAAACTCCTTTAATTTGGACTTTGGAATCAGCATGGATATAATCAATTTTATTGGTTTTCTCAATTTTAAAAAGCTTGTAAAAATTATATTTGAACCTGCAATTGAAAATTATCATTGACTTTTTTCCTTCCATCTAAAACAAATTTGAGAATGCCATCATTAATATGTGAAATTTTACAGAGGAGGGATAGTTGAAAACATATGAAATGTAGCACTTGTAGACAACTGGTATCCTTTCTTGAAGTCTTATCTGGCAAGCTATCAGAACTGAATGTTATAAAATTCTATTTTATTTATGAATCTGTTAGGAATCGTGACTCTATAACTGATCTAATAAGAAAAAAGAACAATTAAAATACAAGATTGTTGTTTACTGCTGGTGGAAAGATTGACGTCAATAAAATGGGAAGAACTGTAGGGAAATAAACATACATATGGATGATCAAAATTCATTTAAATTAAATCAATTTCCTTCAATCCTAATTATCTTCTCTATGTCTCTTACCTCTGGCAGATTTTCTTAGTGTTGGAAACTGTAACGATGGAGATTTTCACTTCTTAAGAGGAGTGATAAATCTGAAATCAACAACTGTTAGTATGATTGGTAGGTTGCTGGAAGAAAATGCTTTTTGTGCAGCATCTTGTCCAAGATTCAATCAGGCTTCAAACCAAAGCATTCCAGTCAGACAGTTCTCATGGATTTTCAGTAATGAGCAAGATAGGGTGGGTGGGGAAATATTTACCAGTGTCTCTAAGGCGCTTGAACTTCATGTTCCTTTGCATAGTTGATTTACTAATCTCAATTATTACAGTTGGGATTTTCAGTAGATGGCTTCTTTGCTTATATATAGTACATGCAACATGTGGCAGGGCATGGACTGAAGCAGCAAGCTCTGCTTTTCCAACTTGATTACTTGTGTCAAGTTACAGATCGATGAAAGATGAACAAACTCTCCTTAAACTATTCATGATGAGGGAACAGGCTCTGAAAAGGTTCAATCTAGTTCCAGTGATGTCGGGCCTTAGGGAGTATGGGTGCGTGTATAGACACACAAGATAGTGACCAAGGAAAAAGACAGATGCTTCAGCTCCTGTGGTGTGGAAATTAACCTCGGGCATGTTTCTGGAAGATATGGTTTCAGTTAACAGTAATGAAAAAAAGAGTAATCAAAGTCCATGAATCTTTCTATGGCTGTGAATTTATTGTCATTCTCCATGACTTGACATTGAAATAAATGTATTCAAAGAACATTTCTTTTCAACTAATGTCCAGTAGTTCATCTTAATTTTGATATGCCCGTTTTGACATTTGATTTTTAGGCTGATATTCTACATAAGAAAACTAAACAAAAAAACAACAAATGAAAATTCCAACACAGATGAGACAGAGTGGTTAATTTCAAGGTGTATTTTTGTCACTGTGGTGCTGATCATTTCCATAGAGCCTCGATTCTTTCCTTCTTGAGCACTCAGTGTCTGCCTTAGGCCCTTCACTCATTTTCTGGCCATGTAATATATGATTATATACCCTCCTGTTGCATGGGTCATAGTCTTCTAAAATGAAGGTTGCATATTTCTGTGATGAAGCAGCAAAATTTACACAGAAATGTGCAAAACAACGACAGCTCCTGTATCCCAGGGAGAAAAAGGTAGGTTGAAAGAAAAGAGCATGGAAAAGAAGGACAAAACCTGTCAACTTTTACATTTGTTATTTGTATTCACATATCCATAGCCACAAATTCTTCATCAATTCATCTCTTGCCATTTAATTTATCTACTCACACTCTAAAAAATATGTTGCTACTGAGAGCTCTGCAAAAATCATTGCTATTAACCATTAGCTTAAAAAAATCTGTTGAAAAATCTTCCCATAAGACTGAAAATTTATGTAGTACAAGTCTGTGACAACAGAAAGTTAATGTTAACTATTTTTTCTTTTCTTTTCTTTGGCCAGTACTGGATGTTCTGTTTAAATGCCTGAAGTGTATCAAGCACAGCATTAAAAGAACAGCTGTTTTATGCAGTATTTAACTTGTATTCTTACATCTTTGACAAGTATTACATTCAAAATATTTGTTTATAGAAGACTGTACAATATGAATATTAAAGTATATAACAGTTTATCTGCTAGTAGAAAGGTCAGTCCAGCTGAAAAAGCTCCAGGAAAGAGCAACTGATGTATGGGAAACTGATTTACATCCACTAAGGGGCTGCTAACTTTGCATACTGATTGTATTAAAATCATGAACCGTGGTGTAAAATGAGAGTAATTCAGTTTAAGAGAGGAGAGCTGTTTTAGATTTACGTGAGGATTAAACTCCAGTATGTATCTAGCAACCTATGAATACTGTCATTGCAACAGCTTCCTACTAATTGTGTTAAATGCCTGTGTTTCTAATGCGGTTTGTATTTTAAAATGTAAAATGCACAGTCATTTCATGCATTTTAAGTTTGGCATGTGACAATGCCTTGGTGAATCAGAGCTTAGTTATTTTGTGTTCTTTACATATATTTTAGTTTATTACATTTGGGTCTTGGAGAAATGTTTAACTAAGAGGATTTTAGGAGAAAAAAAATCATGAAAATTTTTTTGAAGACACCTGTTTTTTATTTCTTTTTTTTAACAAGGAAAAAAACCTCTCTGTATATTTTGAAGGCTTGTGCTTTGAGATATAAAGAACTCATCTGAAAGACAAAGCACCTCTTATGCCCAGGATAGTGGAGGGGAAGAGAGAGCCTGGGAATCCCAAAACCCTGTGGTCTCAGGGAGCAGGACACCTGTCAGAGCCCAGTATGGTCAGAGACACATGGAGATCTTCAGCACTCTGCATCAAGGAAGCAAGACTACCCCCATCGTGCCATTCCTGCCATTCTCCATCATGTGCTAAGCATTGGTGAGAAAAAGTGGAGCTAAAAGCCATAGCACACTTCATCTCTGGCTTTACATCATGCACAAATATTTCATTTAGCCTGCATTTTGACTCTATAAAATAAACAATTCTGTACTGCAGAAATGTCAGTTAAATGACTTTTAGTGCTTTTAGTGGGCTTTGTATAGGAGACACTGGATTTGTATTGATTTACACCAGCTGATGAGCTGGCACAGTGTGTATTCTCTGCAGTTTTTATGAGATAATTAATGAATGATTCAAAATTGCAGTGCTTTGTATGGTGGTTGTGCCTCACAGAGGGAATGACTGCCATCTCTGGGTTGAGAGAGATGTTTCAAAGGCTCTTTACTTTGATTGCAAAATTCTGAAATGCTCCTTGGAAGAAATCCAAACAAACCCAAAGTACAGCAACTTCTGGTCAGATTCCCACCCAATTCCAGTATTTCAGATCTGAAAGCTTTCAACATTTTTATGTGTCAAGGCAATTAATATTCCCTCATCAGCTCTTCAAGATGACATGTAATGTCATCAGCCTCAGGCATCCTCCTCCTCTCACTTGCTGCTTTTCTCTTTAACTTTTCCAGCGCAGGCAACAGTCCACGTGCTGAACTCTATTTGGGATAGTAAAAGCCTTACCTTGTTTAGATGGCTTGTTCCTTCTTTTTCCTAGCAGGATGAATGGAGAATTTTGGACAGAGCATATCCCTGGCCTCAGGCTGACCCCACCAAGGGACCAGCTGCAAGATGCTCCACTGTTGCCTTGAGCAGATTTTGATACACCACTGAGCATCCCCAGAATTCTGTCGTCACCCCCAGAATTCATGCTCTGGCATAAATAATTTCTGACAGCAATTGTAATGCAAGTGCAATGATGGCGAGGGATGCCAGTGTGACAGATCTGGAGAGCTACAGCCTGCGAACCTCGTTCTTCTTTTTCATGAGGACACAAAGCAGGAATTTGATCCTATCCCTATCTGCAACATCTGCATACACAGACTTCTCCCCGAGCTGGAGAGATCTCCTCTGGAGCCAGCCAGATAGTTTTCAAGCAGGGTAAATATAGCCTTTGGAGGAAGTTTTCCTGTGTAGGGAAGCCAAGGTTGCCTCTTTACAACTGGTTTCCACAGTTCAAACACCAGTTTTCTCTGTTACATAAATTATTTTACTAGAACACTTTAATATCCAGTAATATTTTATTAAGTGAATCATGCAGCTGACAGAAGGTTTTTGTGCTAAAGAAGTATACAGCTGTAGGGTTGAAGGGAATATCAACAGGTTATGTTTTTTGAAGCTCTCCCGTCTGGATTCTTTCTGCTATCCCTCCAAAATTGGGCACGGGATTTGAGATGTGGCCTTGTCAATTCTGAAAAGGGCTGAATAAATACTCCATTTCTTTTATGGACCAATCCTCTTAATATAGCCCAGAATGAGAATTGTTTCTCCTGCAAAACACCACGTTTGACTCATCATGAGCTTGAGATCTGCACTAATTCTGAGATCTTTCCTGCTGAACTGTTGCCCAGCCACAAATATTCTCCCTTTTGTAACTGTGGATTTCTGTTCTTCCAAACTGGAATTTATCTCACCTTAAAAAAGTCACTCAAAAGCTAAACATTTTGTCTATGCAGTTCCCTGGGCTTCATCTGGTTGCAATTCAGACACAGGTGTCTCTAGAGGGTAATTCACCCCAACTGTCCGAGATGCCTGGATTTCACATGAACTGTTGCAACTTGTCGTTGAAGAATTTCATCTTGTTTGGACTATTTATTCTCTCTCGCAAGATCACATTGAATTCTGAGCCTGTAGCCCAAGTGCTTGTCAACCTTTTCACCTTAGTGTCATACATGTAGGAGATAAATAGTATCTGTCTTTAAGTGGTCTCCTTGCAGAATCACAGAATAGTGGGGGTTGGAAGGGACCTCAGGAGATCAGCCAGTCCGCCCTCACTGCCCAAGCAGGGTCACACAGAATAGGCTGGACAGGAACGCATCCAGGTGGGTTTTGAATATCTCTAGAGAAGGAGACTCCACCACCTCTCTGGGCAGCCCATTCCAGTGCTCTGTCACCCTCAAAGTTTTTCCTCATGTTCAGATGGAATTTTCTGTGTTCCAGTTTGGGCATGTTGCCCCTTGTCCTGTTGCCGGGCTCCGCTGAAAAGAGTCTGGCACCATCCTCTTGACACCCGACCTTTAGATACTTATAAGCATTGATAAGATCCCTTCTCAGTCTTCTCTTTGCAGGCTAAACAGACCCAGGTGCCTCAGCCTTTCCTCGTAAGAGAGGTGCTTCATTCCCTTAGTCATCTTTGTAGCCCTCTGCTGGGCTCTCTCCTGTAGTTCTCTGTTATTCTTGAACTGGGGAGCCCAGAACTGAACACCGTACTCCAGATGCAGCCTCACTAGGGCAGAATAGAGGGGGAGGATGACCTCCCTCGACCTGCTGGCCACGATCTTTCTAATGCACCCCAGGAAACCATTGGCCTTTTTTGGCCACAAGGGCACATTACTGCCTCATGGTCAACTTGTTGATAGGTATGCTTAGAGTAGGGTTTCCAATTAACTGCATAAGACCTTATGTGTGTTATATTTACACTTTACATCCCTAGTTTACTTATAAGAAGTAGTGCCTGTGTCAGGACATCTTGCAGGAACTTTTTCTGCAATCCCTGGATCCAGGAGGCTGGCAATCATGTCTGAAAAGAATATTCAATGGGCTTGATACGATATTTTTTTGGATACACTTTCAGAATTCTCCTTTTAATATCTTAATTGTTTTCTCTATGTATTTAAATTGTTTTAAGTAATGACTGAATATTAGTCTCCCTGGTCTTCTAACTCCTGCTTTTAAAGTATGGTGAGAGAGACTTCTCTGATATTCATACAGTCATTCATCCTTAAAAATAATCGTGGCTGGTTCAGGTTGCTCTAAGTAAGTTCTTAGCAGTGAACTCAATGGTATGCAACTATTTTCATTCTTTAAATGCATTTTTCCCCTTTCTGATACCTCTCTTTTTTTTTTTTTTTTAAAGTATCTGAATAATTATGTGATTAATACTGATATAATTAAAATTATTGCAAACAGCGGAACAACTGTTGTCTTCTGTCTTCTCTGGGGAACTTTCTTCTTGGTAAGGAGTGAACCTCTGTCTTCCTCTGATTTCTAACGTAGCTGGACTTTGTTCTTGTTTCTTGTATATTCCTGATGTAGATAAAATTATTCCATGTGCTTTTTGTTCCCATCCTTAGTTGCTTGTCCTGGATCTCAGTTTTTATGATTCCTTTTTAACTTTCACATCCTTAAGGAGTTCCTAATGGAGCCGTATCAGCCTTTCATTGTACTTTTGTACTCTCTCCCCTTTCAGGTTGTCTCATCTAGAAAATCCTCCTCTCTTGTCTTTTTTTTTCTTGTTCCTTCTCCACAAAAGATCTTCCAGTTCCTTGAGTTTTTGTGTAACCCATGACCCCTATTGTGCTATTTTCCCTATTAAACTCCATGATTTCTGATCTGATCTTCACAGTCATAACTTAAAATAGCCTCTCCTTTTCTGCCATCTTTTGCTTTCTGAAGTAACAAATTGTCCTCCAAGTATGCTACAAATATATATCCCCATCCCAACCAACAGTTAGTCAAATAATAGTCACTGATCTCCAGCAGATCCTGCTCTTTGAATGCTTCAGAAGTTTGTCATTAGAAAGTATCACTCACCTCTTCCTTCTTCCTGCATATCTATAGTGTGTTGTGGTGCTGGCATCCCCCTTTTCTGTTGCCCTTCTTTTCACCAAGGAATGCAGGAGACATTCAGATCTGTTTCTCGCCTTCTCCTGGATTTCAGAGCAAATATATTTGCTTGTCCCTTGTGTACAAAGGAATTTAAATCATTTGCCCAGAAGCTTTCCCCTGGAGCTTCTGTACCAGTATTTAGATCCTGCAATTTAGCATCCTGTTTCTTGTGACGCATCTTTGCAATGTCATTTTCTGTAAGAAAGCTTCAAGGGGTCACTTAATTTCATTCTTCTCAAGGAGTATCCTGCAAACACAAAATACTTCTGGGACCAACTTTTAGTTTCTTTGGGAACTACTCCCTTCACTATATAAGAAACACAGACCTGCCACTTTATCCAGGAAAAATAGAATGTATGTCTCTCTGTATAAAGTATAACCTCTGTTGCCTGCCTTTTTCCTGATCCACCGCTTTCCCCTCCTTTATTCCACTACACATAACATGTACTCAGTGCTAGTAGTTTCTTTACATTACTCTAGAGCTAGTTGCTGAGTGTCCACAGCAGGAACTATACCAAATTTAAAATCAAATGTAGAATTTTATAAGCACTACAGACACTCAAAGATATTGAATTAAAAAGCTTATTTTTCTGGCTTTGTTTCAGTGATATTAGGAGATATACCATTGCTAATTTTCCTTCCATGACTTTCATTCTGGATTCTATCCTCATATTCACTGAATTATTGTTACAAGATATGAAATCTTCACATTATACACAATATTAAAAAAACCAAAACATAACAAAACCTACTGTGGAATACTGTATGCTTTGTAAAACTTTTTTTTTGGCCTGTTGCTAAGCGTAGAGGATGCGCAATGTTGAACAGTTGTAAAATAAGTTAGTTTTACATACACATTTCTGCAGAAATAAATCAGTCACTAGAGAATCATTCTCTTGGAAACCAAACGGTGCGGGTGAGTAAAGAGGTTTGGGAGTAGGGATAATCAGCCATGGCTACATCTGCACAGCAAGGACCAACAATAGACTATCCCAGAGCATTGCATAATACAACAAAAGTCTCCCCCTTAACCTTGAATCTGTCTTTGTTTGAGCAAAGTCCATATTTAGTTCATTACTCCCAAACACACAAGTGTTAGTTTACTGGAAAAAAAAAAAAAACATAAAAAAAGGTCAAGTTAAGTCCAGCTGACCCCTTTCTTGTTTCTCCTCATACTCAACTTCATTTTTAAAAAAATTCAGCATGTTACAAACAACTTATATGTGAAAGAAATCTGGACACGAGCAGATAAGGGATAGAGCATGATCTTTGCTGCCATTTAATCTTCCATTGTGCTTCCCATGAGACCAGACTCTAGCAACAATGCCATAATTAAATAAAGAATTATGACATACCCCCTGCCTTTGCTGGAATATTCCCTTTCTCCTCTAGGCTACTCCTGTGAATATTGGTCAGACAGCACTGAATATCCACAAGAAACTTTGCCAGCATTTCAGAGATTGGAGATCAGATTTTATATTCTTCTGTACTAAACAATTTGTTTGCTGACTACTTATGACTCTCTTGTCCAGTTCTTTGCTCCATCTTTGTGCCTGTTTCCAGGAATACAAGGAGAATGGAGACTGGGGAACTTCTTGAGGTAGCACACCCCTCTTTGCTAGCTGCCATGGTTGATGTCACCGATTCCCAGCTCTCCTGTCTTCACAGCATGTGTCAACAAGGCTGAAGGAGGCTTGAGTTGTCTTGTGCTCTTGTTACAGCACATTGGGTGGACCATTACATAGTCAACTACTCTTGATGCAGAGCAGATGTTGGGGCTGCTTTATTTCTTGCTTGGTTAAATACTTTTGTAGGACCAGGGGCACAGCCTCTACTCACAATCTCACATTTTTCTGCTGGACCGGAGATCTTGCCCTACCTCTCAAAAGGGATTTCTATATTTATGCCAGGGTGCAGCAACCCTGTGTCATACTGAGCATCTTTGACCTCTACTAAAACCAAGTAAAACCAGGCTGTAAATGAGAAATACCTCGGAAGAAAATGAAAGCTGTTGTTTTGTTTATTAAAGCTATTATCACTATATCAAAAGAGAAGACAATATTGATTGGGATTTTCCTTGTATATAAAGTGAATTAACAAACAAGGTGAATACACTGATCTGCGGTGAATACAATGATGACATGTAATGAAAAATTATCAAGCTCCGGAGGTTCAGTCTGTAACAATTCTTAGCACCAATGGTATATTTGAGGTCCAATAGATGCAATATCCTATATGTATGTATCCAGTAGGGATAGAGGATAATTGTTCATATATATGATATTACATCCTTTAGGTGGATCATAAATACATGCCTGTATGTATTTAAATCCTCTTTCCTGATTTAAGAAGAAAGAATTCCTTTGTCTGTCATATCCAGAATGGAACAGTCCAGGACATTAAAACACAACAGAGAGAACAGATCCCTGAAAGCCACAGAACTATTGAATGCTTTTGCTATGCCTGGTACAGAAAGTAATGCTCGCTTCATTTTCCTGCTAGAAGAAAATTACAAATCTTCTTTGAAATAATTCAGAGAGCTACAAAAGATGGAAATTGAGGCTGCTTCATTTAGTACTATTTTTGTTTGATTAAACTTTATTTTAACTAGAAACTTTGCATTTCTAAAAATAAATAAGAGGACCTAGAAGCTTCCCCCCCACCCCCCAAACCATACTCCCTCCTTTCTTTGCCAAATCACATATAACAGCTGCAGACTTTATAACATTATATAAATGTTCAGACTGGCTATAAAAGATTAAATATAAAATTCCAGTGCATAGAACAATTGGTATAAAGATCAACAAAATTAAATTGACTAAAGGCTGTTCATTTAATCTACCTTTGTTAATTGAAACCTTCATTAGGAAACAGAAAGTATCTGTTTTCCTTGCAAGGTGCTGTGGTGGAGGTAGTAATTCTGCAGAAAAAAAGTACAATGCGAACAGTATTCCCTCTGGAGATATCTGGCTTGAGAAGAAGACAAAACTATAATTTTACTTTAGCTCATGGCTCCCCCTTAAGTAGGTTGGGAGTTAGGGAATTCTGTAAGAAAAGAAAACCTGGAGAACATTTACTGTTTTGTTCCAGCTCTGCAGTCCCACCGGACTCAGCTCTGTGCCAACATCATAACAGATAAGACAGTGGAAGGAGGGAGCCAAGAGTGAATAAGCTCACAGCTTGGGGATACGGCACTAAAGAAGATGCGTTTTGCAACACGCACTGCTCTGCCCTTTCTGCATCTATGCTACGTTTAACAGCGCATGATCTGTTTTCAAGAGAGTTTCCTTCTGGAAGTCGTTCTCGCAGCCTGGTCCTGGGAGGTGTTAAGTGCCTTGAACTTCCACTGACGTCAGCGGGAGCCGAGCTCACAGCACCTGGGATGGGGCCCACTGCCCTCCCCGGCCACCAGCCCGGCTGCCCCAGGGACACCTACACACTTGCAGGATCTGGCCCATACTTTACGCCCAGAGTACCTGCTTCTGAATATCGGTGCTCTCTGCTTATGGTTGCAAACAAGTCTGTATAACAACTGCTGAGTCCAAATGTTATTTATCTGTGGCTCCAGCAAATGCTATTTTTCTGTGGCTCCCATTAAAATCCAGACTGCCTACCACCTGTGGCATTTAAATGCAGTTGCTGGGTTTGCTGGAGTCTTGCTGGAGTCTCCCATGGGTGAGCTGTTGCATGTGCCATCAATGCTCTGCATCTAAGTGGATGAAACGGGCTTTTCGTGCTGCCTGCACCAATTGCTAAAGTAACTGAAAAACGATGACATTCACTTTGCTTTCTTCATGCCCTGCTGCCTGCTCTTCCTTCAGCATTGCTGTGTTCCTTGTCTCTCTTCTGCCTGTAAGCCCTGTGCTTAGGGCTGTCTTTTATGCTTGAAACCGTAAAGGGGTGGGGATGGCATTGTTAACATCTGTTGGGAGGGTGAAAAGCAGTTCCTCCATGAGAAGATCCAAATAAGTAGAGATGCTCCCAAGGGAAGGAACGAGTTTCCAGCACCTTCTGGAGAAGTGAAAAGTTAGCTGGATAGCCAAGACCTTATTTATCTTTATTTTATATAACAGTCTGGAGCTTTTTTTGTCCGGTATGATTTTATTGATAGTGCATCTGAATGTAACTTTCCAAAGTGCCTGGGCAAGAGACCCTGCAGCAGGGTAAGGGACACTCAGAAAAGCCACAGAGCAGAAGGAGGAGAGAGGGAAGAAGGCAGGGGAGGATGCTCCTTTGAGAGGAGAGGGGGGAGCAAGCGTGTCACTGGGCTACAGGCTCCTGTTGCATTGCCCAGGTGCTGCCAAAGTGTCAGAGGGGAGAAGAGGTGACGTGAGGCTGAGCCCAGAGGAGGCCAAGGAGCCAAGGCATGAACCTCCCTGTGCAACCAGTATAGAGAGACTTTTAGTCTCTGGCAAAACTATTGCCATCTGTTCTTACTTCTGACTGGTCGTGTTGAGCTACACCCCTGTCTGAAAAGCTACTAAACCCTCAGCAGCCCAGAGGTGGCAGGAAATGGAGCTCCTCTGGTTTTTTGGTCCTTGCTTGTGTCTCCTGACTGGTGATTTCAGCTAGGCTCAGTAGTAAAAGTCATAAAAATTGCGTGTCCCTGAATGCCTCCAAGCTTGGACACTGAGCTGGAAGTGGTACAACAAGGAAGGTATAATCATGACTTCCTCAGTAGCCAGTCCTAGCTACAGGAGAAGGAAAGACTCAGAGCTGTTGCCAGAGCATCCTGAAAGCCGAGAGTTTTTTTCAACTGTTAATTATGCAGCTTTTCCAGGCTAGTGTTATGCTTCTCTTCTTTGGCCTGCTCCCCCCAAGAAAGTTCTGTTTGTTTATGAGTGGGGAAGCATTGCCTTTCTCAAGTATCCAGATGGTGCAGTTTAGGTCATGTCGACCAGATGCAGAGATTCCAGGACTAACAAAGCAGTGAATCCACATGTTCCAGCCCATCAGCTGAACAGGGACTTATAAGCTGAAGTCTGGAAGTAGTTTAATCACGTTCATTTGGGGCTGCATTTGAGCTATTTAATCTATCTGCTAGACCTGTATTGCTTGGGCACAGTACTGCTCAAGTGCGAGTATGTTGCACTTGGAGCAAAAATAGTTTATGCCTGGTCAGGTTGTGTGTCCTTCATTACCCACCTGTCCACTCATGATTCTGGTGTCTGCATCAATAGAAACGGTTGAGTCTACCTACTTCTGCTACTTCCCTTCATTTCCTAGGTTTCTGGGGATGCAGCTGGATCTGTTGATATCAGAGATTTCTTCTGCGCATACCCTGGTTAGTGACTGCAGACTTTTTTTTATGTCTGGCAGCAGTCTTATAGAAGTGTCAAGATCTCTTCTATATCCTAATTCTCTCCTTTTTTCTCTACTCAGTGTTCAGCACCTTCCTTCACCTCATGTTTTAACCCTTTCCACCTTAAAGATCACCTAGTTCCAATCTCATGCCATGGCCAGGGACACTTTCCACTGTACCAGGTTGACCAAAGCCCCATGCAGGCTGTCCTTGAACACTTCCAGGGATGGGGCATCCACAACTACTCTGGGCAACCTGTTCCAGTGCCTCACCACCCTCACACTAAAGAATTTCTTCAGAATATCTAAACTAAATCTTCCCCCTTTCAGTTTAAAACCATTACCTCTTGTCCTATCACTACACTCCCCAATGAAAAGTTGCTCCCCATCTTTCCCGTAGGCCCCTTCTAGGTACTGGAAGGGGCTATATGGTCTCTCTGAAGCCTTCTCTTTTTCCAGGAGGAACAAGCCCAACTCTCTCAGTCTGTCATAGAATGGTAGAATCATAGAATGGTTAGAGTTGGAAGGGACCTTAAAGATCATCGAGTTCCAACAACCCCTGCCATGAGCAGGGACACCTCCAACTAGACCAGGTTGCTCCATCCCTCTGATCTTCATGACCCTCCTCTGGACCCTCTCCAACAGGTCCGTGTCCTCCTTATGTTGGGGGCCCCAGAGCTTGACACAGCACTCCAATTTCACAATAGAGGGAGAATTACATCCCTCTACCTGATGGCCACACTTCTTTTGATGCAGCCCAAGATGTGGTTGGCTTTTTGGGCTGTGAGTGCACATTGCCAGGTCATGTTGAGCTTCTCATCAACCCACACCCCCAAGGGCTTCTCATTCATTAGCTGTACAGCCTGTATTTGTTCTTGGGATTGCCCTGACCCCTGTGCAGGACTTTGCACTCGGCCTTGTTGAACTTCATGATCGCACAGGCCCACCTCTCAAGCCTCTCAGGGTCCCTCTGGACAGTATCCCTTCCCTCCAGTGTGTCAACTGCTCCACACAGCTTGGCATCATCAGCAAATTGCTGAGGGTGCACTCAATCCCACTGTCCATGTCAGTGACAAAGGTATTTAACAGCACTGGTCCCAGTACTGACCTGTAATGAACGCCACTCGTCACTGGTTGCAACTAGGACATCAAGCTGTTGACTGCAACTCTTTGGGTGTGGACACCCAGCCAATTCTTTATCCACTGAGGGGTCCATCCGACAAATCCATGTGTCTCCAATTTAGAGATCAGGATGTTAAGTGAGACAGTGTCAAATGCTTTGCACAAGGCCAGGTAGATGACATCAGTTGATTTTCCCTTATCCACCAGTGCTGTAACACCATCGTAGACGTCTACCAAGTTTGTCAGGCATGTTTTACCCTTAGTGAAGCCATGTTGTCTGTCACTAATCGCCTTATTTTCCACGTGCCTCAGCAGAGTTTCCAGAAGGATTTTTTTCATGATCTCCATGAGAGACTTAGGAGGTCTGACTACAAACCAGAGCCCTTTCCTGCTCTCTTCTGCTCTTTAAACACTCCATTCCTCAAAGCTCCTTGGGGAAGTCTTGAACATCTGAACTGTTTTTTAACTTTCTTCAACTTTTTTGCTGGTATTGGTAGTCTCCCTTGACATATGCTCCTCCTTGTCTACCATGACTCTCCTCTTGGTTCTCTTCCACCTTTGTAGCTCCTGATATCTTTTCTCCCCATCTCTCTTGAAACTCCTTAGAAGAGAAGACATTGTCAAATTCTTACATTCCTGTTGCTCTTTTCCTTTCTTCTTTCATTTGATTCCAGAAACGTACCAAAACAATCTATCATCAGAGCTTTTAAAGTTGCCTTTATGTTGGCGCTGCAGGTGCTGTGATTTCATCTGCTATCTCTCTCTGCTGTCTTAACTTACTGTTGGCCATCACCTCAAGCACAACTTGCTGTCTCAAGCTTCACTTCATTGCCACTGACAGCTACTCACATCCCTTTCTGCCACTCAGGTCTCTCCTCCATGCTTCAGCTAAGCATTTCTGCTTCTTCTTCCACAACATTTGCCAAATCTACTCCCCAGTCTGTGTATTAACAGTGCACTGTGTTAATGAGATATACTAGCTGTCATGATGAAATGTGTCATTTAACTGATGATGTAGAAAACATAATATATGGAAAGACGATAGAAGCCAAATGCAGTAACACAGATCCCAAAAGTTTCCTGTGGTACCTATAGAAAGAAGCAGCTTGCCCAGTGTTGAATGTACCTGCCCAAGAGGATTCAATTTGTTAATTTACTTACATCTGTAAGAAACATTCGTATTTTTATAGAGTTAGAACCTACACTATGTTGCTTATATCATAGACTTGGATGTTCACAGTAATACTGAATGTGTCACTGAAGCAGTTCCTGATTTTCAGACGGAGTTTGGGAGTCCATAATTTTTCAAGGATTTGTCATATGAACCCGATGACAATTTTAAATGCTATTCTTCTTCAGCATTCCTCAGCAAAACCCACATGGAATTTCCTGGGATGATGTGCACCACACACCTCTCTCTGCTTAAGGTTGAAGTCTGTGGCAGGCAGTGAGGATGTAAGTTTCTCAAACTAATGGCAAAAGCATCCATATACAATTCACAGTCTGAAGCCCCAAAGCATATTGGTCTAAATTAGTGCTTCTTTACTGCAAAAATAAACCATTTTCTGTTCCAAAGTTGCTCTGATCCTGGATAAAACAAAATGTTTTTTCCAGTCATTTCATTTGTTCCTTTATTTCATTATTTATGTTTTTTTTTTCCCCTTCCTGTCTCCAGAACTGACCTCGATGATAATTTGCTCATTTTGAAAAAAGTGAACAATCTCTTTTGCTGGCATATGATGACCAAGACTGGCTAGGACTCTGGTATCAGATCAGTTTTGAAAGTAAAAGATTTTTATTATTATTAACAGCACACTCAGATTCTTGAAAAGTGGGAGTGAGAAGAGGAAAGGGATCTCATGACCTTCAAATGGATCCCAGCATATCCATTCTCCATCACCCTCTGTAGCCCCCAGTTACACAACAACATGCCCTGCAGCAGCATTGGGTGGAAAATGAAATTTCCAGACCTCTCAGAACATCAAATAAGTTTATGTTCAGGTTCCTGATTTTAACAAAGATTCAAGGAGCTCTTATTTTATCTGAACTTCTTTCACCCAGCCTTGAAATAACACTGGTTTTTATTTTGCTTGAGAAGGAAAAAATTCTTAGCATGCATGTGACTCAGAAGAAAACCTATTTGTTTTCTGCAATAAGTAAATGATGAATCATTGGTGGTTTACCACATTTATTTCACTGCACATGAGCTGTGTTGTGCAGTTAAATTTGGTAAGTCTTACTACCTCAGGGCCTGATTCTGCAGCCCTTGCTTGCACTGGGGCCTGTAGAGAAGCCATCTGCAGAGAAGAATTCTGACTGAAGTGCTAGGGAGGCAAAGCATAGGTTCATCCCTCTGCCATAGGGCAGATATACTGAATTTGTCTCTTCAGGAAGAAGAGCTTTCAATTAACAGTACAACCCAACAGCTTCAAGAAAGGTCTGGCTGGAAATAAGAATATATTCCAGAAACTGTAATAAGCTAACATCCCGGTGCTCCTCCCTAAGGGAGAGGAGACTGAGAACAAATAGACTGAGAAAGCCTATAGGTTTCAGGATGCAGTAATCCAGTTGTAATTAGACAATCTCAGGGAGGCTCTCTGGCCATCCTTCAGTGTGGCGGCTGCGAAGGGCTAACCTGGATCACCATAAGCCACCTATTCCTTCTGCTGGGGTCACACCTGCAGCTGCTAACTTCAGATGTTTCCTCTTCAGTTTAAGAAAGGCTGTTTAAACTGCTCGTACTTTGATATACTGTAGGGAACAGGCCTATATTGGCAAAAGATGGACCAGATGACTTCATAGTCCCTTTTTATCACAGATTCCTGCAATTTCTTCTCTGTATTTTCCTGTTAACCCTGCCAGTGCCCAACTGCATGATACAAGTAGCAGCTCACAAAACAAACACTATTACAGGCTTGAAACATATAGTATATAACAAAGCCTTTTTCTAACTAAAAAAAAATAAAATAAAAGAGTAGTCTGTTTGGAAAAAAACCCACCATTTGAGTTTTGATATAGTGGCAGATATTAAAAACTTCCAGTAGGCAGGAATCCTGGCATGTAGATTTGGTGAATGACGCATGTTGTACTCAGGCAACGGACAAACGAAGTTGGATGAACAAAGAATCAAACCATGTTGTGATTCATCCCTTGAAATGAAATTCAAGGGATTCAGGAAAATGCAATCTAGCTGTTTTTTACGCTATGTACTTTGGTGAATGATGAGGCCTAAAACATTGGAAGAACAGTTTTGATAATTCTGATGCAATAATTACTTAGAAAGGGAACTTCATCAGAAATGTTCTTGTAGACAGGTCAGGGTCAGAATTCATGCTGTGGGGTGTTTAACCTAATGAAATTGATGACTTTTGGATTCAGTCATTACTTCAGTAATGAGAATGATGAAGCTGATGAAGGAAAAACTGAGCAGAGCATTTTTTCAAGCAAACTGATAAATGGAAAAGAGATTTTATACTGTTAAAATAATGATAATAAAGGGGATGAAAATCATTGGTATCTGGTTGCTAATCATTATGCCATATGCTAGCAAACCTTCAGAGTTTATATATTTGCTTCAAAATGTTTTACCTGGATAAATGTATTTAAAGGTTTAACGTATAAGATTTAGTGCCCTACAAATCTTCGCAGCAGCTGACAGCTTCCTTGCTGTTCGAAGAGATGAGCTTGGAGGATGGAAAATAAAGGTCTCCCTAGGGAGAGCAGATGGGGTGAGAATGATGAGGGAAAGGGATTTATCATGAGATGATTTGAGCTGAGATTTAGAGTGAAAATTACCAAACAAGATAGGGACTTACAGATGTCACTTCTACAAACCGGGACAATCAATAAGGACTTAAACACCAGATTCCAGCAAGTAAGAAGGAAAACTGATGTCTTGGCTATAGAAAAGTGCTCTGGAATTTAACTTGCTTCACCATACATACAAATGTAGTCATCTGGGAAGTGTGTGAAGGGCTGGATGGAAGGAGGAAACGAACTGCAAACTCTGAGAAACCTGAAAAAGTATGAGTGCAAGCTCTGTGTCTTTCAGAAAAACTCATCCAAAGAGGAGCTGAAACACAAAACACACCTCAGACCACTTTCTAATCTGTCCTTAGGGCTGTGTGTTGGGCTCAGAGAACATGTCCATGTATGCTAGCAATCAAGGAGTCACAGCACTGGTTTCTCTCATGGTTAATCTCCTCCCTTACCCCCAGCTCTAGCCCTATAGTCAAGTCATTACGCTAAACCTCTGACATCCCAATAACTTCCATAGCAACAGAGCATGATGTCCTAAACACAGGATTAGGCACTTAAGCAGAGCCTGCGTAAAAGAGGAAATGGAGTTGTGAGGGTGAAGGCTGTCAGCCGAACACACGCGACACACCTGCCCGCCCTGCTGCGGTGAGGGACGAGCAAAGGCGCCGCAGTAAAAGCCGGCGAGGAGAGAGCCGAGCTGGTGATTCAGCTTGTGGCACTCCAGGGAGGCATCGCCAGAGCCCTGTTATCCTTCACCACTGAAGGCAATTTTTGTCTGGCTTCCTCCTGCCAAAGTGCTGCATACTCGAGCTGTCTGCGCTATCCCTCCGTAGGCTAGGCTTGAGCACTGGCAAAAACAGCACCATAGCTAAGCAGGACTATAATGCTTCCTCTACTCAGTGCACTTCAGCCAAATTCATGTTTCATTGTAATCTAAGATGGTCATAGAGTAATTTAGACCCCCTTGAACTCGCATTCCCTTATGCGGTTAGATTTCCTGAAGATAAAGCCCTGTTGACATGGGAAAGTTTTACTGGTTATATAGACAAAGTTAAGCTGGCGTAACCACACCCTGAATATCTTTGAGTGTGTGGAGACTCCTTCGGGTGTAAAAGTGACCTTTTCAGTTTAGCCTATACCTTGTCTTATGCTAAATGAGACAATTCAGGTTGATATTCTATTAAAGGAGTACCCCTATTTTCTGAGTACATATGTCTTTACTGAGTTGGAAAAGTTTGGAGCCCAAGTGCCCTGGACAGACTCTGGGGAAAGGTGGGTGCATCTGGAAGGCGTCTGAGGATTTCAAAGTTATGAACCTAACTGCTCTTGCCAAACTGTTTTGCTCTGAATTTATCATCACCGTTTACTACAGATTGCCTTTTTCCATCAGCTATGTAAGCAGTTTCTCCAGGCTAATTTAAATAGAAAATAAGTGGCATATCAAATAGGTAGTCCATCTTTTCTAACTTGAACTATCCAAAAGTTAATATCAGTGTAGTCTTTGTTGGTTCTAGAAGCTCTTTGTAGCCACACAGGGAGACCAGTATCCCCAGAGGACAATCTGTGCTGTCGTGAAGGTAGATTTTCATAGGGGCAGCCGAAAGCGTGTTCTTGACACAAAGGGTCCCTGATGAGTATTATGCCTTTTCACAAGGAGGGCAGGTCAACTACTGAAAGAAGAAAATCTGCCAGATTTTTAAAAATACGGACAAAAACATGCATTTTCTTCTGGCTGAACTCTTGGAAATCCTTCATGTCTTTTGGCTAAGAAGTTTTGAAAGAATCTTTTCTTAAAGGCAGTTCAAAATTCAGTCTGAAGCAGCTTAAGTGGTTAATGTTTAATAATTTTCTGAGCTACTGAAAACACTTTTATGGTGGGGAAATTGCTGGACAAACTTAATGATAGTTGGTACTATTGATGGTTGATAATGTAAATTGTTGTAGCTGCATAGAAGTGATTTCTGTGGTTTACAGATGTGGTTATTCTAATTGTGCAGATACAGCTCTAATCTGCCTGGAATCCTTGAGTTTCTGGCCTCTGTCGTACCTTTTGAGTCTTGGTAAATAGTCCACTGATTAGTGGTGTTTTTGTTGGACTTGAACTCATAGATTGCTTTCTTTTTCTTGTCCTACACAGGCAGCTCAGTGGGAGTCTGCAGCTTAATTAGTTTCCCTATCTTGATCAGAAATCAAAGTTAGATCCAGTTAGTGTAACGTAGACGTCTAACTTGTTCCTGTATTTTATGAATCTGATGAAGTAACTCTCCTAAAGTAACTCTCCCAAGTAACTGTGCCACTTGCTGTTGTAGTCAACAGAAGAGGACAGGAGACTTTGAAGGGTTCCAGAAGAGACTCTGTCTGAGTAGTTAGACCTTTTCTCTCTGCAGCCCTTCAAAGGCACCTGTGTTTCTCCTTCTGACTGTAAAGGAAATTTAAGCACTTAACTCAGTGTCGCTAGGTGCCTAAAACTGAGGTGCCAAGTGAGTGCTTGAATGAAGCCAATACAATTCCTCTTCAGATTTATGGAGCCTACCACTGTATGAATGCATATATATGCATAAATATATATATATAAATATACCTTTATCCAAGTTGGCATTATTCTGTTGAGATCTTTTTATTTATAAATATCAAAAGTTTTTTGGAAACCTGCCAGGTAACACTGGTTTTATATTTCTGATTTCCATTTTGACACAGTTCACAAATTCTATGCCTCCTGGAAGCACTAGCTCTCTTACCTCTTATTAAGTTCACTGATCTGGCCTCACTCTGTCTGGTTTGCATTTTTTTTTAGCCATCAGAAATTTACTGCCAAAAAGTAGCACATTTCAAACTGCACAAGTTACAGAAGCAACAGTAGTTGATTCATTGGTTGAGCTTTAACTTGAGTACTCAGCAAGAAAATACCATGCACAGATCATTGTGGTAAGGGCAGTAGATGCAAGGTTTTCCTTTTTTGTGCAATTACTTATTGTAAATTGTAGCTTTCAAGTCTTGATTGCGCTGTAAAGAGGTGTGTCTCCACCATTGCCCATGTACGGTAAAGATGCACTGTAAAATCCACGCTTTATATTTAAAACACCCCTTTTGCCTGCCAGTGAACAGAAGCCAAGAAAAATAGTTGTGAATATTTCATAAAGCCAAATGTTTTGTGTGCAACTTCTTCTGAAATTGAACTGCTACCTAAACTGGGTAGCAAATATTAGTTCTAGCCAGCTATGGAAGAAAAACGAACTTGATTTCGTCTTTTAAGCTTACCACAACACTTTAAATGGTTCCTTCTGTCATTTGGAATGGAAAAAAACATTTTAAGCTCTCATATATTTATTCTGAAGCACTGAAAAATCAAGTTATGAAAAAATAAAGAGAAGCTGTTCACAAAATGTAAACACGCAGTATATATTTCACATGTTTTTCTGTCGAGACCCAAAACCTGAATTCCTCTGGCTAATTTTGGTAATTAAATATCCCATAACATTCTTCATCTGATAGTGTCAGACGTGTGTATTCTGGCAGAAACTTAATGTTGAACTCTTCCTAGTGTAAGAAGACACATCTCAAACTTCATTTTGGTTCCCAATTTATCCAAGCACTAGCTACGTGTTTGGTTTTAAAGCACATAAATGGACCCATTGAAACTGATGTGCTGTGAGAGCTACACACGAGACAAATGACCAGATCTGACTTTGACCGCGGCTGTGCAACTTGACAGAAGCTAATGGTATTCCTGAGATATAACTGAGGGCAGAATTTGGCCCTGGTCCCGTGCCTGTCATAACTTACCATACGAAGCTGAATGTTAAAGGTTTTGTACAAGGAACTCCATGTAGAGCTCTGATGATTAATGGGATCTGGATGCAGAAATTCCTGTGGGCTACAACTGAAAATTCATTCCTCTATTTTGATGGCTGTTCATTTTAATATAGGACTTTGATACCACATTGTGCCGACAACTGTGGAATAGTCTGGCTACTTACATTTATCACTTTGAACTTCTGGAGGCTTGTGAAACCGTTATGGAAGCTGGGCAGTGAGCATTGTGCACAGCATGCAATTCCAAAGTACCCAGAAGCTTGAAGCTGCTGTTTACTCCTTCCCTTGAATTTTGACAAGTCCTAAGAGACGTTGTTTAAGCTTCTGTTGAGGTTATTAATAAATTTGAAAGGAAGGTAACAAAGGATAATTCTGTTTATGTACCTACCAGTACAACCATGGCAGATAATTAATAACATTTTCCTTAAGTCACTCACACAAAAACATAACCGTGATGCATTATATAGCAAAAGGTAAAACCCAGCTAGTTCTGTTTCTAGTATGGGATGTTTTAGTAAAGAAAGAATGGCATTATCCCAATGGGACATTTGAATCTATTCCAGACATTATGAGCTGCTAATTTGCTGCCAGAACAACCCCAAACGCTTTCTTCAGATAGGGCTGGCAGCAACAAGGGTATGATCTGGAAATCTTAATGAGATGAAGGCCATTTTTAGCTGCCAGTTTTTTCCATCTTTTACCTGTAAAATATTTATTTTAAAATTCTGAGGTGTATTTCTCCAGTACAGGCCACTCACTTGGCATAAAGAACACCTGAGTATTGCTTAGGCTGCCCTACAGAGTGGTCCTGCGACCTGAGATGGCAGAGTGGTCATATTGAGAAATTTGTTCTGTGACCCTTGAACCCATTATGTTTATAATTGCCCTGGTGACCCAACTACATGTGTAGTTAGCAGCAGGTGAGCAAAAGGGAAGGAAGGACAGCAGACTGAGTATGGTGTGATTACAGCTGCTTGGAGACTGTACCATGAGTATGGCACAGACATGACATGCATGTCTTGCTCCAGAAGGGCTCTTTTCTAGACTGTAGGGTGCATTCGAAATATAATACAAAGTGCAGCAGAATATTTCTTCCAGTCACCTCTATCTGGTCACCAACTCGTGAAGCCTCACCTCAAATACTGTATCCAGTTTTGGGCCCCTCACTACAAGAAAGACACTGAGACACAGGAATGTGTCCAGAGAAGGACAACAAAGCTGGTGAGGGGTCCAGAGCACAAGTCTTATGAGGAGCGGCTGAAGGAACTGGAGTTGTTCAGCCTGGAGAAAAGGAGGCTGAGGGGAGACCTTATCACCTCTACAACTACCTGAAAGGAGATTGTAGTGAGGTGGGGATTGGTCTCTTCTGCCAAGTAACAGGTGATAGAACAAGAGGAAACAGCCTCAAGTTGCACAAGGGGAGGTTTAGATCGGATATTAGGAAAAATGCCTTCACTGAAATTGTTATCAAAGATTGGAACAGGCTACCCAGGGAAGTGGCTGAATTGCCATCCCTGGAGGTATTTGAAAGATGAGTAGATGTGGTGCTTAGGGACATGGTTTAGTGGTGGTATTTGTAAGTGTTAGGTTGATGGTTGGACTTGATGGTCTTAAAGGTCCCTTCCAACAAGGGCCATTGCATGATTCTGTTATTTTTTGCACCTGGAAAGAAGATGGGAAGGGCAAAGGAGGAAGAAGGAGGAATTTTCAGGCACAATGCTCACCAAGATGCCTGGTACAAAGTCCAGGAGTGGACTCACCGGGTAAAAGCAAACCAGTGCAGCTTGGCAGCAGAAAACTATTGTCTGCATGCACTGCACAGCTTTATCGACAAAAGTACTGAGTCCTGAACTCAGGTGCAGAGTAACTTCTCCAGTCTCTGGCCCAGCAACTTGAATGGGAGGGTTGGGGAAATGAATATTGGTGAAATGGAGAAGGCTCTCATCTTCCCATAAAATCCAGAGCTTCCCAGTAAATACCACTGAAAAGAAGCGAAGTTGCAAAACACGTTGGCAGGAGTGCAACCCAAGTGAAAAATCAGTACAGGACTGCCAGCTGAATTGCACTCTTTAGCTTTGTGAGCCAGATTGTGTTCTCATAGGGTGCAAATCTGGACCAGCTCTCCTGACTCCAGTGAAGTATTTCAGGATTTATATCTTCTGAGTGGAGCTGAATTTGGCCCTCTCTTGTGCAGACTGGAGTTATAGTGTCACTCCACAAACTCCAGTATTTTTAGCAGCAGTTGTCACATCCAATCAAACACAAAATTTAGCAGGATGAAGTGAGAAAAGTGCATGGTTCAGGAGTTTTCAAGCCAAAATTCCATACATTTTATCCAATCTTTATACTGACAGCTAAGTAAAGAAGTTTGTATATGTATATATGTATTTAAAAGTTATTTATTGGTACTTTTACGCTGTTACTGGCATTCCACTTCTGAAATCTCTAGCAGACACCTACTATCCTAAGACTAGTTATATAAAAAAACTACAAACCCAAACTCTCAGCAATGATACGTTATCTTTAAAGCGAGCCATTTACAATGCTAATTCAAAGACTAACCACATTCATTTAGCAAAGGAGCAGTGACAATATTATGTAATCTATTTTCCAATGCAAATTCCAAGTCATGAATGCTCACAAGGGTTTAAAAAGAATCCAGGGCCCAAGAGTTGATCATACAAATCAGCTGATAAAAGAGTTAGAAAAAGAGATAACAATAGTAATTCATAAACAGAACCACATGTACACAAATTCGGCTCAGTAGGCAATTTCTTATTGTTTATTCATCACTGATTATTCACTCATCTTTACCTTTTAATTCCCCATATCAAATCTTTTCAGTTCAACATCAGCTATGGAGATTGGCTGATATACGTTTGCCTAGTCCAATCTGACACGAGGCAATATCACAGCTGGAGGTATTTAATGGAAAAAATGACCTATCTGGGAGTGTATTGTCAGTTATTTAAATGATGTGAAGTGACTAATATTGAAGAACTGATTTTGAGGCATTGGTATATTCTTTTTCCATGGTTTTAAGGAAAGGGCTTGGAATAAAGCAGGAGATATAAAGGAGTTGAACTAATTGAGAAACCTGAATTCTCAGTGACCATCTTGAAAAGAGCAATAACTACAGCCTCTTGTACTTGTTAATTTAGTGTGGGATTTTTTGGAAATTTATCTTCAGAGTTCAGTTACTGTTGTGAAACTGATTTGTTGAGATAAAATTTCACGTCTGTGTTGCAAAGAGCAACACTGGAATGGCAAGTGAGACCGTGACCTTGTCATCCTGTTGTTCTTTGCGAAGAAGCTCAAGTTCTGCAGTTCCTAGAGCAGAGGCAACTCTCTGTGAGAAGAGGCTGAATGTGAGACAGGTGTGAGGTTTCAAATTAATAGTTAATTCTTTAAGAAGTAATTGTAGTTGGAGACACTAAGGAAGGCAAACTTCGGAATTGTGCCTGTTTTCTTCTTGAGGTGTTTCCAAGATCCAGTTACTTCTTATGCATCTTTCTAAAATGGCTGTATACGTGTTGTTGCAGCTTTTCTGTGCATACCACCCCCATCCTTACGTGGTCCTGCTGGTATTTCTAACAGGTTGTACAGCCTGACTCACTCCACACATGTTAAAAGGAGTCATGCTGCTGGTTTCAGTGGCTTTTCGAGAAGCCTTGAGGAACGAAATGAGTTCTGCCTTTTCTCCATTTCATTTTGCACTGGTGTTTGAATGGCAGAAACGTGCAACAAGATAGTCCATTTGGCTGCACATTTTCTGAGTTTAAATGAGATGGGCAAGCACGCTTTAGTGTGTGAATAGCAACAACTTGCAAACAGGCAAGGGAAAACAAAGAAATCATAGCAAAAGGAAAAGTTTTTTGCTGTAAAATTTTACCTGATAGTTCATATTTTTCATCCTTTAAACATCATGGAAAGAATCAAACTTACTGGTATTGCTGCAGCAATACCTTGTTTCCTCTGTGAATTTAATATGGGAGAAAAAAGCGTGGAGAAGCATGAGTGAAACATGGCACATATGTTATTAGAGAAATGCAGGATCTGAGAAAAATAACTTTCAAGAGGATTGATTTGGCTATGTGTCACTCTGGGGAGTATTTCTATGCTTGAAGCAAGCCATGTGAGAAGAGCAGGGGTTGACTTGACGGTCCTAGTGACAACTTGCTTGGTGACAGAGCAGGAGCTCTGCCATCCCTGAGCCTCTTTTCCACACCAAGTGACAAGCCATCAGCTCATCAGGGTGAATTCAGGGACTCGGGGTGCTGATAATGTATAGATTGTGCTTTCCCATTCCTCTTCCTTGGGTTTCTGTTATGCAAGTGCACAGATGTTTACATAAAGCACCTCTGCGTGTGATGTCCAGACCCAAACATCTCGCACCTCCTTTCCCTGAGGACACATATCATAGCCTCTGTCTTAAACAGAGCTGATCTGGCCCAGGTCCTCTCACACCTGCTCCTCTCGCCTCCCACCTGAACACCCGGGTTTTGTCCCACTCCAGGGACTGGTTTCCTGGCTTCCTGCTTCCCTCTTTTCCTTCTCCCTTAACCTCCACTGCTTTTTTCCAAAGCACACTCCTGCAGTGTCTTGGCTGTCACTTGTTGCCCTGGAGCTGCCAGCACCAGTTGCCATTGTGCTAGCCTTAAGGGTACCTTTGTGAATATATGCCCATCCCGCTGGACACTCCTCCTGGAGCAGGAGCACTTCTAACTGTACTTTGCAGGAGGTGCCTTTTGAATCCCACCTCACTGGGATCCCTGTGGAGACCCTGCTCTTTTCTTGGCCCATCTCCCGACAACATTTCCAAGAAGATCATCGTTAATATATCGGGTCATTTATTTTCCCTCCGTATTTCAAGTTGTCTTCCCCCCATATATCACTCATAGACAAGTCTGTCAGATCTCTTTGGATGTCCTGTTATCTGAGATCGGTGTTGTACAGCACAGCCTGTAACGCATGAAATCGGAGCAAGCTGTACGCTTACGCCGTGCGGCATGGCTAATCATTCTCAAATGCTATCATCAGTTATCTTGGAGGAGTTAAAAAAAAGGGAAAAGACCCAAACAGCCTGTGGCTGATTTAATCTTTAAAATCAGGAGAGACTTTGCAGTGATTAAAGAGCCATTTCCTGACTACATATTGATATGAGTTGCTTCCAAGTCAAATATGAGGGAGACTGACAGGCATTCAGCCTTGGTCTGATTGGCAGGTCCCAGCCCCATGAACGGTGATCTCTTTCCTGCTCTTGTTTAAAGGCAGTCTGGGGTGGTCTGTATTTAATACATAGCCATCTCAAGTAATGGCCCTGGTATTTTCTATTGTAATTGACAAAATTGCACACTTTAATTTTCAGTATCCATAAGGACAGGTGGAAAGTTTTATTCAGAAACCGAAGGTTTTGTGTTGTTTTCCAATAGCTTCCAGAAGCCAGTCACTTTGGGACCAATTCTGTTTTCCGAGAAATGCCAGAAAAAAATGTGTGCTGAAGAATTTATCCAATATTACTGCAGAGCGCTGAGTCATTTTTAACATAAATCAGCAAGGCAAAGCATCGCAAGCATGGACAACAATGGTGTTGTGGGACACTGATCATTGGAATCTGGAAAGCACCTTTGAAGCCCCTGATCAGCGCAGGGGCTAAAAGCATGGGGTGGATGCTTGAGAGAAGGAGGTTTGGTCCAAGTATTTCTATTGGGCTATTGGGTGGCCATGGATTTGTCATTCCAGCCCTCCGAGGATCAAATTTCTGCATCTGTGAAACAGAGATTGTGATAGTGACCTCCTTCATAATGGATTTCGGGATCTTCTTCAAGTTTATGAAAGATAACTTGCAATATGGTGCCCAAAGTAACAGGAAACGAGGCTCGGTGACTCAGTGCTCTCTTCCAGTTCTGCATTCCTGAGGATGTAGAAAGGTCTGTGTGAACTCAATGTTTTTATTAAGGATGGCCTGGATTATGAGTTTACAATAGATAATCATGTACAAATGGTCTTCCATATTTAGATTCCCCTCCCTTCAGAGGCTGCCTCACTGCACTGACATAGTTTCTCCCGTAACTTCAGTGTGAATTTGGGCAGAGACAGAGTACTTGCAGCTCTGGGAGACTTAGTGCTGAAACCTCCTCGGTTGCAATCGTTCACACAGTCCTGTGCTTTCCGCAGAAATCAAGACACTCCTACTCCCATTCCTGTATCCCATATCTTTTCCCTTCAGAGATCCCAAGCCTATCCTAACAAATCACTAAATTCACAAAAATATCCAACATACTCAGGCAAAACAGCATTAGAGATTTAGGCTGTTTTGGGTTTTTTTCCTCCTGTCTCGTCCAGATCTGATGCCGCAGACAAAAAGGAATTTTGCTTTCCGGATCATCCTCTTTCAGTTATTTACATTTTTTTTTTATTGCTAACAGCTAGTAAATTCAAATAAAAACAAATACTTGTCCAACCTGAAATGTGAATAGTTTGCGTGTGCTTTTTTATGTGAAAGATAGTTACAGTCCCAGGCAAACAAAAGTTTGCTGCAAAGAGCTAAAAATGTACAAAAACACAAAAGAGAAAAGGGTTGAGGGATTCAGGAAGAAAAAAAGGGCTTCAGGGAGTCATTGTGCTATTTGCAAAGCAAAATTGCTGTTTCTGTAAACGATTATTTAATTGTTGATATGAATTTAGCCTGGTGATAAAATTTTTTCCTGGCTCTGACAGACGTTCTCTAGTGGAAAGAAATAAATCTGGTGAGTTTGAATTATGCGCAATTGGATCACTGATTTACTCTAACTTCAACATCAGTTGGATGTCATTGTACTTTCTGTTATACTTCTATATATGAAAATGCAACTTGAAAAGTATTAAAATTGATTAAATGTGACAACCCTCAACATAACACTAACATAAAAGGCAATTCCAAACTGTGGGACGCACTTCTTGAGTGCCTTGCTATTCTCACGGAGGCTGGAAAATGTGCTCTTGTCTCAGAAAAGGTCTTTTGCTGCCTACAAGTAATGAGAGCGTGTCACAAACTATAATTTGTCTGAGTGTAAGACAAAACCTGTAACATACTCAGTAGGCACAAGTAATCAGGGTTATCATACAGAAAGAAGTTAATGTTGAGCTTTTTAACGTGTTTGTGGAAATATCAGATTCTAAAGTTATTAACAGGCCAAATGCAGAAGACCAACCTTCGGCTGAAGGGTAGGGGAGTACAAACCACAACGCCTGTATATTTAGGAAGCACCAGTGAAGTGCTGTGTTCCTCTGAACTCCACTATGCAAGCTGGAGTCGAAGAGACTAAATCTTGTATAAAAAGATGAAAGTATTTAAATAGGAAGTATTGTTCACATTCAACTGGGAGAAGCAGAGCTGCGGAGGCGTTGGTTTACCCAGCTCAGAGTTGTGACGAACGGGAGAGCGCAGGTAAGGAGCACATTCCCAGTTTGCCTGGAGCCTGAGGCAGAAACCCCTCTGATTTCACTGGTATAGGACTTCTCCCTGATCTTCCTTTATTTTCCTCTTCTCCATTCTAGCCATTAAGGATTTCTTCCTCATTTGGTTTAGCAGATGTTGCTTGCCTTGTGCAAGAAGATGTTGTCTTAAAAAAATTTCAGCGGAAAGTTCAGCCTGTGGCTTGTTACTGCCATTATTTATTTTGAACGAGGTCCAAGATTATAAGGCACATGGACAATCAGGCTATGGATAAAATGATTAGGGTAGGGCTGACTCAGACCTGTTAGTCTGGCAAGGACTCAGCAGTGTATATTCCAGAAAGTGAACTCCCTAGGAGCAATTTGCCTTATCAGAAGCTTTTATAAATCTGTATGAGATGATAGTGGATGGAAATAATCCTACTTGAATCAAAGACGTAAATTTTTTCCCATTTTTTTCCCCATCTCTAGAGGTGAGAACTGGCAGTCATAGCTACACATAATACTTTTATTTCTATCCTATTTATATTTATGTCCTATACTTCTTTTGCTAGAGGAGCTGAATCAACAATTCACGTTTATCTAAGTGTGTGAGGCTAGGAAAAAAAAATCTGTCACTGCTGTTCTGAATTCCTCCACATGACGACGTGTGAAAAGATGTAACAATTTGATTTCCTTAGCTAATTGCCTTTAAATTCTTTTCAGTTCTTGTTGTCCTTTCAGTTCAGGACAAGGGATAAATTGAGGTTAAATTCTGTAAGAGTAATCTGAATTTATCTGCATGAACAGAACACATCATATATTCAAAATATTAACCTGGTAAAGAATAACTCCTTTTTTTAGGATTCATTTCAACATGTCAGTGGAAGTTGGAGACAGTGTGCAAAAAAATAAATACATATCAAAACAATGTATTAATTTATGTTTATGCTGTTAAGTATTTCCTTTCACTGTTGAAAAAGAATTTCTAAGTTATAAAAAGCAGAAAAAGAAACTGAAAAAACAATTAAGGCTGAATAGGGCTACTTTATTATCTATGTCTACTGTCTCTTGGCTGCATCCAAGAATTAAATTATTTGTGGGTTTTGGTGGTGGTGTTTTTTTTTTTCTCGGGTGGGGGGGGAGTGTTATACATAAACCATTTCTCTACCATGCTATATCACAGCAAAAAAAAAAAAAAGAAAAAAAGCAACAAAAACCTACCATGCTTTGTCTCCAAAAGGATTTAACACTGAGATAGCTATCATGAAGGGAAAACCATAATAAAGCATTGCATTTATTTAATTTACTAGTATATTCAGTTTTGCCTTGAGTTGCTCATAAAAAATGTGTGCAAGCAGTGATTTGCCTAAAAACAACTTCTAAAGAGAAAAGTGCTACTTCAGTGACGATGCTATTTTATCACATTTTTAACAAGCATTTTTGCTGCGACTGTTTTGAAACAATTGTCTATTTTCTTATTCTGAGAGTAAAATTCTCTTCAAGCCTACAAAAATAGTCCCAAAAATTGCAGAACGTTAAAAAAGATGTCTATTAAGTAAATAAAAAACATTCAATTTTTAGAAAAAGAAATTAGAAAAATAATTTTAAATCTGTATGGGAGAATGACTTTATCCTTAACTTTCAAAAGAACACAAACATAAACTCTGAGTTTTTAATGAAATCACTACCCTATTCATAAGTATCTGCAACACTATTTTTTAAAGAGGAAGATTAAATTTGACAGTAGAAAAAAAAACCCTTTCTTGATTATTTAACATACACTGAATGAATAAGCTATAAAGAAGTACGTGGCTCCTATGTTAATGGGAATTTCATATATCCTTATCAGAATATTGTGGTTAAAGAAGCAGAGCCATATTCTCTCTTTCTGTGCCCTGAGGACTTCTCTACTCAAAACCAGATGGACATTAGAAAGAAGTACTTGAGCAAAAAGGGTGTGTGAGTTTCAAGGAGTGCTCTGTGAGAGGAAAGGTCTGCTCATGGAAGGAAATCACCTCCCTCTGTGTCCTGAGAAGAGAAGCCGGGGGATGGCGGGCACCCACCTCTCGGGGCATCCCTCGGCAGGTCCCACGGAGCACCCTCCTCCGAGCCGGCAGCGTGGTACCCAGCACACTCACACTGCCTGTGCCCTCCTGGGAAAGCAAAGCAGAGCAATGCAACGGGCTTTCTGCTGTTTTGGAGCTCCAATGTGAAAAAAAGAAATTGGCAGAGAACAGCTTCGGTGAGTTAGAGCTGAAAGCAGAGGAGTCGAAAGGATTTGGGGGCTCTTTCCAGTTTTACTGTTTGACATAATGTGGACATATTAGTGTACTTGAGAATTCATATTGTTGAAATAAAGGGCTAAAGCCTCTCTCTTAAAGCAGACCCAGCACAACCTTGGGCACATGCTTGAACATGAAGTAAAAAGAATTAATGGGGAGAGACCGAGTGGGCTGGGACTGTTCAGTTTGGAAAAGAGCGGGCTCAGGGGACGGCTTATCAATGCGTATAAATACCTGATGGAGGGAATAATGAGAGGTGTAGCCAGTTCTCAGCAGTGCCCTGTAAGAGGACAAAAGAACACAAATTCCAATACAAGAAACTGCTAAAACAGAAGAAAACACTTTTTTTACTCTGAGGGTGGTCAAACACTGGAACAGGTTGTCCCGCATGACTGTGGGGCACCATCCCACGGACTCCACCCTTGAAGTAATTTGCAAGATATCTGAACATGGCTGTGGACAACCTGATCTACTTGACCTAATTTGAGCAGGGGGACTCGACTAGATGGTCTCCAGAGGTCCCTTCCAAACACAGCCATTCTGAATGACTGTGATTCTGTGAAATAGTGGATGACCGTGTTTAAGAAAATTTCCCCAAACTTCCAGTCAGAAAAGAACAAGAGCAGACAGGCAACCTGAGCCATAAGCTTCT
The DNA here is from genome assembly GCA_033628505.1 of Tringa tobata. Classification (NCBI taxonomy): domain Eukaryota; kingdom Metazoa; phylum Chordata; class Aves; order Charadriiformes; family Scolopacidae; genus Tringa; species Tringa tobata. Next base: position 466,663 of record JAHREE010000186.1, read on the forward strand.
TCGCCTTCAGAGATGTTCCTCAGACCACCCCTCAGGGTGGGTTCATGCTCAGTTTCACAAGTCAGTCGTTATCAAACTTTGCTTTTCCCCAAATCAGTCTACAAATGAGCTTTGCCACGATCACTTTTCTTCCTCTTTTTGCCCCTTAAGAGTTTGACAGTCAAAGCTTTACTTGGCACCTAACAGTCTTTGGCAAACACAATTTTATCTACAGTATGGCCCACAGACTGCTTGTCTTGCAGAGATGTGACATTCATCTTCAAACCAGGTATCCAGCTGAACCAGGGATCTGCAGTGGGCATTTTGTTAGGCATCTTCACATCTGCTTATCCCCTTACTAACCTTAAGGTGTTCCACTTGTCTGCAGGGTTGAAGCCCCACTGAAACTTCTGCTCTTTCCCTCCCTTCCAATCCTTGACTCACAGAAAGCTGCTTACAAGGTCAGAATAAAAGCAGAAGTTCAGAGGATTTTCACGTTGTTGAAGTGAGCTACCACTTAGCTGAAGTGAACTGTAATTTTTCTTCCAGCGTGACAGTGACAAATGGTGTTTAAAACATTAAAAGTGCTTTGTAGTAGGTTATTCAGAATGCAAGTTTAGCGCTGATTGACTTGATTTTCCTTGGGTTGCATTGTACCTACAGTAAGAGCGCTTCAGGAGAACATTTATCTCTTTGCTGCCACACAGGAGCAGTCAATCTAAATAAAGCCTATGAATGCAGATTGATCTTGAGAATAAGGATCTTTTGCAATGTCAGTTTGTCTGTGTGAGTACTAAAAAAACTCTCCATGAAAATAAAAGAGCAAATTACATTTGCTCAGTAAACAAATATTTAATATACTATTACCTGCATTCTTCAGGTTTTCCTTTCCTCGGGCTAGGTACTTTTCTCTCAGGTAGGTACTTCAACTTTTTCTCTTCCTTTCTCTATTATTCACACTTAGGAAGCTTGAAGGGAAAAGAAAGATTGCTTTTACCTCATTTCACTGCACTGTTAACAGTCTGAAAGGAGTATGTAATCATATGCAGTGCTGCTGAAGGAAATATTCAGAGCTCTTCAAAGCAAAGTCATGTAATTACCCATGTACCTACTACAGGAGTTTCTCCCCCGTACTGATTTATCCATGGGTCTCAAAGCTGTGCTGAGAAGACCACCTCTGAGGGGTGAAATGGAGGTTCAGCCTTTCTGACTGTTCCTACTTAGCCCCACAGCCAGGACAGCTAATGAATGCCAAATGTGGTGTTGTGGAATTAGTCTACCAGGATCTAGCTGAAGACTGCCAATTTGTCTCACATAGGCCAGCAAGTAGCCAGATAACAATCTTAGGTAGTAACTTTTGGGTAAAATACTGACCACTTCAAAGGCAGTAAGATTTGTGGCCGTTGACACTGGGACTGTGATTTCTCCCCTGGTTGCAGATGACTAGTTCAGATCTTAGCCGCCTGTTGATGGATTTAAACTATCTCCCGAGTCACCTAGACTTTGCCTCTCCTTGTGTTCACTCCCCTCACCTCGCTCCTGTAGTTTGTCTTCAGCTTTGGTCACCAACCACAAGGTTTATATAAAAAAAAACCCCTGCTAATCTCTTTCCTATCTTTCCCGTTCTCAGCGAAAGCTGTTTTTACTCAAGCTGTTGTTGGTGTTCTGGCTGACATTGTGCAGCACACGAGGAGAGCTGGAGGGGGGGGAACAGCGGGGGGGGCAGGCTGTCACAGAGGTTAAGAAAACAGCTTCCAAGGAGCACCCAGCCTCCGCCTTCCCTTCGTCTTCTCTGACATTCTGCGTGCATGTATGTGTGGAAGCATGTGTGTACTTGGAGAACATTATATTTTTCCACTTTCCTCCTAAGTCTTTTACATGTGCCCTCAGGCAGATATGTTACAGCACTCTCAAGGTTTTGTTGGTTCTGTTTTTTTTTTTTAAATATAAATTCCATCCTTGCAGGTTCCTTCACATATAAATTGACACTTTCTGAAATAGGAGGCTCTACGAAGTTTAAATTACTCTATCACTCATGAGGAAATGTGTCGTTAGTGTTAGTGCTCTCCGTTTCATTTAAAAAGTGAGGAAAACACAATTCAAATGTCTGCAGACTTGGCCTAATAAAAATGATAGATTAGATGTCAAACTGCTCTGCTCCCACCCAGCCCCTCCTTTCTCCCGTCTTCCTTTCTGTTGTTCGAAAGAAGTCATGCAATAGCTTCCTTGCTGCTGTTGGCTTTTGGAAATAGCCAGCTGATTCTGGTAGCTCAGGGATTAGTCTATTTTGCTTGCTCTCAGTGGGTGATGCTGTGTAAAAACCTGCCCTGCCTTAATAATTTAGCTCTTTATGCTTCACTGGAGTTTACCAGCCCACCTGGGCTGCAGATCAGATTTGAGATTACCCTCCAAGTTCTACCAGCCGTCTGAACAGCACAGTGGTTCACAGACCCAGAGCTCACAGGATGTTCCTTTAATTACGTGAAGGTTTTGCAGAATGAGCTGATGAAAGGAATCCAAGATGGAGATCTTGCAGGCTAGTATTTTCCGCTAGTAATCAGATTAAGCCCAAGTTGAACGCTGATGGTATTTTACAGGCACTCGCAGAATATAGAAATCATTACAAATCCTACAAAAGGAAATTATATGAATGTGTGCAAGAAATATCAATGGAGTCAATGGTTCTAACTATGTTGCATTTTAAAATTAAGTGGTCAAGTGTCTGCCTCTAGAGTTACTCAGAGCTAGTAGATGGCACTGAGGAACATTTCCAGGCAGCAGGACTAGATTTTCTGTACATTTAAAGTGTCAGAAGGGACCCTGGCATGGTTTGGGCTGGGGCCAGGCAGCACGCTGCACACAGCTCACAGTTCCTGGGAACAGTTTGGGAGTTTGCACAAGCCTTTCCCAACAAATAGTTTGGATATGACCACACTATTTAAGAGGGTAAAAGAGCTTAGTAATATAGATGCAGGCTGTTCCCTGCCAGTTGGCTGCAGCACCAAAGAATGGCACTGGGCACATTTAATTTGTCAGTATCGACATTGCCAAAGAGGCCCAGAGGAATTTTGCCATGAGCTTGAAAGGAACCAGCATTTGGCCGGTGTTGTGCAAGCATCACTTCCAATCTGTAGCTCTCAAAGCACTTTACTAAAGGGACTAAGAGCTAGTCTCAGTTTACACAGGGAAAGTTAGATTTGGAGAGGTGGAATGGCTTGAATAGATCACAGATTGCATCTGAGGCAAAGAAAGGAAGAGATTCCTGTGTCTTAACCTCAGGTCTTATTATCAGACTCAGTCTAAGCTTTCACCTTGAGGTGAAGCCTTCGGTTTCACGGCTGAGCTTCAGTATGTCCTCCTCAATCAGGTTGTTCTTCCTCCTTTCTATGCCTATGACCCAGCCTGTTTACTGTCTGATGTTTTCAAGCTTAAAATCTCTCTGAATTTAAATGTGGGAGAACATGCTTTTCCTGTATATTGGCCAGATTGTTACTTACCAAATTATACCATCTGTTTGTATTTTCTTTATGTGCAAACCTGCTGTAAAAATTATCTTAGTGAAATTTGGAAGAACCTACTATTGCTGTTATTTAGTAAGCCAAAAAAATAAGAGAGACAGATCATCAAAATTGAAGTTGTCACCCCTGTAATTTTTGAGACTGTGAACACTTCTTTTTTTTTGATTCTGCGCTGCATTTTTTACTTTATTTTAAATGTAAAATAGGCATCAGCAGTCCAGCATTCCTGACTTATATCTGCTTCTTTAGCCAAAAGACATCTCCTCCTCACTATATATCATTCCTCTTGGGACGTTTGTTATCCCAGCTGCCATGATGGTTTGGAAAAGCTGAGTCAGTATCCTCGTCCCTTTTAATTGCCAGTGTCTTCACTAGTTTCTCTTTTTATGGTTGGGTGGAGTCCATCCCTAAAAAAATCTCCTAGCTTCCTCTCTGGAAAAAAAAAGGGAAATATAAAGAAAGCAAAATATATCGAAACTGACATCTCAGGGGACCATGAATGAAATAAAGAGAAGGGGCACAAGGGATCTTCCAAAATAAAAAAGCCCATCAACCAAGGTAGTCCCCTCTATTCCCTGAGTGTGCCCTGAGAACCCATGGGCACCGCTGATGCTCTGCCTGGAAGAGAGGGTGGGACAGGGAGCTGCTGCTCATCACTGCCAGAACCTTTGCCTCCTGCGTGAGTCTGGGAGAAATGCGTGTCTGGGATGGTTATTTCATCTTCCTCACCAAAAAAAACCCCAAAAGACAAAGAAGAGTGTTATGGCTTAGCCCCGTTAGGCATCTAAGCCCCACACAGCCACTTGGTCACTCCCCTACCAGTGAGGAAGAGAATCAGAAGGGTAAATGTAAGAAGACTCATGGGCTGAGGTAAAGGCAGTTCAATCTGTAAACCAAAAGCTGTGTGCACAAGCAAAGCAAAATGAGGGATACATTCACTACTTCCCATCGGCAGTCAGGTGTTCAGCCATCTGCAGGAAAGTAGGACTCCATCATGCCGAACATTTTCTTTGGAAGACAAATGCCATCACTCTGAACATTCCTCCTTTCCTCATTCTACCCCCAGCTTTTATTGCTGAGCATGTTGTCATATGATTTGGAATATCTCTTTGGGCAGCTGGCATTAGCTGTCCCAGCTGTGTCCCCTTCCAACTCCTTGTGAATCCTCAGCCTCCTCGCTGGTGGGGCAATGAGGGGAACAGAAAAGGCCTTTGCACTGTGTAAGCACTGTTTATCTACCACTAAAATATCCCTCTGTTTTCAAGACTGTTTTCAATACAAATCCAAAACACAGAACCATATAATCTACTATGAGGAAAATTAACCCTGTCCCTCTCCAACCTGTCCAATGAGGCAGATGAAGAAGGCAGAGAATAAAAAATAGAAAGGAAAGAAAAAGAAAATAGTGCAAACTAAGTTTATCGGTCAATAAAATGTACAACAAAATGCCCAACTGAGTCAAACTCAGTTAAATCTTAAAACCCGTATTGGCGTCAATGTGGATGAGTCTAAATGTGCTGCCCAGCTGGCAGTCGCCATCAATAATCTGGAGAGCAAGATTTGAATTCAAAATATTGTTGGTAAATTGAAAGAAGTTGAAGATAAAATACTATTGCTTGTGTCAGGAATAGTGTGGTGAGTAGGACTAGGGAAGAAATCATCCCCCTTTACTAGGCACTGTTGAGGCACCACTTTGAATACTATGTCCAGTTTTGGACCCCTCACTACAAGAAAGACACTGAGATTCTGGAGCATGTCCAGAAAAGGGCAATGAAGCTGGTGAGGGGTCCAGTTCACAAATCTTATGAGGAGCAGCTGAGGGAACCAGGGTTGTTTAGCCTGGGAGACCTTCTCACTCTCTACAACTACCCAAAATGAGATTGTAGTGAGGTGGGGATTGGTCTCTTCTCCCAAATAACAGGTGATAGGACAAGAGGAAACAGCCTCAAGTTGCACAAGGAGAGGTTTAGATCGGATATTAGGAAAAATGTCTTCACCAAAAGTGTTATTAAAGATTGGAACAGGCTACCCAGGGAAGTGGTTGAACCACCATCCCTGGAAGTATTTAAAAGATGAGTAGACGTGGTGCTTAGGGACATGGTTCAGTGGTGGTTTTGTAAGTGTTAGGTTGATGGTTGGGCTTGATGATCTTAAAGGTCCCTTCCAACCTAGACAGTTCTATGATTCTATGAAGAAAACAAGGTAACCCCCCCACACCATTTAAAAGGAACAACTGAGTTTATTTCAAAATAGTCTGTTGCATAGATATCAAATGGGACACACTTGACTAAATAGGACTTTTGCAGTAAAATAGGTTGGGGCTTGGTCTGTGGGGACTACAGTGGTTCTCAACTGGCACATAATGATGCTGTTGTGAGAGCAGCATGCTGGGAACTGTGGACAAAAGGCTGCAGTGGAGATGGAGTAGTGCATTATTGCCAAGACCCTGACACCTTTGTTTTTTATTCCAGGGCTGACCTTAAACTTACTGTTCTATTCTATGCTCTAAAACTGTTCTCACATCCTTGTCTCCCACCCTTGAATACCACAAAAGAGGAGGGATCAACGAGGTGGAATATTGCTGGAAGGTTTTGCTCTTCAACTGTTGAAGCAATTAAATAATTCCCATTTTACAGACCTCTTACCATCTTAAATCCCATTTTACGAATGAGTGCTAGTACATGAAGTGTGCATATTCTGATCTCACAGGGAGTTTATTCTGAGAAAATAATGAATTTTAACAGCATAAGTATTTTTTATGCTTAACTTAGTAAATAAGGTGAAGTTAATGACTAGACCACCAGACTCTGACTTAGAACTCTTTTCTACTGCTGCCTCTGTCATCAGTCATAAAACTTTGGGAAAATTATTTTTCTCAGGGTGCCTCAGTTTCCTTATAGATAAGATGGTTAAGTGTCTGAGCACTATTGATGGAAAGTGCTACTTGAGATGTTGGGATTAGTATTTTTCATTATTCTCTTCAGCAGCAATGTTTAGTTTGAAATACCCTGCCAACAATAATTTGACCGGTGTCATCATTGATGTTTTCAGCAGACTCTGGAAATATCCCTCATTCCTTTATCCAGTTCTAACTTTCCTTTTACGAAGGTTACTACTGAAGTTCTGCACTTTTCTTTAGCAATGTACAGTCTGTGAACATGTGTAAAGGCATTTGAGCTTCTCATAGGAAATCTGCATTAATATTCAACTCAAAGTGCTGCTCACTAGCAGCACTGTCTCTTAACTATCAAGTCTTCCTTTTTTTTTTACAGTACCTCTATCATATAACTGTGATGAAAAATCTCCAGAAGAAGATACAGTTTCCAGGCCCTAATCATCACATCTTGGCTTCTTTTCACAGTTTAGGTGAGGTAAAGAGGCTGTCAGTGGGATTTCAGAAATTTTTCTGGCAGCAATGATGAAGAGTGAATTTTATAAACAACCCTAGATGGAGAGTTTCTCAGTAGAAATAGGAGATATGCTCCTAGGACATGTTGTACTTTTGGTATTTTGAAACATGAAGTGATGCACTGAGCCTGAGTTCTTGCAGTCAGAGCAGAAGTCAGAGCAATACGTGCTTTGACTGGGGCTACGCTTACCTAAACCAAGGACCAAGCTGTCTCTCAGGCAGTTTACAAATATGGGAAACGTTTCAAAGCTGCTTGTCCCACTCTGTACACACAGATATGGAGAACTGACACCTTTCACAATTGCTGTCCTTCCAAGGGCTTAAAGTAAAAGCTTGTAACCCATGGGGAGCACTGCATTTAAAATTGGCCTGTGAGATTTGATTTTTAACAGAATTTTTAGCTATTTAAAACTGTCCAGCAGCGGCAGGCTGTTGGAAACAAACAAACAAACAAACAAAAAAACCCAAAACCCAACACAACAAATATGTGAGCATAACTATACAAGAATGTTAACATAAGATATATAAACGAAGTTTTGCCTTCCACTCGGCATCTGTGGAGTCTCCTCTGAAGCACTGTCACCAGTTTGGGCCACATTTAAGAAAGATAAAGGTCTGTTAGAGAAAGTCTTGAGGGTAACAATAGGGTAAGTAGAGGTTTGGAAACACATAGACTGAAAACCTGCTTGTCTTAGCACAGAGAAGAGATGCCTTGGAGGACACATGAAAATAGATTTCAGATGCTTAAAAGATCATTACAAGAATAACAGAGTAAACTGTTCCATAACTTTGGGGATAGTACAAGGAATAATGGGCTTAAATTAAAGCAAATAAATTTTAATTTAAATGTGTTACCAACAAAGAGAATAAAGTCTAAAGATGCTGAAGAGCGATTCTTTAAGAAAAATTAAACCACAGCTATTTAGAATGACAAACCTTGAACTGTGACAACACTGGGCTGAGAGGAGGACTAGAACATTTGTGGAGGTTTCTTCCAGACTGATTTGCTGTGATTCATATACATATACATACACAATTCATATTCATATACATTTTTTTCAGCTCAGAGGGAGGTTTCACTCTGCTGTGGCCAAACATTTCTGCTTTAGGACAAACAGTATGTAGTGGGTCCTGATGAACATCTGGGGTTTTTTTTGTCATAATTTTACCTGTTTCTCCTCACTTTAATTTCCATTTGATTGCTGCTGCATTTAGATTGCTTGTTCATGTGATGTCACCACTTACTGCCTTTGTTTTTTTCCCTTCCCCTCCTGTGCCCAGAAGCCTGAGCTTTTCCTCTCCCCACTGCTATTACTCAACCCTCAGCTTCAAACTGTTGCTCTCAGAGTGGAAGTGTAAGATACTTTCCATGTCCATCAGCTTGTTGACCTTGGAACCTCTAAATTGTGGAAACTGAGTTTGCCACACAGATCTGGATTTAAACCACCTGACAAAATCAAGTGCAGAGCTACTGGAGGAAGAGACCTCTTCTTCCCCTGCAATTTACCAAAGTCACTGCTGTCAAAAATGAAGAAGATGGATTCTGCTCTCTGGCCAGAAGTTCTGCTCAATAGCTTAGCCTGTTGGAAAGCCAAGATCCACAACTTTTTCTGGCTTCCAGATTAGTGATCAAGGTGGCCCCTAGTAAGTGTTCAGTGCTAAACAAACTAAATGATGACTTCCTTTAGCAATAAAGGGCCTCTGCTCTGTACAACTTGCAAATCTGCCATAATGTAAACATCCTTCCATCATAACAGAAACAGATGTCTTTCTATTAGTTATGTTGCTATGTCTGCAGGTGCCAAAAGCATCACACATACTATTTGCTCTCTGCCTGAAATAGTGATGGGCAAACCTTAGACAGTTTGGTTAAAATTCTGTTATGGCTGGAAGGGGCCTGAACTTCTGTGACCTCAACAAATCAGGAGAAAGGAGCTGTTGAAATCTATAGTTTTTTATTTGAAACTGTCAAAATCTGAAGAAATCACGTATGGAATTACTTGTCCACTTTCAGTTATTTATCATACCCAGGCTGCAGGAAACCATCCCAGTGGAAGAAAATTTTGGACTGTAATTTACTGACCCTTTTCATAAAAGAGTAAGCCCATGGATCCAGATCCAGTCTTTTGATTCTTATTCTAGAAATCAAGAATTAAGGTTTCTTTAAGAAATCAAATTTCTTGCATGGACTGGGAGACAAGTCATCCTTCTATTTAGGGAACAGAGAATATAACAAGTAGGAAAATAACAATCCATATTTTTTGAGCCTTTGTAAAGAATATGGGAACCAGAGACAAATAAGTAATTTTTATTCACTCAGAAGCCATTGATGTCTTATTTTGGATAAATAAAAAATGGTCAGGTGTTTGAAAGCATAGAAAGAGAAAGCATACTGATCCTTTGGAGTATGATCTCTAGTAAAACACTTCAGACAGATTTTGTGGAGAAGAGCTGGAGTTAATTTTGACTATATCTGAAATCTTAGTCTTACACTTTACTGTCATTTTTTTAAAATTATATACCTTGAAAATTGTCAAATTAATTATAAATTTTAACTCCCTATAGAGGAAGAAAATGTGACAAAAACTTCTATTATGAGTGGGTCATAGAACAGTTAAGGGTATTTTCCACAGCTATTGATCTTGCCCATGCAGTGGGATATCCTAGGAATTCTCTAAACATTGCCATGGAATTTTTTGTGGATCTGCTGGAGTATCTTCTATATCACACCACTTTTACTGCCCAATATAACAGTTCTGTGTTATATCACGAGGTGAAGAGGAAAATTAAATAGACGGCATACAAACACATTCATTTCAAAAAAGCGTTGTTAAGCTTCCTGACAAAGTCTCAGGTTGTACCCAAGAGATGTTCAAAGCAGCAATGGACCTGAGTGATAAACTCCAGTCTCCTGAATACATTTGCAGCCGGTTTATTAATTTCTGAAACACAAATGCTAGCCCAACATAAGAGCTTACTCCCACCCAGATCCTAAAGAGATCTAGGTCCATATGTCCATATCTCACTTTACATATACTTTTGAAAAAAAAATAATCCCACTTTTATTAAAAAAAACCAAGCAACTAGTAATCTATGTTACTGTGCTCTGTTTTCTAATAATGTCTTTTTTAGTGATCAGATATTGTAGTGATGGGAATGTTAGAAATAGAGTTATATGCACCTCTAAGACTTCTGGCAACTGCTTGTCTCTTGCTGCTGCTGGTACTGCTGTCCTAAGTTGATGGCCACTTTAGAAAATCCTAAAATAAATGTGTACCTGAAATCAATACGCCATTCCTTCTAACGGCTTACCAAAAGAAAGTTGCAAAGTAATTCCTTTTGTAATTGATTTTTCTGACATTGTTTGTGTGACTTTCCCTCATGTGAGTTGGCATCTAAAGAGCCAGGGATTCTTATGAGACAAAGCCAAATGTTATGAGTTAATTAGTACCAAAATGTGAATGAAAGACAGTCGACTCAACCAAGTTAGGATTGGTGAATCAAGGAAAGAGATTTATCATTTTGAAAGTTGCTAATTGTGCCTCTTTCTCTGTTTGGAGAAGGGAGCCTGTAGGTCTGCGCCAGCTGCCCTTGGGGACCTATCTGTTAACTCACTGTCACCTTCTCTTGAGATACCATCATCTTGTAATGCTGAGCAATAAAATTTGTAATTGCAGATCTTTTGAAGCCCATAGCTAAAGGACACTAACACAGTTTGTTTACACTGAAGGAGTTCACAAGAAAAACTTAAGTAACTAGATGAGCACAATGGGTAGGTACCAAGAATAAGCTGTGCCAAATATAAACTGGTATTTCAACAAGTTCTATTTAGCTTTGCTTTGCTGTAGAAAAAATGCAGTATTAAAATATCTCCAAAATCAGAATTAAGGAACTATTTCCCCCAAAAGCATCAGCTTATCTTGGAATTAATTGTCATTTTAACTGCAGCTGCACTAATTTATGAGTTTAGTTTACTTGTTGCACAGGTAGCAATAGGAAACACACAGAGGTGATCATTTATGGCATTAATGACTAGCTGGCTAAATGCACTCTTTGTTTTAGGGAATTTTCTGGCTTCTTCATACTTTGTTTCCAAAATATACATATGAGCTCTCACTCAAGAAAGTCACTTTACTTGAAGTATAATTTTGGATGTGTCTTCCAATGATTCAACTCTCATGCAGGATACTTGGGGTCCGCTTTGTTAATTTTCTTAAATGATATCATGACAGAGTTAGCCATATGAGTCATAATGTGAAGAAGTAGCCTTGCATGGCTAAAAAGTTTTCATTGTGTTTATCAGGGTTTAATCTATTGGAAGAATTGCCACTGTGCTTCTTTGACCTGTTTTGGGTCTGTTTGGATCAAATCTCTGTACTGCATTGCCTTGCACCTCTAGTTCCAGATTTAGCCACATCGGGTCCTACTGCTTTATCTGATTTAGAACAGGCTATTGATAAAAAAAATTGTTTCAATAACATCTTGGGTGCTCTTTGGCACAAAGAAAATGAATAATGTCTGGCCAGAATATCAATGCTTGCTGGCATTGAGACAATTCTTCACCATGTAGTCCAGGTAGTCCAGAATCATACAAGGCATGGTCCATTGGCTACATCTGCATCAGTAAGCAGTGCCGGGGTCTATTATGTGGCTCTGAGGTTAAGTGATCCAATTTGGCCATGTTCTTACAGTTAGACTCTCATCTTCCAAAACAGGATCACTGCATCAAAATTCCCCATTAAGAAGAGTCCCCGTACCATGCTAAATTCAGTGATGCCTGGGAATTGTTTGCAAGGATCTTTCAAGCAAAGTAATTGTGCAGGCAGCCAAGTTCCAGTGCCTGGGATCATTAACATGTACCAGTATGGATGGGATCATTAACATATACCAGTATGGATGCAATCATTATTTCTTTAACAGTGATAGGAGCTCCAGAGGAAGCACAGCACCAGGTGCTGAGGAGCTGCAATGTCTGGTGCCCTACATGGAGGCCTGTCAGGCTATTTTGGGGGTGCTTTTAGACAATGCTGGTGGCAGCCCCTAGCAGAACTGACAGTGGTTATGCCACCAGCCTCCCTTTCCTCTCGTGTTCTTCAGCTCTGAGAGCAAAAACATGGATGTCCAAAGTGTCAGAGCTCCAAGAGGTGGGTAGAACTGGAGAGCCCCCCAAATTGGGTCTGGGCTAATGCCAGGCTTATGGAAGAGCCCCAGAGAGTCTTGTAAGACTAAGCACAGTAAAGCTCTCTTGTCACCTAATCTTGTCTAGAAGGACAAATGTTTGACAGAGGGCACGATAGTTGCTAGAATAAGCTTTTCAATTGCATTAACCAGCAGGGACAGGGTTTTGTTCTGTGTGACATTTTCAGAAAAAAATTGGTTTTGTTTTTCTTTTAGCCTATAGGACACTTCGATAATATCATGAATAAAACCCTATAATTTAACCCTCTGACACTAATTTGTGTATTTTTAAATGAAACTGGGTTAATATGTCACTCACTGTTTGTTTTCTTTATATTACTATTTTAACCTCTGAGACAAAGATGTTTCCTTCAAGAATTTGCCCTTGTTCCATTGGGAAACTCATTGCTTCTGAACAGTGCTATTGATAAAATGGTTCCTGACATCTAATGGTTTTTCTGATAAAGAAAAAACACCTTTGAAATATTGAGTTTAATGGCAGATGTCTAGATGGAGCCACCACTTGGTTTTGGTCTGACAGCAGTATTTATGGGCAGTGCTAGATGAAAGTTAAACTGGCATTTTTATGCCCATTCCCTTGGCCAGATGCTTGGCAGGACCAGATGTTGCTCTTGTTTTCTTCCAGCATCACCTACAACAGAATGAAACATAAAACATGCCCACTGAAGCCACTGGAAATTGCCAACTCCGTCTGAAGAAGGCCTGGGGGATGTTCACAATTGCAGTCCTACTCTGATGATTATTGCTGGGATATTGCTTGCCTTCCAGCACCTGTGGGAATATCCCCTGAGTATGAACCATCCAAACCCACCACTGAGCCTACTCGCTCTGAGCTGACACATGCAATACGTAGATGAACAAAAATAATTTTTCCAAATCAGGCACTTGAAACTGTTTGTTTGTGCTTAGAGGTAAGCCTTTGCTTTTTTTTTTTCCTCTACATGTGTGACCACTCTTGGAAAAAAAGGTCTTTAAAAAAAAAGTGGAAAACAATTTCGTCATTCATGTTTCTGTTTTAGTTTAACATATTTGATGTTCCTATTAGTTCCACTTGGAGAGAGAAAAAGGCTTTCATTCTGCATTAGTTGATTGTTTCCATCAGTCTCCCTTTCCCCTTCCCCCCATTTTTCACACCTCCTACTGTGTATGAACGCCTGCTGCACCATTTATTTTTGCAATGTGTAAACTGTTACTTCCTCCAACAAATCAGATCTGCTTAGGGTGAAATTAAAGATCTGAAGAGGTGACTGTCCTGCTGGTTTCAACATTTTAAGATTTTAGTGCTATGCAAGAAGCAGCTGCCCTTTTCTGCCTATAGATATTTATTAAATCTCCAACAGCATTATGGAATCAGAAATGAATTATTTTGGCATAAAAAGAAAAAGAGAGGAATCTATTCCAGGAAACACAAGCTGCAGTTCTTGCAGTGAGGTGAGATCTGGCAAGTAAGAGGGTGAGAAATAATTAGCATCTCTTTGGTGGCTCTAAGCAGTGGGCAGGAGCGCCTGGAACTCAAATTTTAGTGCCGAGGTTAAAAGTCATGGTACAGACCGATTTAAACTGACAGATTTGTGTGCCTAAGGCAGAAGACAGAGTGCGACCTCTTTATACAGATCCTGGGCCTCATTCTGCAAGTCTCTACTCATGTGAGTTATCCACATGTCTCAGAGTAGCTCCCTTGGCCTCAACCGGAAGATTTTTCTTGTACACAACGGTTTGTAGGATGGAGTCTGTACATTGTGTGCTAAAGAAAAAAAATAGCATGATGCTACACTGTAGTCTGGTATCTCAGCAATGGTCAAGTTGTAAGTTCCAGGACAGGAGCTGAGATCAGAGTACAATACAGCCTGTCTGAAATGTCCTAGGATAGGACCTCTGGGTGTGTCACTGGCTGTAAAGGGAATGGAGGTTCACAGATGGGAGGCCAGGCCTATGCTTTAGGTAGCTGATGATGGCTGAGATGATTCTTGTCTCCGGGAGAGGCTCTTGGCTCACAGTGAAAGACAGGATCTCTGCACAGGAACAACTCTGACAAAGCAGGCTTGTGGCTTTGCATCCAAACTGCTTTTTTTCCCTCTCAGGGCATGTTCATAACTATTTCTAGAGGTATGTAGGATTAAAGGAAAGGAATTGTCCCCTTGGCAGATAGACTTTGGGCCAAGCGTGCACCATAATCACTGAAAGGTTGTCTTCTTTTTCTTTCCCATTCCCTCATCATGCCATGGACGGTTCCAGCTGGGTTTCTTTTCTCAGCTTGCTGTCCATAAGGACAGCATCTAGGAAATACCTAGGAAAGCAACATGACCTGTTCCGGTGGGGAGGGAACACCACAGGAATAACACCCCCAGTTCAAGGTCTGAGTCCTCTCTATCCACTCATTTTTTGCACCTCACACCAATGCTCTAGTTGGACAAAGACTATTCCTACCTTTTATTCGAGTCTATTTGCTCTTTTTTCATTGCAATATATATATCTCACATAGTAGTGACTACTACTTAACCTCACTGGCTCAGGTAAGCATCATAAAACAACTGGAGTTATTTGTAGGGGCCAATTCAAAGCTCTCTTGCATATTGAAAAATTTCATGATATCAATGCTTCGTATCATTCGGGTAACTGCACATATTCTAGTCATGTATTAAAAGACGTGACTAACATCTGTTGCGTGTGGTTAGTTCTGTTTTGCATCCCCTTCCAAAATGGTAGAATTAAATCTGTCGAGTTGAGTGTTCTGGTTTTGGTCTTTTCCTTTTAAACGTACATGAAATGTAAGAGAAGACAGAGTGAAGAACTGCAGCCTGCGCTCAGAGGAGGAGAGGTGACTGTGGTGACAGCCTTTAATCACCAGGGGAGTTTATTTTGCCCTGAGAAAGATCATAGTCACGCTTTAGTTTTGTGCTATAAAGTAGTTGCACCAGGGAGGAGCACAAGAAAGAAAGAAAGAAAGAAAGAAAGAAAGAAAGAAAGAAAGAAAGAATCCTAAACCTGCCCAGTTAGATGTTCCTTATGGGTATGGCTGTGAAAGCGGTTGGACACTTGCTTTCAGGCAAGCCAGCTTAAAAAAATCTAAAAAAATCTATCTCCAAATGCTCATGGACTCCTGGGTAGATGTTTGGGGAACCAGCCCCAAATCAGCTGTTGGTCACCGGAGCCATGCGTGCTGCTCAGGAAAGCAGCCGAAGCTACTCAGGTAGCTCTACATGAGCCACCTTTGGGTGGTAGGGCTGTCTGAACCGTGCAGAGGCTGGGGACCAGGTCACTGCATCTCTTGGGTGCCATGACCAGGAGAGCAGGCTTGAGTACACCTGAAGAAGCAACCTATGCCATTCTGAGGCCACCTCCGAGATCTGCATGTCTCCGTGCTGGCAAACCTCCTCATCCTTCAAAACAGGGTGCCTTCATGCAAACTGCCTGTTAGGAAAGGTTCCCTGTCCTGATTTAATATGTGACCAGCGCTGAGGGACAGATTCTGTTTAATTTAGTAGTGATAGCAAAGCCTACAGCAATAGAGTGTAGCAAAGGAAAACTTTTTCTTAGTTCCCTTGCTTTTTCTCCTCATTTGACAGTGGCATCTCCGTATCTTTATACACAGACTGCTCTGTCTGACCTGAGACACTGCTCTTGCAGGAATGAGGTTATTCAGCTCATTTTGGTGTTGCTGGAGTTAAGGTCTTAAATCATTATAAGTTTTCTAAAACTTCTTAAGGATCATCAGGAAAATAGCAAAGGTGAGGCAGCGCACTGTACTAAAAACTCCTATAAGATGAAACGACTTTTTATTCAGCTCAGAACCAAATTTACATTATTCGCTCAGTGATGCTCGAAGTTAAGCACACTGATTTCAAGCAGCTGCTACTTTGGAAGCTGGTTTGTTCCATTTAGGATGTAGGTAAAAGTGTTTTCCTGCAAAGAGAATAATTATACGGTCCCAAACACACAGAAGCATCAGAATTCACAGCATGCTTTTTACAAGGGTAATAAAGTTTTATATGCATACACAGAAGAAACGGTTTGCAGCAAAATACTTAATGCACCCAATTATCCCCCAAAATAAATGGATGGGAAAGAAACTGGCAAAATTTAGCTCACGCTTAATTATTTTACATTTGAACCTTTCTGTTCCTAGCAATAAATTCCCAATTCTGCCACCCATTTCTTGGTACTTTACTTGGTCTGGACTCTTGTAACTGCACTCTTAGCATTTAGGAGACTGCCCAATGTCAGTGTGAAGAATATGGGAAAGGCTTGACATCAATTACAACATTACACACAACATAAAATTTAATGGCTTGAATCAGCCTTTCATTGCTATTTAAAGCAACCGTGTATGGTTTTTCTAAGATCCTAAAAATTAACCAGCTTCTAAAAAGGTCTAAATTGTTCAACAGCACAGGATCTTACCCTGAGGTTTTTAAAATGTTATTTCAGTTCTGTGGTATAGCTGGGGTGAACGTTTGACAGGTAAGTGGATTTTTTAAAGTGAAAAAGAAATTGATCTCCTGGGCAAAAAAGAACTCTGTGGGGTAAATTAAAAGAAATAAAGTCAATCAGATTCTCCACTGGCCTGCGCTCTTTGCAACTCCTTTGAGAGGAGGCAAACCAAGGCAGCGAGCCTGTTGGGCTGAGACCTGGGGAAGAATTTGGCCCACAGATTTTTATGTTTGTTCTTACATAACCAGGAATCGCATGAAGGACTTGGGTGGCTTGGTGATAAAGTGCTGGTTTTCCACCTTTGTGGCCAGAATCAGAATTTACGTGGCGGCTTTGTCCCTCGCCAACGTGCAATCGTCTCGTAAAAGCCGGGTTCCTGCCCAGGGGAGCAGGAGTGGGACCTGCCTTTACCTCTCACCTCCGGTAAGGGTGGTCCCTGCAGGTCAGAGCCGGGGTCACCCCCAGGGTGGCATGAGGAAGCTTGCTTGTCCTGCAGCTGCAAATTCTGGGCAGTGGATAAATAAAAGGCTCAGTTTCTAATTTTTTAACTAAATAATCAGATAAAACATGGAGGGGGGGGCGGGGGGGAAGAGATCCTGAAACTATTCTTAAGGGGAAAAAAAAAGGGCCTCAGTAGATCTGCAGATATGTTTTTACTCCGTGTACTGGAGTACAATTAAAAAGTCACTTTGATGCTGAGTGAAATGGTTGCACACAGACTTTGACCATTCCACTTTTAATAAGGGGCTAGGGGGGAAAAATATATAATCTTTACATTACGAATGTTTCACTGATTTTATTTACAGTCCATAAAATTTTGCTTCTGTGAGCTGCTGCTGTCTGCCAGGTGTAGCTTTAGTTTGGACAGGATGGGCAAGGATGTTTAGTTTTATTTCACACTGTATGAAAAACGGTGTTGTTTTTTTGGAAATATGTTTTCCCGGCTGCAGTATAGCTGTAACCACAACCTAGGTCACAAACATTTCCTGGAGGGGTTGTGAAATTTTCCACAGAATCTGATGTCTTCATTGTTGATTTTTCCTCCATTTAAAATGTATCTGGTTTTAAATTTAGCATTTTTCCTTATCAACCCTAGGAATCGCATGTAACATTTAATGACAATATGGAAAGAAATAGCCATGAACCTTTAGCTTAGAAGTCTCTGGTTGTCTCCAAAAATCTTGGGCAAAGTCATGCAAAGGCCAGTCATAATTACAGGTACTCAATAAGCAGCTTTTCCCCTGCAAAAGCTGGGCATCTTCTGGAGAAGCCAGAATGGAAGAATTTGGGTTGGGACCATATCATATTGCCCTTCCTACAGGTGGACCTAAAAGAGACAAGGGGGACTGAGATTCTCAAAAGCAGTCAGCAATGCCTCTTGTTGCACCCAGGGAGACTGGTGAAGGATAATTCTACATTTATCAGATCTCAGGCCAAGACACACATACATATATATGTTCTCCAAAGCATTTGGAACACAATCTAATTCCTCATCCAAACACCATGTCTACTTAAATGGAAGACTGGAGTCACCTTCAATCTATGTGTGATCTGATGGGCAGTGTGAATGAAATTTTACCACAAAACATAAAGATCAGAAAAGAGAAACTGATCCTGAACCTTGAGGGATGAAGCCATTCCAGATTAACAATCAAGTGTTGTCCATAATATTGTGTGGAAATCAGCTGATCTTTTACCTGGTACATGTTTGGAATGTAATAAAAATTAATGTGAAATGGACCATTTTTATATTCTAAATTGTCTAAGAATTTATTCACAGAAAAAAAAAATCTATTTCATTACCTCAGTGGTTTCAAGGTCCCCAAATCTTTTGTTTAGTTTAATGGACAAAAAAAAATATTTAAATAAAGCATTATCTGCTGTTGGACAGCAAGGCTTTCAAACCGCAAGTTGTACGCCTAGGGCAGCCCCCAAACATTCAGCCACACAAGACATAAAGAAAACCCTAATCAATGCCATTTTTACATAAAAAGCAGAAGACTATGTTTCCCATCATAAAATGTTATGGTGTTTACACAAAAGCTGCAGCTAACCTCATAAAACTCTATTGATTTCCCAGTGGGGTCCTTAGAGGACACTTTGCTGTGTTAGATGACACACTGATTTCTAGCACCAAAATAACCCCAGTTTCCTTTTGGAGAGTAGACGCATAATGCTGCTCTTATCTAGTGGGCCTTTTGATGAGCTCATGCTGAATTGCTTGAGCAGAGAGCTCACCAGAGAGTGGTCTTTTTATGAAGACAGGCAAAACCAGTGGAGGAAAATAATAAATTTAGGAATTTCTGTTATTTTGCTTTGGATTGTCTTTGGTGGTAGGGCAGTTTTTGTCCTTTCAGAGGAGTGCCTCTCACAGAATATTATTCAATAGCTACAATAAATAGTCCGATTCTTAGAACAGCTAAAGATCAGCAGAAAAGAAAATGAAAAGAAAAAAACAATCATCAGAAGAAAAAAAGAAGAGAAAAATGGGATTAACAGAAAATCTCCTGCTGACTGAAATTAATTTTAAATGAGGCTTATACTGAGAATTTCTATTAGTGAAAAGATTTTACACCAGGCTATAAAGCAGACTTTTCTCCAAACACAACAGACTTGCCGTATTTTCAGAGACATGTCAAAAGTTTTTTATACAATAGTCAACAAAAAATGTTTGATTTTTCCATAGGGTGAGTAAAACAGAATGATGTGAAAAAAATAATAAAAATATGACCAAATTCTCTGCTGTGGCTTAAAATGTTATATAGGATTTAAGATCTTATAAAACCTGAAGCCTTCTGGTAAAAATTCATTGTTATAAAAGAAAAAGAATAGGAAAAAAAGAAACAATTGTTTTCTTTCTGTTCTTGAATCTTATAGAAGTTAAACTAACTGAACAAATTAAATCCTTTCTAGACAGTTACACCAACTCCAATTAGATTTTGTTAACAGAAGAACTTGCCCCCACCCCCCACCCCGTTATTTACTTGAAAGCATTTAATGTTAGTGTCTAAATTATAACAGGACAAGTCCTACTCTTTCCAGCTAACAGGAGCTATGAAGTGCTTTCTAGGGAATAGGATCTGGTCCTGCAAGATCAGAGATTGCAAGATCAAATAGGTTGAAAATAAAGATGAATTGTGTCACATCACAGGTCTTAATTTTGAGACAACTCGTTGCAAAGAGACCAGAGCAGCTAGTTTTAAATTACAGAGAAATTTTGGAATGAAAAATGGAGAGATAAAACATGTTTGTTGGGAAATCCTCATCTTTAACTAATAAAGGCTTTTAATATGTGCTTTTCTTTCCCCTCTTGCTCAATTAAAAATATGTTAATGCAATGTTAAGTTTGAGATTTAAACCCACAAGAGTCAGGAAATTCAGAATTAAGACTCCCTTGGCAACCACAATCCTGTTCCCATTGTGCATATTATATTTTATGATAGGGTCTTTCATTACGTGATCACATAACACTGGGGCAGTGTGACATGCAAAGGGCGGTATTGAATAAGTGTGGTTTGTTATGGAGGTTAAAGAAATGTCAATGTCACTAAGTAGTCTTGCAAAAATGTAACAACTGCAGTTTTTATGAAATTATCGTTTCATTAGTAAAAAAAAATATCACTTTGAGCATGCTCTTGTACAAGCACTTTCTTCTTAATAATGGTGTGTGCAAATGCATAAAAAAAGATATTTTTTTCTTTCTTTCTCCTCAGTCTGTTCTAAAACAATTTTGAAGAGGACCTTCAAGACCTGTGTAGTTGTATGTTAGGAACTTCTGCTTTCTCTTTTTATCGTTGATAGGGGGATCTCTCTTTGGAAACAGTGTGAGTTGTATCAAGACCTGGGAAGATGCTGGGCTACTGTTCTGGAAGATGAACAGTTTTTTAACCACAAAAATAAGTTTTGGGAACTTTTTCCTATAAAAATGCTTAGAAATATTCCCCTAAACTATTTAGTATCCTACAAGTAAGGTGCGAGTCTTGCCAACTTTTGCATTTGGGGGATGTTTTCGAAGCACTCTCCTCATTTCTGGGAACAATTTTTGATTTGGAAACATAAAGCTGTGTAGGAGGTAGAGATCTGAGACATTCCTCCTCAAGCCCTCTTGACTGTATGGGCACTAACATGCTGATTTCTGTTTGGACATTATCTTGTAGATGTGCAAGTTCTGTAGGTCTGAGGTAACTTAGGTAACCTGCATGTGAGAAAGTGAAATTAGATAAAAGAATCTTTGTCTACAAATGTAACAATATGTAGGTATTATTCCAATGGACTCTGTTACTGCATTTTGTTCACATTCACGTACCTTTCCTCTTCAGGTTGAATGTCTCACTTAGTAAATGGACATCCATTTTTGTTGCAGAATAAGACTGATCAGTTTTCATGGATTGTGTTTTTAAACAGCTGATGCTAAGAGTGGCTGGTAATGGGTATTTTGACTTGTACCTAAGAGTGTTGTCTTAATGACAAGGCTGGAGAAGTAACCGAAGTGTGGCAGGACAACAAAGGACAATGGTGCTGCGTTCACAGTCACCACATCCACAGTTCAACACACCAGCCCTCAACCCCTGGTAGGGATTTCTTCACTGAAAAGGTTGGAACAGGCTGGAACTGCATAGGGAAGTGGTGGAACAACCATCCGTAGAGGTATCTAAAAGACTTGTAGATATGGTGCTTAGGATCATGGTTTAGTGGTAACTTGGCAGTGCTAGGTTAGAGGCTGGACTTGATGATGGTCTTTTCCACCTAAATGATGCTATGATTCTATGATTCTATGAATTTGTAGCTTCAAGTAAGGCAAACAATCTCTGGGTGCTCCTACTATAAAATGGAGGCAATGCAATCTTGTTCCTCTTCCTTTTATGTATTCTCTTAATCATTTACTTCAATGAGTTATTTGTGGCAAGCACCATCCCTTGCTATGGTTAACAGTCATACTTGTGAAAAATTATGAATGATGATTTTAAAACATAAAACTAAAGCCTGCAAAGTCTGAGGGCAGACACATGCTATCCAATACCGAGAGGGTTTCTTGTTCCTCTCCTCTTCTTTCTGATGCTAAAGACATAATTAGTAACATGTTCCCTGACTTTGACATTAAGAACCACCTCAGACAAGAAACATAAAGATGTTTTGTCAGCACAGACATAAAAAGGTTAGATTCAAAATGGTAGCATTCCCCATACTTAACTAGATAGTTTCAGAGAGATTTATAACCAGCCTTAGAGTTTTCCTCATGTGGCTGCCCTTTCGGTTCCAACTTTTTTAAGTCTCTGGTGATCCTAAAGCCTTGCACGGCTTGACATTTGATGCGTAAAATGTTTTGTTTCCGTAAAGTAGCAAGACCCTTCTTACTCCTGGGGTTTCAAAAAAGAAAGGAAGAGAAGATAAAGAAAAAAACAAAAGCAGAAGCAGTTGCTTTGTTGCTTTGCCAGGTTTGTTTGCTAGCATGGGGACCACCATGGACTGTAAGTGTACTCTGTGCAAGCAGTCCTTTCTCTCTGTGTTTAGATCCTCGATGAGCTAAATTTTGGCCAGGCCATTCTCTCTTTGCTTCATGAGGCAGAAAAGAAGTGGTGGGAAGGTACAGGAAGATTGTGGTCTGTGGGGGGTGAAGCAGCCCTGTGCAGAGTCATGTAGCAGAGGGGATTCAATGATAAAGGCACCTTCCCCCCACCCCAGCATTTGCGTTTCTCCTCTCCTACAGACAATATCTTGTAAAACAGTGAGAGGCAGACCCCAGGGCAATGGGAGTACCATTTAATCCATTTAATCTTGGAGCTTTTTGCACTAGATCTTAATAAACTCTTTCAGTTCCCACTGTGCTTTCTGTCCCCCCAGGTCTCAGTCCTGCTGTCCTATTTGTGTCACATAGTTGTTTGCCTATGAGTGAGTGGTCTTAGTTGGGTGAAGGGGGTTGTTCCAAGGGCAATTCTGGATCCTTCACACCTGAACCCCTATGGGACACGGAGCAATGCAGTATAGGATTCATAATGCACCAGTAATACCACCTGCATGGAAATGATGCTCACTTGATTCTTTGCTTGCTCTAGGACTGCATGATACCAAAACCTGGCTTTGCTTTCAGATGGATTTTGATGTCCATTGTTCTCATTTCCCTCTTTGCTGGGAACAGACTGGATATACGAGTTGGGATTTTGGTATTGTAACCACCAGTTTTCTTCTTTTGTTTGTGTTTAGGCTTCTGCCAACCATAACGAAATCTATAAATTTATAAAATTGGCAATATATAAATCTATGCATAATGTATAAATCTATAAATAATGTTGCAGAGTTAGATGGACAGAATGGAAGCTATCTTGTTTATTTGCTTTTTTGAGTGTAAACCAGCCTTAATCCTTGTTAGAAGTCGGTAAGTCATTTGTTGTCACTCGGAACATGGCCCCGGTTTATTAGTCCTCCCTTCTCATAGTAAGGTTTCATGAGGTCATGAGCTGATCCAATGGTCTGTACTCAATACTGCCCTTGCCCCTCACCCTCCACAGGTTCCTGCTTTCATTGTTTTGGTTGCCCAGGGCCTCATCGAGCCTCACCCTGGAGATACTCAAGGTGAGGCTCAACGAGGCCCTGGGCAACCTGGTCTAGTTGGGGGTGTCCCTGCTGAGTGCGGGGAGGTCTAGATGACCTTTGGAGGTCCCTTCCGGCCTGGACAATTCTATGATTCTATGATTTTTCTGTAATGCTTATCTTACCTGGTGGTGGGCTGTTTCAGTCCAATAAACCAACAGAAAAACAGAAGAAAATTGACTGTCTGCAGATTGGCAAGCTGAACTGGCTCGTTAGGTGGTCAGGTGAGGGCAGGAGCTGGAGGACTGGCATGAGAGAGACAACAGCGGGAGGAGGGGAAAAAAGGCCCTTTTTTTGGAGGTGGTAAACCGTAAAACTGATAAAAGTTCCTTTTGGCACAAAGAGCTTAAATGCCAACACTTGCAGAGTGAACCGGCTACAGAAATTTAACTGACTGGATAACAATAGTTATTTTTCGGTGAGATTCATTCCCTGCTCTGATTCACTGGGTGAGTGGAGAAGCCCAAATCTCATTTAATTAGTGCAGGTTAAAACACTGCCTAAATTAAGCAACGTGATACAGCTACATTAAGTGAGATGAATGTTATGATCAGCTATACCTATTCTTTTTGACTGTTGACATAAACCTAAAAAAGGAGAAAAATAAATTGCTGGAAATTAAAAGTATCAATATTATTGTTTTTTCAGAAAAAAAGAGCTTTAATCCACAGGAATTACAGTAGTCTAATATGACACCAGTTTGAAATGAAATAACTTAATTTGAAATGTCTATTGCTTATAGAAAGCATTTTGAAGTCTGTCAATAACAGTGTTCATTAAAAATTACCCTAAAAGCTCTTTCACTTTCCATACTGTGGAAAAATGTTTGACATTAACTATTTCTTTTCAGTATCAACATTAATTATTTTTCATTGTACAGCTGATAATAACCACAATGATATCTCCAGACCCAAGCCAATTGTGACAAATGGAAGATTTATTTCTATTCCAGCTCTGTAACTAGTATAATGAGAGACTATGAGAAATAAACTTTCATTCATTCCCCTGCCTAGTCTGTAAAACATAAGGATCATTTGGAATTTAAATTATAAATTTTGAAATTAAAGTTCTGAATTAAGTATTCTGCTTCTGAACAAACTGCTATGCTGCTGTGGAAAAAGGGATCACTCAAGGTCACACCGGAGTGA
Source organism: Tringa tobata (assembly GCA_033628505.1). Lineage (NCBI taxonomy): Eukaryota > Metazoa > Chordata > Aves > Charadriiformes > Scolopacidae > Tringa > Tringa tobata. Next base: position 490,935 of record JAHREE010000186.1, read on the forward strand.
TGGTTAGGTTTCATTTTTTTGCTGCTGTGTTCATATTTACTTATTAAATATGCCACCTCTAGGCAGTAGGAATTGTTTATTTTTTACAGATGTGCTACTATTGGATGTTATGTAGGGGTCAAGTTAATTTCCTCAAATATCTTACCATGTCAGACATCTTTTCTTCTGAACGTTGTTTTCTTTTTCTTTATGTATGGGGCCTTTTATGCTGAATCAGTAGCTCATACACTTGCACTTAAATATGACCTCGTGCTGTGGCTTCAGTGAGTCATCAGTTTACCCTTCTGCTATCTGAGAAGTCATGCAAAGGGGAGATGGAGGTCATTCCTGTTGCAGGAGTTTGGTCAGCTTGTCAGGTTATTATGGTGGGTGCTAAAAATCGGTTTTGATTTCAGACAAAATATATATGGTGAGATTTCTTTGCCATTTAGACAAGGGTGATTTTAACATGAGGACATGACAGCTTTATATCTTTCTGTCCATGGCCTGATCTCTCTCCGTATGTTTATTTCTCCCATCTCTGGGACTTTTAACCTAAAGATATAGAGAGGAAGTCTTTATAATCGTAGATGAATCCTGGTTTTGATTTTACTAAGTGTGCTGGTGTTAAACAGTGTGTGTCAAAAAGGACCTAGTCCTGGGCTCCGTGTCCTGTTCCTTCCTCTGCTGCCTGGGCAGAGCTGGAGGAAATGGAACAGCCCCTAAAGCAGCACCGTTGCACCATAGAGCTTATTCATGGCTTGATGGCTCATATGGCCTCTGCAGGTCCGTGTGTGGCCCTGAGTCACTGATGGAGTGAGTATCTTACTGAAATATTATGGAAATAGCTTGTAACATGGTGTGCCAGAAGGAAACTCTAGAGAATGAAAGAGCTGGAGTTGAGGAGTTTACCTCAGAGCAGCTCTCATCTGGTTTGTGGATTGAAACATCTGTTAGCTGCAGGAGCTCATGGGGTGTTGTCCTGGAGCATGTCATCCTAAAAAGCTCCAGTTCCTGCAGCAGGACCAAAAGTGAGGATGGTCAGGAGACTCCAAAAGTCCATTTCTAGTGCAAACATAACAGCCGTGTGGACATACTTTTAGACTGATTTTATAGTATTGTGAACTCCCATTCTGGTTGCATGGGAGGAGCTTTTTTTTCTTCTGATTTTATCAATTGTTCTATGATTTCTCTAATTTACTCAACTAGTGTCCCCAGGATTCAGATTCACAGCATAATAATAAAATCCTTCTAAAGCTGCTGCCTCTTTTTCTTTTAGTTCTAGTAGTGGTTTGTCAAGCTAGACCCTGAGAGCTCTTTGGGATATTTACACACAGTGGCAAAAGGAAATAGGAAAGTGATCGAATCTCTTGTTGATGCAGTAACTGAGGCAGGTACTGTAGGTTAACTTTAAATTGTCTCCAGTTTAAAAAGGAAAGTGCAGACCTCCAGACTGCAAAGAGCCTGCAAATGCAGTCCAAGCGGGTGAGGCAGTGCCTGGACTATGAGGCCCTTTCTCCTGCAGAGCAATAACAAAAAGCCCGAGGTAAAGTCATCTTAAGGGAAATGTCCTGTAAGGTTAAAAATAAAATGGGGGAAGACAACAACAAAAGGAGTTGTTGATTGTCTCAGCTCTCCATCCTGCCTGACAGCCCCCTTTACTGTCTATCTTATGGTTCTGCCAGTCAGGAAACAGGAGTTAAAGATCTGTCAATCACAGATAGCAAATAAACACTATCCCCTCCCATGAGCCTTTTCTTCTGCAACGTGGCTACCCAGTCATCAAAGCCATTTCCAGCTGGTTTTGTCTTTTCCTTCATGCTGAACGCGGCTGATGAGTGTTTGAACCACCCCACTGCTGGCGAGAAGCTGGTTGTTAAATACACAGTTTTTAGGGCTGCTGCTGGAGAGGACAAGAGGAGAGAAGTGCACAAAAGGATTACACATGGTCATCCTGTTTGTTAGCGCCTGCTCGGCTCCCATCCTGTGTCCTGGCCGGAGCCCCTCCGGGAGGGTCACCCGGAGGACTGTAGTCTCTGCTCTTGCTTTGAAGTCCTCTCCTGGGAGGAAGCGGGTGGGCTGGGATGTGTGCTTTATCCAAGACTGAAGGATATTAAACTCTTGTCTTCCTGGAAAGTGAAGCCATATCTCCTGTCGAGGGGGCTGCTGGGGGTGATGGGAGAAGAGAGCACTATATCAGACTGAAATCCAGGTGAAAAAGAGATCTTCCTGTGAGACGGCAAAAGTACCTTATGATCCTGTGTATTTCTAAGGCTGAGTCTCTGGAAGCCGACATTTTTTGGGAAAACCTAAACTAAACGTTATCCCTTACAAGGGAGCACATTTCAGAAGAGAAGATTTCACCTTCAAGTTCATTTCCCTGCAGTCTAGTAGATCTTATCTTCCCTAAATTTTGGGGGTCATCATGGCTTCTCCTTGAAGCTTGAGGCTCTCTCTTTTATCTCTTTCTCATTTCTTCCTTTCATTTTTTGTTGTTGTTGTTATTGTATTTTTGTTTGGGTTTTGTTGTGTTTTGGGGTTTTTTTGTTTGTTTAGTTTGATTTGCTTTGTTGTTTTTGTTTTTTTCTAAAGGTTGTGCAGAGATATTTCTGTCTTCTTTCTCATCCCACCCACCCTCCAGCAATCTGGGATTTCCTGAGTGTGACATAACATCTTGGTGGACCCTAAATTTGATCTAAGCACAATGCCTTTTGGAAATTATTGTATTTGTTTGTATTAGTACAGATCATAGGCAGCATAGAGTAGCACAGAAGATGTCTTAGGTGCTGCACAAAATATGTGACAGAAAACCTCTCTGCCTCTCTGGGACATTGCTGACAGTGAATTTACAGTGCTGATATGTAGAACACATAAAATAATTTTAATTGAGAAGAATATGGAAGCTGTGAGACATTATTAGTCTGCAACGGTATCAGTGCATCAAGTATCTACATAATTTGCATTTTTCTGTAGATATCATGACGGAGGAAAGTTCAACTGAAGGGCCTGAGGGATGCTTCAGGCCAAGGAAGGGCAATGCAGAAGTCAACGATCCTCTCATCTTCTTTTTATTTTTAAACCTTTAAAATCATCTCCTTGTTTTAGTTGCTTACAAAAATTTTTCTTAAGCATGAAGGGAAAGTACAGGCAAACGTATAAAGCACTTCTTTAGCAACTGATGATGTGAGTGCTCAGGCTCAATACTGAGGAAAAAACTAAAGGAGGGTTATTCTTTTGGTATTCATAGGAAATAGGAGGAGGAAGGCAGGAAAAATATAGTGAAGGACTTGAAGATACATCAAAGATAGGAATTAAGGTAGGGAAGCAAAGAGAAAAGAGAAAAGTTAGTCTGGTTAAAATGATGTACTGGGAAAATGATTTTCCAAGGGACATTCTAAGCTGATATGAATGGAAAAGATGCTGTTGCCCAGGAAAGAAATCACTGGCGTCTTTGTCCTGAAAAACTGCTCCAGCTCAAGTTTTCTGTGTTCGGTTTCTTGTGAGAAAGGGTGGTAAGAGTTACCAGTCACTAAACACCAGTGACCTATTGTAAATCCCTGGGATCAGCAAACAGCCATGATGAGTGTCAGGCAGTAACTCCAGAGCTGCAGAGCAGCAATTCCTCAAGTGCTGAGTGTGGAAGAAGTTGAGGAAAATTAAGTTCCTACTCACAAGTTTCAGATTTTTTGTTTGTACTGTCCAACAAAAGCTGTGAAGCACATAGGTACAGTACCCACCTTTTCCTGATCTGCTAAACTCTTCATATGGCTTCTTTTTTTCTAATGTAAAACTGCCACATTTTTGTTTGCATGGCTATAAATCTTTAAACAAGATCTCAGGTTTTTAGCATAAAAAAAATCTAAAAAACCTTTATGAAAAATAATAGTGTACAATACTTTCTCTCACAGTAGAGTTCAGCTTGTCTTGTTTGCCTTTTAGCAACAGCCTCAACACTAGATAATTATACTTCTTTAATTTTTCAGTGATTTTAATGAACATGATGAAACTGAAAATAAGCATGAGTGTACAGACCTGCCAATTTCCTTCCATTCCCATCCCTCTCATAATTTGTTCCTTTACGCTGGTTCCAATAGTCACTCTCCCTGGTAGCAGAAATACTGTAACGTTGATGTCTGTCGGCTTCTCTTTTTTTCTCTTTTCCCCTTCAAGTGTATAGCTTACTGCTCTTCTCCAAATGGCAAAAACTCTGAGGAATAGCCCCTTGCTTAATATGTCAAAATGTGAGTTCTGGCTGGCGATTGCTTTGGTTTCATTCCCTTGAGATCTGACGGTGCCAGAAATCAAAGCATAATTCTGCAGATGTTGAGATCCTGTAAGCCCCCTAGGTTGCAAAGCTAAGCCGTAAAGCCAGCTGGCACTGTGTACGTGTGCTAAGAATGTAAAAGTATACATTTTTAGTTTTCAACCAACAATGACCGACCGCTGGTAACTTCAACAAAGTGAAGCATTGCTAGCTTTATTTTTGGAGAGTAAGTGGCTCTGTGCATTCCCCTGAGCTCTTCTTCTGTTCTAGTGCTGCTGTTTTAAAGATGCTGTTCAGAAGTATAGAAGTTTCTTTGGTGCCTTTCCAGCATATCTGCTGTTCTTTAAAGGGATACCACACTCTGACAGCATCTTTGGTTCACAGCAGAAAATTTAAGAGTTATTTCAGCGAAACTTAGCCTTGCTGATTTCAAACTGTTTTACCTTTCCTCTAAAGGAAATGCATTCAAGGGGGAGAAAAAAAAAACCCATAATGTCTAAATTAAAACAAGAAGAAGATGATGGGACAGTTAGCAGGCTTACTTGCAAAGAGGCACTAGATAGCCAAAATTAGTGTGGGAGCTTAGACAGATGTGGCACAATTCTGTGCTGTGCACTACTAGGAAGAAAGAAAAATACATATTTAAATTTCTGAAGGGGCTGGACAATAAACAATAGCATCATATCTTTTAATCTGGAATTTTCCTTTCATGTATTCGAGTCCCTTCATTCAGTGCAGCATGTCTTTGCTGAATCTTGAGAATAGAGATAGCTGGTTAAAGCAATGATGCTGGTGAGATGTTTTCTGAGATGTTTTGCACATAGGTCTGCCCAGAGCAGGGCAGGAAAGTTTTCCACTTCCTCCAAAATTTTAGAATTTGGAAATATTTTTCTTTCCTACCGGGACGAAGCAAAGATCTTTTAACCTTTATATATGAAACCTATTCGGTGGAGAAAGTGCCCCAATACAAAAAGATGTTATGGTCACATGATCACTCAGAATTTGATAGAGTCAACTTCAGACTGGGATGATAGAACTAATCCCTGGATAAACAGCAAGCTGAGTCAGGGTCTCATCGATGCTCTGTTAACAATGCGACAGGCGCTCATGTTTGGTTCTCCAAAGTCCAGGTTGTGCTTCGACTAAAAGGTTACTCTGAGCTTCTATTTTTCCCGGTTTTGATCAAAATTCCAGGACCTGAGGAACCTTTCCTAAAGCAAATTGCACCCAAACCGCTAGGTTCTCATGCACAGTTTAAATTTCAATGAAGTGGTATTTTCCAATGAAAAAAAAAAAAAAAGTTTAATTGAAAAATTCCTGACAAGCTCTAATCCTATTAACTTTACTTTTGTTGCACATATGCTAATGAGAGCCGTGTGTGTGAGACTGTTGCTAAATTTGCAAAACACAATACCCAGGACATGCATATTATATGTAGTTTGACACAGGCACATATGGTTTATATTCTGTATTCTAAAACAATATCATGAACATTTTATAAGGTTGCAAAAGTGAGTATTGTAAATTCAAGAAATGCAAAAGTTATTGAGGCATGCACTTTGGACTCTCCCTCTCTCCAGTGTAATTGGCCATATACACCTTCCACTTCCTCTTCTCTCCCCGCTTGTCCCTCTCATATTCCTCCTTTCCCCCCTCAGTGCCTTTCCTCTCTGGATAGCCTTCCTTTTTAGCAAACAGCACCTCTCACACAGGGCTCTAGCATGGGATTAGATGCCATCATGAGCTGATACTGCTGTACCGCCTTCTCTTATCTTTGTCCTGTCAGGTCCCATTAAGTCCTACAGGGACACGGAGTGTGGGCAGCGATTACCATGTAGGTGCATTGTTCTTGATTGCTCTTTGGATGCTTCTGCAGCAAGCACAGCAAGCAATAAATGTTTCTCTAAATACAGATGTTATGATGTGTATTATTGCCTTTAGTTAAGAAATTATTTATTTGCAAGGGGTTACTTTTTTTGACAGGAGGTGTCCTTGTGTACCAAAATTAGGTCAATTTTCCTATAGCAGTGCATTTTACTTTACAGATAAATTGTTGCTCTTTTGCTAAGTAATGTGATTGATTCATTTTGATACTCAACGCTTCCAGGCCTACAGAGAACTCTTTGCTGATGTGAAGCTCCAATGAAATTGTCTGGGCACGTGCACAATGATTTGCCTCTACATTTCAACTTTGAGACTGACGAGGGACACACATTTCATAGAATCATAGAATCATCTAGGCTGGAAGAGACCCCCTTGGGATCATCGAGTCCAACCATCTGTCCTACTCTACAAAGTCCTCCCCTACACCGTATCCCCCAGCACCACATCTGATCGTCTCTTAAACACATCCAGGGATGGTGACTCAACCACCTCCCTGGGCAGCCTATTCCAGTGCCCGACCACTCTTTCCATGAAGAATTCTTTCCTAATGTTTAGTCTAAACCCACCCTGTTGGAGCTTGAAGCCATTCCTTCTCGTTCTGTCATTAATTACCTGTGAGAAGAGACCAAGAGACAGAACAAGCAGGGCTGATTGGAAAGGATGTCAACCCAAAGGGTAGGAGCATCCCACTGCCTTCATCAAAGTTGGTGTCTAGTCTAAGGTAGGCATCTGTGCACAATCATTAATCAATGGAGAAGGATGGCGGAGATTAATTCCCTTTCAGTGTTACCTATTTTTATCATTTGGGTTTGGACAGGATAAGTTATCTTCCGGAAGCATTTACTTTCTGTCATCAAGAGATTTTAAACATCTTGCTTAGACACCATGACTAATTTTTAGGTGGCTAAAGCACGATGAAATGAATTTCACATTTTGTTTCAGTTTCAGGTGACTCCTGTTGCTTTCGTGGTGTGGGGTCTTTTGTTGCCACTTGCAGGATAGCGAGGAAGTCAGCAAGAGGGGGACCACACTGTATGTGTCCTGCAGCAGTGGAGCCGGTCCAAGCTGCAAGTTCTGTGATGCACCACAGCAATTCTGGCATATACATATTAATATCATGCTGACCTGAAAGGAAGCATTTTTATTCAGCTTGACAAGCTGAAATATTTAGAATACAGTTGACTTGACCCAAAAGAATGTATTTTGCTTACATTTTCCCTATGGAAAATTGAAGCATTTCTGGAAAAAGTAACATTTTCCCACAGAAAACTGTTTTTTACTAAAGAAAAAAAAAAAGTTTTGATGGAACATATCCAACCAGCTGTAATTATAGTGCATACATAAAATGGGCCAAATTGATACTGTAAGGGCATTCCTAACTGTAATCTATCCATAATCTCTGAGTGCTAGTCTTTGCAACATCATAACTTTGAAAGTTATGAAATTTTTGTAACATTCATAACTTCTTAAAAATCCACATAAATGTACTGTGTTGTGTGTTGGCCTGCGCTAAATTAAAAGGCAAAGCCATGATATGGGCAGTCACCCACTAGGCACTGGACAAAGACCACCAAACTCACGTTCATGTCTGAAGCTGTTGCTGCAAATGATTCCAAGTTCCTGAAGTGTTTGGTTTTATATCACTAGCAATTTGACAGGAGAGGCAGATGATAATTGCTTAAGTGTGAAAAAGAATTTATCCATTTTCAGATGAGTTGCAACCCAGTCTTCTTGGATATAGGTACATTTTGGAGAGAATGGAGGGCTGTTGCTCTCCTCCCCACAACCCCCACTGGAAGTAACAAGCTTATTGCATTTTACACCCAGGTGTTTGCCATAGAATCTGACACATAACCGTGCCCTGGAAAACTATAAAACAATATAATTTATAGAAATAAACTGAGTGAGAATCATTATTTTTTATTGGTACCACTTAATGTGCAGAAAAAGCATACTTTCCAAAAATATGGAATAAACGTTCTGTTAGCCTTATTGGGTCCAAATGTTAGGGTTTAAATTATTTTACTATGCAAACTTTCTTTCATATCTTGGCAGTAGTGATTTCCATTTTTATTCCTTTGGTATCCATAATCTTATTAGAATCAAAAACATATGCTTTGAGATCATTGGACAGATCCCTTCTCCCACCCTACCCCCTTCTCTCCATGTTAAAAAATGCACCAAAAAGACTGACATTCTAGTATTGAGAATAACAGGAACGGTATAGGAGAAAATGATGCAGACTACCAAGCCTGAATGGGAAAACAGTTTGAGAAATGTAGTTTGGTTTTCATGCTTTTGATTTGCAAGTCATTAAAGGTGCAAAAGTCTCCAAGCCCCCTGCTGGCTGCCATTCGGAGCCCCACTCCCTCTCCTGCTACAGGAGGTGCTCGCACCAGGATCAGAGATTTACAATACGAAAAAGAGTACAGGCAGATCTGAGCTTTATAACACTTCTGGGGATGTAACACTTGCTGCAACCCATACATCTTGATGTCAGGGAATCATATCTGTGGGGCTGAAATGTTAGCTCATTGCCATGGATTTATGAATATCCTTTTTTTTTTTTTTTTTTTCATTAGCAGAGCAATGACAAATGTCTTAACATACAGCCCAGCAGTTTGGTAAAATGTATTGCACATTCCACCTGGTTGCCTTTTAGCCATGGGGTACTCAGCAGATGACAAGGAATTGGTGGCCTTTGTTTAGATATTTTCATGGTAGCAGACAGAATGTTTTTCTAATTTGTCTTTATAAAAGTACTTAAATTTACATAAAATTAGTGCTTGTGACAAGCAGAGGCTAACACAATACTTCCTTTCCTCTTTTGAGGCAGTACTTCATCCTTTTATTCATCTGTGGTACATTCTGTATGAAAAGAGCTTTTATTCATTCTGATGTCCAACGCTGGAATGACAGTTGAGATTCCTGTCAATAACATTAGGGAAGTATGAATTAAACTGGTTGCAAATACTCCTGAAGTTTCATATATATGTGGCTCAAAGGCTGTACTTAAATGCAAACACTCTATGGTATGTAGATTCTCTGTAAATACACCCAAACCGTCTTAATTCCACCTGGCAGTGACATCATGTGAAGGCTCTTTGAATAAAAATAGAAATGTTTAATGTTAAGTATAATCCAAAATCTGAATTTCTTAAGGGAGCTGTCATTTACTGAATTGCAGCCCATCAACTAATGATGCTTTGAAATATCACTGGAGATATGCGAGTTGTTGCTATATTTTTGGGAAAGACATTTTTTAATCACTCTTGTGGGAACAGAACAGAACTCAGCCCAAACAAAAGAGTTGCAGCTTGTGCTTTTTTAATGACATTTTGAGACACTCTCAGTTCGAGATTTGCATTCTACTTTCAGCTGGATGAAGAATCCCCACTGATTTCATAGAGGTTGTTAAACACCTTCTGGATGTATAGGATTTTGAGGACTTTCAATCAATTCTACTGGCATGGCCCAACTTAGGGCTAGTCATTGAGAGGTGACAGGCTCTCAGTTCCTTTGCTCTTTGATCCAGAGTGTTCTGACATCTTTCGATACGAATCGGACCATAAGTTGTCATTCTGGTGCTTTAGCAAGTGAGGCAGGAGTCCAACCTCCCTTTCTAAAGATGGCACTGAATTTCAGAGTTTTGTTTGATTCATCATTTACTCCGCTTGCTTTACTATCAAAAGTTGTGATGTAGTATTATGCCTTAAACTTTAGTACCCAAAGTACTTATTTGGGTGCAAATAAAACGCACAACTAAATCCACTTCTAAAATGGTTTCAGCTTTCCAAGAAAGAAGGACTTTTAATCCAGAAAAGGCACATCTGTGATCAGAAGGTGAGTTGTGTCAGCTTCCTGGGCCGCTTAATCCAAATAATAAAGGAGATCAGAATTGCCCCAAGCACATTTTACGGCTAATGCAGATACACAATCACCTCAAACTGGATTCATATCACTTGGTTTTGCACACCTGAAGATGGCGTGAGCTTCCTCCCTGGCAAAACCAGGCACCTCCAGAGAGCTGGGGGTTCCCCCCTCCCTCTCACCACTGGCTATATCAAGAGGCTGGGATGACTGATTCCTAAATCTTACCCAATTTGTAGGCCGTGCTATTTATATATCTGATGATTAAACTGAGAAAGAACAATTGCGGTTTGTTTGAACTTGTCATGAACTAAGGCAGTTTGTCAAATTGACAGTTATGGCTGAACTATAAACTCAAGTCAAATTTTTCAAAATGGATATGTAGGACCCCAACCCTTCCATTTGCGAATCAAAATAAAATGAATGCAATAGGTATGTAAAGAAAAGGACATTGATTTTGGGCAGTACTAAAGCAGCTATTACACAAGTAATTTTTAGGCACCTGATCTGGAGGACAAATTTACTTTCTGGTATTTTTTGTAATTGAACATACTTTCTGCATGATGAAGAAATGGTCTTAGCTATAAATAGGAAACTGTTGAAGATAATTAACAGTGATTTTTTTCTCTTCCAGAAAACATCCGTAGAAATAACAAAATTAAAACGAAAATATTTTGCTGAAAAGGAGTAACTTTTCCCGGAAGACATGAGGACTGTTTTTCATTAGTATGAACCATGGGAAATATTGCAGCTTCATCAGTGAAGGCCTGACATACGATTTCTATCAAAGACACATTTCATTTACCCTGGGCTTATTCAGCACTACTCTTATACAATGTTCCCTACCAGCTGTTGTTGCTGCTGTTTGCTAGTAATTGATTGCTTTGTTCCTGGCCTGAGAAATAGTGTCACTTAGTGCTTAAGCTTCTAATGGGCTACCAGTTTCTTCCTTTACCAAATATTAATTATGCCAAAAAGTACAGAAAGGCCCCTAGCAAAACTTGGGATGCAAGTAAAGTTTTGACTTTCGTTGCCTAATTTCATCCTTCCCCACATAAATTATACTGCAGTGAGTGTTCCCGACCCTCTAAAATAACACAAATTTGCTAAGGTATCTGCTTTCTTATGTATCAGCCACATGTTCTATTTTTATCTCAGTGGTGAATCCAAGAAGTCAAATTACCCATTACTAATGGTCATGTGGCTGCAGTAGCTGAGAGTCCAGAAAATGCTTGAAAATGTCTTTGGGAGCCTACAAGAAAAGCACAAGTGTGTGCACTTTGCAGTAAACGATTAGATGAAGTAATCTAGATACATATTTTTTTGAAAGCTCTTTAAAGCATTCATGGCCATTCTTGTTATGGATTTTCATTCTGGCATCACTTATTCATCTAACTTGAGACTACATTACACAGTTAGGTCACTGAGACTTCAACAGTGCTGAGGGCAAGGGTAAATGCACACCAGCACATGTCAAGGCCATGAAAAAAGACAAACTGTTATTGATTTCCTTTTTTGGTAGATGGTACTTGCTGAAACGGGCAGGGAGTTGGCCTTGAGGACTCATGGTTGATACATGTTAAGGAAATGATGAATTCAAGCACAGAAGTGAGAGTAATGGATTAATGTAGGGTTGGTTCTTTCTTCTTGGAGGGATTTTTTTTTTTTGCTGTAGCTGCAGAATGTGCACATGTATGTTTATTTAAAATTAACCAATGCCTAAATATAATTGATGCTGTATTTAAATTTAATTGAGGATTACAGACATGTTCTGTCTATGATTGGCCGACAGTTCCATTGTCAATGCCACCAGCCCAATTTTTGTGAGTTCCTCCAGAAAATTTGGGAGTTCTGGAAAAATCCTGTGGCACGTGCTCTCCCTAAAGGGCTAGAAATTTGTTATTTACTCAGCTATGTTAGTACCTCCAGTTAACAAGATCTTCATTATAGAAAAATCCCCTTATACAGAAAAGAAGAAGCCACAAGTTTGCTCGAAGGTGTATGCATTAACTTTGGGGAAATGTAGTACAATACACCACACAATATAAAAACTGCTTTGGAATTTGCTTAATGACAGGTTCTATAATTAGATTAGGGCTCAGCATTCCTGCTAATGGAAGGAAGCTATATATGCATTAAACATCTGATAGTTTTCATTCCAGACAGGAGTTGAAAAAAAGCATTTATTAGTTCTAATAAGTATGAGTACTGAACGATTTGCTGGTAAGACTGCAAGTCAGTTTATAGTTATAAGCGTAAAATCTGGACCTAAATATGCAGCAAGAAAAGCTCCACATTATTATTCACTGGTTCTAATCTCAAGAATTTAATAAACATTATTTCCTCTTCATGTGTGCCCAAAACCAAAGATGAAGAGAATTTTTAAATCTCAGGAAGAAGAACTTGTACCGGATGTTGTCCAGTCTTGTAGTACTACTTTTAAAAAGTAGACCTTTCTGCAAAGGAAAGAATCAATCTACTGCTTTTTGTTCAGATGCTGATCAGTGGGAGCTTTGCTTGATTAATGAGTAAAGATCAAACCTGAATATTCTTCTAAAGGCATAACTGCGGATGTGATTTGACCGTTATCAGTGTCCTGGGTCTGTTCATGGGGCGTCATAACGACTGTCTGATCCCTGTGTAGAACTCATCGGAATGGCTTGGCGTCATGTAATACTAACATAAACACTTTATAGTCAAGGAAATTGTGGTATAAAATGTCTGAAGAGGAGAATGTAGGCACAACGTGTGTTTTGAAAATGCATTTGGGACATTGCTGAGAAGCAGGAGAGGAAGGAATATTGCAAAAAAATTGCACAAATACCGTGTCTACTTTTTTCCCATTCCATGCCAATTGCAGCATAATTAACATATCTAAACCCTAAACATTTTTACCACGACAGGATACTTAAAAATGTTGAAATTAGGATTTTCAAAATGCACAGTGAAAATTCTGCCTGACCCTATACTCTTCTTCTTGAATTAAACTCCCAAGGGGTCAAATTTCATCATGTTTTCCCTGAAGTGCCTTTTGCCACTAGGTGGAAGTGCATCATTTTCCCTCCCATGCCAACCACCCCCCGGGTTCCCACAGGCATCCCCCTTTGCTCCTGCCTCTGCCTGGAACACACTTTCCTTAAGATCTGTGTATCTTGAGCCCATTTGTTAGATGTGCTTCATAATATGGCAATAATAAAAGGAAAAATGCATACTAGTGATGAAAATAATGACTTCATTCTTTTGAGAGAGACCAGGATCAGGTGAAATCATGATTTTATAAGTCCATAGTCAAGTGAATACGTGTTGCTGACTGTAGGGTACTATATTGAAGCAAGGGACATAAACCCAAGGACTTTCTGCAGAAACACTGGCTCTTACAACAGATCTATAAGAAAAGACTACTGAAGCTGGAAAGGGGAAAAAAAACCCAAACCATAATAGACCATCCATTACATTGTCCAGAAAGTGTAAGAGAGTTCATTGTAGTACTTTATAATGTTTATGTCAATGTTCTAGGAGTTTTTTTGTACGTGTTGTCCAGTCTTATTTTCTTGTCTGTTTTTGTTCGGGTACAGAACCCTTCCTTGTTATTTCTAACAAATTAATTCTTACTAAAATTAAATGTTCAGCTTTGGCCTAAACCCCTAAGCAAATGTTTTGGGGACATTTGGTCAAAAATTATTTTCTTTAGTTATAAGTATGAAACAATATGCTCTTCACAGCTGCTATGACAATAAAATTTGTACTTACAGCCTGACTTATGTATGTCCCATTGAGTGTTCAAGTTCAAGCCAAGTTTTAAATAGATTGGTTCAGTAGCTTTAGAGGTCTGAATGCTTAACATTCATAAACATTTCTTCAACTAAAACAGCCTAAACAAATTCCATTTGGACAATTTCAGGACATTCCAGAGCCTCTGGCCTCTGAGTTGGTGACAGACCAGAGTGATTCATCTGTATGACAGCAGAGTATAACAGCCTTGGTCAGGAACCTGGGCCTCTCTGTGCAAAGGAGAATACATGCCCAGGAGGGAAAGATGCAGTGTTTGCAAACTACCTGCTAATCATATATCACTATGAATATTTATGACTATTGTGTGATTCTTGTAATAATAAACACATGCACAGATGTAAAGATGGATAAATAGGTTTATTATTTATTATTATTACATTATGAATAATACATTTTTCTCTCTGCAAAATAAGCCCCCTCCCAGTTATTTTCTATTTTCTCTTTTTTTCATCTTAGCCCTGACCCATGCTCTTTGTTTGCATAAACACAGAACAAGAAAATTTAATGGACATAGAAAACTAGTCTGAAGAACACACTAAAACACTAAAAAAATACTCAAATTAAGAGCAAATGTCCAAACTGAATTTGAAATAGACTTCACCTTTGCACAGCACAATTTCAGAGAGATTTAACAGACCTTTAAGTACAGAAGAGAACACTGGTTCTTCTAAGCTGATGTATACCCAAGTTCATTGCCTTGCTCTCTGATAGTTATACATTGAATGCAGAGAATTAGTTTAGACTAAATTATTTCATCCCTCAGGAGAGGTAACATGAAAATTGAGGGCACTGAGGTAAAGAAGCTGTACCTGTTCATGTGTGGATCCAATGCAGTTGCATGCTCCTTATGGAAAGATAGGAAAAATACTGAAATTATTAGCGATTATTTTTACAGTTCCTTAAACTTTACAGAAGACTGAAAGACACAGATCTCAACCTGTGTAACTCAATGTCTCTACCTTTCAGCTAGGAGGACAGGAAGAGCAACCCCTTAATTATTCTGTCTTTCTCTCCTCCCTTCCTATTCATACTTGTAGCACTCAGAGTCCAGGAAAACCCAAGAAAATACCAAAATTTGTTGCTGTAGGTTTATTGCACTGCTTTTTTGATTTCTTAATAATAAGGAGCCCTTTATATCCTGTGTTAGCTTTTTAAGACTCTGTCTTTTCAGTGTCTTGGATTATATTGAGACCACAGTATCCTTCCTGTCATTCAAGTGAAATCCTCAACAGAACTCCCAATGACCTTATTTATCCCTATGATATCTATTCTTAACTATGGCTGTGTTCTCAAGACAGGAATTCCTGTCTGTAACGGATGATAGCAGATTTTGGGTAATACCGGAATACATAGAACTAATATTAATCTCACTTAGGGTTTGGATTTAATAAGCATCATTTTGAAAAGGTGTGACCAAGATAACCATACCCATGTCTCCATTCATACCAACTAGTCTTTATGTAAACTCCTTACATCTTTTTGCCCTTCAGAAAACTTCCCTCAAATCTTTGCTCTACATACTAATATAAAACTAATGTTTAGAAGTAAATCACTAAGTAGAATTATCAAGTATTATTGAGGATCTCAGTGCTTTTCCAAAACTGGTCAAATGGTTTCTCCCAAGTATTATGGTGTATCTAAACAACCATTTTGATTAGTACATCCTTTAACATGCAGGATTAAGTAATACTGTTGTTTAAAATTTAATTTGGTTAACTCACACAAAGCTGGCATGATCTTCCCCCTATCAAATTGCACCATGACTTCATCAACAAGATGGAGAATACTTCCCTTCTTTCTTCACAAGATATCTTTTCCATTTGTGAGCTCCTGTACTGAATTATCTAGTCACCTTTCAATCTTTAATAAACTGACTGAGATCTTTATGGCTTGCACTTCAGTATGGATGAAAAATACATTTAAGTAGATAACTTCCTGAAAGATCTCTCTTGACCTGGTCTACCCAGCAGGTCTCCATCCTCACTTCATTCAAGTCTTTCCTTAGAAAATCTGTTGAGCTCAGACCCATATGTATCTGTCTTATAATCACAGAATCAGAGCCTGGTCCTTATACTTTCTTCAAAGCAGCCTTGTGGCACTGGCTTATTTGAGGCCACCCCAGAATCTGTCTGATACTGTGTGGATGTCCAGAATTACTCTGCATCCACTTATTCAGCTGCCTGTGGCCTACGTATGGAGTCACCTCCGAAAAGATCCTGTCTCTCACTCCCTCATCTCAAGAACTGAAAACTGTCTCCACACACTGACAAGTAGCCTAGTCTGCACTGAAGAAAGAGCCAGATTGTAATTGTCATTACAGTTATTATGGTTGTGATAAGATGGAAGTTTCCTGTTCTTTTTCATCCTAGAAAAGTCTTGATTTGCATATGAGATTGAATCTGTGAAAGTTCATACTACTTCGCAGTTCTTCCTTCTTTTTTTTTCTTTTGATAGCTGGTAAAATTTCCACATTTTGTGTTGAGGTTTTCTAGAACTAGGTAAACAAACAAAAGGTTGTTTTGGGAAGAATTGATCTTGCTTTGCCTCCAGGGACTGGAACAAACGATCTTTTGAGGTACCTGCTGTCCTAATTTCTCTGAGTTAGTGATTTATCATCTTGAAAATTTTTCAATAACACTGACTTCTAGCTCTCCGTTGAAAAGTTTATTAGAAAGTAATAGGGACTAAGGAAAGAGGTGTAGTAAGGAAGAGTTTAGTAAATAGGTTCCCCAAATTCTTGCAGATGTCAGCCAGCTATGTTATAGGTGATCATCTTTCCTTTGTAAGCCTCTTATGCCTCATTCATGTGACATGGAAACAATTACATGAAAATGCAGATGTAGATTCCAGTAATCTCTTTGGAATAGATAAATAGACTTTGAAATAATTTACAAATGATGCACAAAATCTGTGGGCCATCTGCTCACTGTTGGGGAAAAAAAACACGTTTCTCCCAACAGGCTTTTTATATACAGAATTGCTCTTTTCACACAGCAAGGAGGAAAACAATAGATAGCCAGCAATCTGGAATGCAACTCACTCACACACGCTCTGAGAGCTGCATTGTGATCATCTCTTTTGAAAGCAATTAGGGCAAGAACTGTGTGTATATTAAGAAACTCCTTTTTCCTCAGCCACATGTGCAGCCAGGGCAAGGACCACTCACAGAAAGAACTGCCTGTGCTGCCTGCTCTGCAGACAGCAAATGAATTGAGGTGAGCGTGAAATGGAAGATGGCAAGGTGGGATTATAGGAACAGACCACAGGGGGTGCTACCTGTACTGCAGTATCTGCTTCTGACAAGCTCCTGACAAAGTTGAGCGTAATTTCTTCTGGTGTCATTCCAGCATCTTGTTGAGCTCAGCCTATGCAAGTAACTGACAAGGCTTTCCTCAAAAGTTCTTTATGTTGAGTGTATAACATAAAAATCTACTTTAATCTGAAATAAGAATGAGCTTTGTTATGCATTGCCCTTGTATTAGCTGATTCAACAGTTTAAGTCCCTTTGAATTAGTGACATATAGAATGAGCTTGAAGAATTATGGTCTAGAGGTCTTTTGTCTGATTCTTAATCATGTAGGTCACATAAATATTACTAGTGTTTGCACAAGCCAAGTCACAGCGTTCTTGGTGGCAGAACTGTCAGCTTAGACTCAGCTGATCTACAGAGGATAGTCCTCTACTGTGAGTCATAGTCTGCACGTGGCCATATCAGCACTTCAGATTTTCTTGACAACCCCATCTGTGTCTGCTGGCAATGCTCTCTAGCGCTGACCAGAGTGGAAACAGTTCAGTACGATTCTGAAGCAATTAAATGCCGGTTGCCGAACAATAAGATTCCCCAGTGAGAAAGTGGCTCATCGCAGCTGACAGTCACATTCTTTCAGGGAGAACACACTGAAAAGTCCTGATGTGATGAAGAGGAAATAAGAGGCTGGCAGGATTTGGTGTGAATTGCAGGGGCTGAAAGAGATCGCGCTACAGTGGGAGGTCAGGTGAGCTATCAACATGTGCTACTATTCTGACTGAAGTGTCTTCATGGTGACTGTGAGACAGCACCTGACCACGCAGGCATATGGGTTGTAGGCTCCCTGATGTGATGCGTGGTCATCTCTTGCTGTTTCAATCAAATGTGAAACAACTGGGCTCAGAATGGAGTCCAGTATGTTGATGATTTGTAGTAGAGGTCAAGGATAGAGTTCTGAAAACAAAGGGTGCAAAATGCCCATGTAGAAAAGAATACTTAGCTATTAAATCCCACTAGATTGCTATAGGTCTTAATTTTGGCAGCCAGTTTTATGAGATATCACACTCCTACTAGGAATGAAGTCAAGATAGCCTGAATGCAGCATGTTTCCTCCATCGCAGCATTCATCTCCTGGGTTCCACAAGCTTTTTGAGTTTGAAAAAATGCACACAAATTGTTTTGAAGAATTCAGCTCCAAACATCAATTTTGGTCAGTAACGAAACATGACTAAGCATATCAAAATTGGGAATGCCCTTATGGTAGCAAGTGATCTGACACTGAGTGCTAAAGCAGATCTCATCAGAGATGTTAGACTTCCAGAAAGTCTGCTGATATAGAAGTTGAAAAGAATTGGCTGTAGTTTAGATCTGTGAGATAAGTTGCTGAGCTGGGACCTGGAGGAGTCAGCCTTCCTGATATGCTTTCCCCAACTACTTGGGTAATGCTTTCCATTCACCCAAACTTAAATGATTACTTACATGACCAAATCTGGAAGAAAATGCTCAAAATCTCAGTCACTGGCCAATGTGGGGCCATCGTTTAGTTTGCCATATCACACAATATGAGGAAAATCCCATTGAGTTCAATGGGACAATTCATTTGAGGAAATGCTTATCATTTGGAACTAGTGCTATATGAAGAAAAGTAAAGCTGATTAGATTCATGCTTGTTTATTGTATGAAGAGATATATTTTTCCCCACTTCTGCCATCAAGTTTTACTTAACTGTGAAATATCTTAGTGCAACTAGTAGTAATGCTGCTGTGACAGGGTACTGCCCCGAGGGGATCCTATCTTGGCTCCCTGTCATTTCAAAGGCTGTTCAGATCGTTTGCAAATTTGGATGGGGAATCTGTAGTACAGCAGTGTTGCCACACAGCATTCCCACATACGGTTTTTGTTACCCATTGTCTGTTCAAAGTGCTAGACACTGGCCGTGTGACTCCTATAAAACTTTCTTTTGTAATTTATTTATCTAGGAAACCACAGTTTACACTCAATGTCTGGTTTCCAGTGAAGTCTTGCTTTTATTTCCAGATGAACTTGCTGAGGCACAAAGAGGTCAAACAACTAGTGAAAGGTCACTTGGTGATATTAGCCAATGTCTCAGAGCAAATCGCCACCCAGTGCCTTCTGGCTATCTGGCAAATCTTTTAGGATTTTTTTTTTACTGTGCTACTCTTCTACTCACCTGTTTGAACTGCTTCTTTATGGAAGCTGTAGTGCAAAAGCCCCACACGTCTCAGAGAAGTACTTCATGGCTGTATTTGTGGAAAAACTCAGAGGACTGACCTTGACAAGATAATTTTGTAGATATGGATTGCATAGCAGATGAGGGTATACACTGGTGTATACTCCGGACCTAGTGATCTCACAAATCTCACTCCTTTTCCTTCCACCCAACACAGAGTACTATTGAATGAAAACAGTGGAAACAAGGCATTGAAGCACAAACCATTCAAAACCATTCTGGCATAGAGTTGGCACACTTGCCCCACGGTGACCATGCATTTGGGATCAAGCCTGGTTATAACGATAAGATCTTCATACATCCTGCTTCAACTAAAATTATTAAATTTTGATCCTAATAGGAATCTGATAGGTCATGTTTGTTCAACTCCTGCCCCTCGCTTCACCAATTCTGAAATAAAAAGTATTCCCTATGGTAGTGCCTGTAGCTTGATTGACTTACTAGGATGGCAGAGTGACAGACAGCAGGACCAAAGGTAAAAGGGTCAGGACTATAAAGGAGCAAGATAAAATAAAAACAAGACAATGAGTTCTAGTACTCAGGCAGTATTTGAAAGACAGAAGAGTGATGTACAACATTATCAAATCATTCACTTAATTCTACTTTAACAAAAGAAACAGAATTTTCTGTTTGAATAGACTAGAGTGTAGCAGTCACAAGACATTGACAGCATGAAGAATAGAACAAAAATGAAGGTACTTTTTGCCTTTCTACAAAGGTTCCTTTCAAGAATTGTCTGCTTTGATCCTAGCTCATAAGTGAGTACCAGCCTACACCCCTGTATATTATGTAAACCATGGGGTCATGTGGGTATGTCTTCATCTCAGACCTAGGCAGTGGAACTATATATCCCAGCCTAAAAAGATAACAGAAGAAGCGAAATAAATGAGACAAGTAAATTTTATCTGATTGGCAAGAACTGAAAACCTCTTAACTTTATTGCTCAATCTTCCAGTGGGTTTCCCTGCGAATGATTGTTGATGGACCATCCCTCTTCATGAACTTGGTTTCTGGGAGAGGTAAACAAAGTCATTTTATAAGTGTTGCAAATGCTACAGGAGACACTTTATTGTTCTTCCTTGCTCCCATACAAAAAGCTGTATCACATTTGTGGTTATGCACTGCATACAGTGTTGACAATTCCAGAGGATCAAAAATCACAAGCCTGATTTGAAAAACTATAGAATCAATTCCCAAAGTATGAGTATATTTCATCTGATTTATCTAAAAATGACTACATTGAATTGTTTGATCTCTCTTTAAGCTTTGGAATTCTTCCCATCTCTTTTCAGCCCCAGAGCACCTGATCGCCTGGAGGGTGACCCTAGAGTCGCAGCTCCCACAGATACATAGGAAAAGATGATTCAGTGCTCCATTCCTAGAGCTCTCCTACCATTTCTAGTCTCATCACTTCTGTCACCGCCTATTTATCTCTTCATTTCACACAGCCCCTTTTTCCCTTTGAAAATATATATCCTTAGTTTTTCCCCTGTTTTCCCAATAGCACTTTTTACTGTCTTGGAGATCCAGAAAATAGACATCTTCACCGGCTGCACCCATCTCTCAATTTGAAATAAGGGTGTCCATTTTAGGATTCCTCCATTATTTCTCCTGTTTAGCCAGAGGAGGGCTGGTGAGGGATGTTCAAGAGTCAGAATTCTCGGGATGAAGAATTTTGTCCCTGAGAAATTGGGCTATTCCTGTCATCTCCCTCCTCTTGTGAACAGTGCTCAGCCCTCAGGGGAGAGGGAGGGCAGCTGGCTTTCCCCCATTAGGTCTTCTTCCCTGGGGCAAGAAGAGTGGTAGACAATATAAGATTTTTTTTTTTCCAGGAAAACTAAAATTCAAGAGGAAGCTGGAGCTGTTGTTGTTGAGCTGGCAATGGCTCCAGATACGAATTAGTCTCCACATGCCCCCCTTCAAAACTGTAATGATTGCTTCCTGCTGTATAACAAATTATGAACACAGTGTCTGCAGAGCACACTGATAAACCCTATCACCAACTATCTACAGTTGTGAAAGAGACCCTTGGCTAGAAACTAGATCCTATTTTTCTCCTTTTATCACATGGTTCATACCACCTGTCAGAGGTCAGCATTGTTTCACAGCAGGGCGCTGCCTCCCCTGACGACCATGCTACTGTTTTTTGGTTATTACCATGTAATAACCTGAAGCCAGAGAACATGCTGGGTCATAGGAGCTTCAGTGCTAGGACCTGGGCTCCATCTTGCCCTGTGTCTGCCAGCTGTCAATACCAGCTGTTTCCTGTTGTAGATCTACCGCAACACTGAACATTGCGGAATGTTTTTAGCAGGGATGGGAAGTGTCCAAAGGAAGCAGACAGGATGAAAGAAAGGAGAGCTCACTCTGGCTGCTGGCACTGTAAAAAGAACTGGGAGTAATTTAGAAGAGAAATACCAAAATAGTTAAAAACTTCAAATAAGATGTTGTTGCTGCTAGCTGTGTTCCTGTCACCTCCATAAACTATATTTCTTTATTCAGATGCTTGGAAAAATTTCTTTTTATCTTCCTGGTAAGGTGAACTAGTGGTAACAATTTCTAGCACTTGAAGCTGTTCTTGGGACATTTCCAAGAGACAGCAGTATTTTCAACACATATGTATGTGCATGTGTATATGCATTTCAACACAGTTACTAATCTTTCTGATTTTTTATCTGTATATTTATACACATAACCTTTAATGCATGCACAGATACGTCTATTTCAGAGATGGTTACATTTTTGTGATGGCGATATTTTGTTAGAGATTTAGCTGTAGTTTTGGAGTTCAGTCCTGTGGTGTCTCATCTTGCAACTGATCCCTGTGACTATCATAAATTATAAAGGCAAAATCACCTCCCCATCCCGTTATTTAGACCTCGCAACTGAGCTGCTAGGGAAGTAGTAGTTATTATAATCCATTTACAATGAAGAAAAATGAGTTAGAATATAGCTGTGATTTACCAAAGAATATTCAACATGTCTGTGGTAGGTTATAATCTCATCTCTTCAAATGTAAACCATGGAAAGTAGGACCTGTATTTTTTATATTAGTTGGGAAATACAAAATGCCATGAGATCCTGAACTAGAATGTTAATGATGTATAATAATGATGATAATTAGAAACAGAAGTAAAAAATCTTGACCCCTGCTCCTGCTCTCTTGTGTAGTTATATTACAATGCTGTCAAAGGAGTTGCATCAATGACCTTCCGTTTATTTGCTTAGATTAATGCCTGACCCATCTAAGAAAGTGATTCTACAACCTGAGTTGGTGTGATATATTTTTCTGCTATTTTTTCAAAGTTGTATTCCAGAAGTCAGGATCTGTTATCATTTTAGTAATTTAAGAAATATTGTGATAATTGGGACTATGTAGTAAATTGAGTGAAATGCATCTAATTTGATGCATGAAGAAAGAAACTGTTTGTCAAGTTATAAACGGTTGTGTTTTTAAATACTCAGTGGAGGAAGGAAGGTTTTGTGATTGATATAAAGACTGAACTGGGAGTTGGAAGACCTGGGTTCAATTTGCAGCTCTTCACAGACTTCCTGTGTCACCTTGAATAAGCCATTTACATTTTCCAGTTCTCCTCTTTCCTCCCATCAAAAAAGGAATAATTATATCTACTAACATCACAGGAGGTTTGTGAGACTAACTTAAGAAATGAGATGAATAACTTTTAGAAGCATTCTGGCTCTTGGAAGTTATTCTACAAACTCATGTTCTCAATATGCTCAGAGCAGTAGACTTCAGAGCGCTCTGGAGGGTCTATCTTATCTCCTCTGCATATGAGGAACTATATTAGACTAAGCTGGATGGGAGAGGTTCTGTCACTTGGCACTGTGCATCTGGGAAGGATGATTTCTGTTATCTTCACATTGCTGCTGATCTGGGCTGGTGTCATACTTGTGACTCTCTGTAAGTTACAAGGTTGTCTACAATGCTCAGGGCATCTGTAGCAAATATAACATTTAAATAAATGAAAAAATAAATGATTAATATTGAATAGGGTTCTGAAACATTTGGAGGTGACTTGCAGAGTTTCACAGAGTTGAAGAACTTCTTACGTGTTATTAGAAGTCTGTAAATAAAAGGATCTTCAAGTTTATAATTTTTCCTTTTTAATAGACAAAACTTAATCCCTTTTTATTTGTAGCCATTTGACATCAGGATATATTAATAAACAATGTATAGTCTGTGTGTGTTGGGGCATGTATATATTTACACATGAGTTTGTATTTGTATGTGTAATGTGTATGCATAAAGAAAGTTGCCTTTGAGTGCATGAACTTGTGTATGAGAGTAGGAACAATAATTTTTGTATTGCAGCTGTGGCTGTTTTCAACATCAAAGCAAAATGAAAACAGTAAAAGTAAAAGAAAAGAAGGGGAAAAAAAAAGAAACATAAACCAAAACTATTATTAGAGAAGAACAAAGGAACTGATCCCACAGACAGTTTTTCAACAGCTGGCAAGGTTCATCAGCTATTTTTACTGGTCTGGTGCCGGTCCTGTTAACTCTGTCATTTTTTCTGTTTTGTTTTGTGTATTGTTTTTTTGTTCATGAGTATCACTTATTGTTGGATTGATTTCAATTATGCAGGTGTATGTGTTAAGTAAAACCATACTGAAGTCAAGGAAGTGCAAAAAGCAGCACCCTCAATAGCTCTGTAGGGACTCATTGCCTTGATCTGCCAGGCAGGTGGCCTTTAGATAATACACATTTAACAACTGGTCCAGCATTTCAATTATCCTCCCTGGATTTTGTCATGCTGTAAAGCAACCCTCCAAGTAAAAGCCTTCATTCCCTTTTTGCAGTGATTTGAGAGAGCCTCAAGACTGCCAGCCACTGACATTCAGAGATTGTACTGGTCCTCAAACAGTCAAAACATGACTCAAAAATCACATGACTAAATAGAACTGGGAAACTCCTGGTTTCTTTTGGTTCATTCTTTCTAGCTTGCAGTTCTGGTCTAGAGACTGGAATCTATTTATTTTATAGGAGGGAAGCTGAGATTCTTGCTTAATCGTATGACCACAGGAGCTGAAGCTTAATGGAAAAGAAACAGCAAACTGTCATGAGACTCAGGATGCAAATTACGAGAGTTGGCAGTGCTGAAGTCACATACTCCTCTGCTTCTGAATCTTGGATTGACTAAAAGAGATGGGCTTTCGGCATCCTGCAGAAGCTGTGCATGTATCCAGAAGTTTCATCCATAAATGATTCCTGCTGAAGCAGCTCCTCTTCCTTTTATGGAGCTGATAAAAGTATTGTAACTGGTAGCAAAGATTTTTCGCTACCAATAACGTTGTTCCAGAAATAGATTGTGACGGAAACCTGAGAGAATATTTTTAAGAATGTACTGATTAAAGAAGCTTAACTGTCTAAAAGATGGGATCTGCCTATCAGGAGGTAATTACTTACAGTTAAGGCTTTGGAAGAAATTCATCACTGGGATAAAGGAACGTAACTGCTGACTAAAGTGGAGTAGCACCCATAGCTGGGGTGCAGATAGGAACAATAAAAACCCTTTGCTTTTGTCTCTCTTGGGAATATTTTCTAATTATGTCATCTAAAGAAGACATTAATTCACTGAAAACCAAAACTGGAGATAGAGTCAAAAATAAATCAAATTGCTAAAATATTGTTTGCCCCATTTGTGATGTTACGATTAGTTTATGACAGGCGTATCATTATTGTTTCCCATTGGGTCAGGTTCAGAATTCCCTCTCTCAGCATCTGTTTCTGGCAGTGCAATATCTATAAATGTCTGTCTGGACACATGCAGGGAATGCAGATACACAGTTTTCTTGCACAGTCCCTGTAGGGATGCAATGACCTCCAATGAGTCATTCCTTACTGCTGAAAGTTAAGTAGGAGCTGTCTAAAACTATCAATAAGATAGACCAAATACAGGGATCTGGAGTTAGCATTTTCTTTCAAACTGCACCTTTTAAATCCTGGATTCTGATTAGGCATCTTCACCTTCTTCAACACAGAGCAGAGAGAACTTCACTGAGGAACTTTATTATTTCAGTTCGAATAAGAGCTCAGAAGTGAAGACTTGTGCTCATGTGGCAGGTTTTTAAATGCATAGCTACCTGTCTCTGAGATGCTCATCCCCATCACCAGTGATTAATCAGGATGACTGCATAGATGAAGGGAACTCATGCTATCCCTCTTTTCTGGGAGCTCAGCCACTGCACAGTTAAGAGTGCAATAATCATGGGGACAGCGGAAGTCCCCAAGGACGAATGAAAAAGATACCAGGCTCAAATTTTCCACCTGCTCAGTACACGATCCCCATTTTGCAAAATGTTGCCTCATCAGTCTGGATGAAAGTCACCAAGATTGTTGTGCTCTGCATAGAAGACTGTCCATGCTCACAACCAAGTTCTGCTTGAGCCTCATGAGTCAGGCCTTCCGGAGGGGCAAAGGCATAGATGCATTGTTCCTTGCCTTGGATATGGATTACTTGGAGCTCAGACTGGGCTAGAAGTGGACCTGGTTTACTGAACTAGCAAGAGCAAGGGGTCCTCAATTCTGTCCCCAGGAGCTGAAATGGAATCACATCTGTCTTTGGGCTACCTTCAATTTAAATACACTGAGCCCTTTCAAAAGGACTTTGCTAGATTTTGATCATGACCATTCTTAGGGTGAGTACATTTAGCTTTGGAATTACTTGATAACATGTGGAATAATATTTACATTGGCTTGCTATGAGAGGAAAACATGAATATTTCAAACTGTGTTCCACATGTTTACTTTTTAAATCCTCCTAAGCCAGCTAATTTTTACACTGAGTCTGTACATTCATTACCTGGTATCACACACTAAAAGAAAATTTCTATGGACTAGAACTAAGAGGTCATCATGCTGACTTCCCTGCACAGACAGAATCATTCCCTACAGAAATATTTGTTCTTAAGAGTACTGTTTTGCCTTGTCTTAAGTGGCTAATCAATGATTCTATCATGAGTTCCCTTGGGACAATGATCCACTGGCTGGTATTCCTCACCATTAGGAACATGATTCTGGTATTTAGACTATTTTTTTCTTGGATCATTTTGTCCCTTATCATTTATTATCTTATTTGCCATAATGTTTCTTTGGCCCTGCAAATGAATAACCAATCCTTCTAAGGCATCATCAGAGTATTGAGGAGGGTCAGAAACCACACTGTGAACCTTCATAGCTGGACCTTAACCATAGATGACTTGATTTTGTTGCCTACCAGTAGGCACCTTGTGTCCTTTCAACCTCAGTGTGAAATCCTGACTGGCCACCTACTGCTGATCCAGAAGGTCCCATGTCATACCTTGCAAGCCTTATGTGGATGTGTCAGAGTGTCTCTGATGGCATTCAGAGTTAAGGCAGCTGAGTTGCACAAAAAGCCCCCATTTTAAGAATGTGAGTCCTCAGAGTAAGGCAAGTAAGACAAGACTTTATGTGAAGTCTTACGAAAAGTCTGCTTCAATGAGGAGTCCATGCTAAAAGCTGGACACTGGGATCAGCCATTTTTCTGGCTAGGGACAATCTGTGGCTATACCTACCTAGGTTCTAGAGGGTGGAAAAGGGGTGGGATTAAAGGTGGGATTCAGCTTTACACCAACAATCCTAAATGACCACTACAGTCACCTGGGCCTGGGCCTCTCTGACTGTATTGGCCCAGTGGGTTTTAGTAGACTACGTAATGTCCCTTGTTGTGTGATTCGAATCTTGTGAACGAAATTGAACTGCTTAGACATACATGTCTGCTGTCATCTGAAATGCTCTGGTATATCCAAACTGGCCACACAAGCTGTTTTACCTATAACATAGGTTATAACAGACCCACACATATCTGCAGAAGCTCATGGAGCGGGTGGAACACTGTAGGCCATCTAAAATGGTGCTAACTACCTATGTTTTACCTATGTTTAGACAACTGAATCTCACCCTGAATTTCTGAAGGATGTATATCGAGGTGTCTATCAAAACTTTCAAGACTTGTATTTATTCAACTAATTTAACCACACAAGACCTTTCTCTTGTTGTTGTGTTTTAATGTCTTTCACTAACCGTTCATTTAGTTCATCTAGTTTATAGTTGGACATGTAGAAGTTAAAAAAAATAATAAGGGTACTCCTTTGGTGCGGACAAAGCAGGGAGCTATCGAGTACATGATTACAACAGCTCATGGGCATCTGGGACATTCACATTGTCGTCTGTCTTGACATCAAGCTTGAGTATCCTGGTTAGATTATCCTCTCCTCCTGACTGTCTAGTGAACCAAACAAGCAGCATGAGTGCTCTGAGTATCACCTGAGCTAAAAGTCTAAAATCAACAGTGTCTGACTATCTGAAAGCAGTTACAAATTACTGTTCTGGAACTCTATTGTTTGAGTGCTTATTTATGAAAATTAAGCTTCTGCTGTGGTCTTTGTGCAATACCACAGTGATGAGTCCCAAGAAATGGACTAAGACAGACTCTTTATTGCCAATAACTGGGAAGCAACACAATTGCAGACTCGAAACACAAACTAAGATGTTTGCACAGACAAGAAATTCTCTTACTGTTTATCGTCCAAATTTTAGTTGAGTCTAATGTAGTAAAAATAATTCCATATGGATAATTTATGTTATGTGCCTTGCAGCAAATTTTACTTCTAGAAGACGCTAACAAAATTATTTCTGTTGGATCAATTAATTATTTAAATTTCTGTGAAAATTATAATACATTCAACTTCTCCATGCCTCTGTGTCTGAGGTTGAAAATGCCTAATTTATTGTGTTCTGCTTCATGAATTGCACAGGAATTTTTCTCTGCTATATTTGGGTGCGAAGATTTCTTTGGGTACAGCTTTTTGTTCCTTCTACTTTGATAACTGATGAAAATTTTCATGTGGGTGAAATTTCAGGCTTGGGAATTTAAAGCTGATTTGCATGATAACAGGAATTAAAGTCAGGAAGAACACCTTGTTTATTGCTTTAACTGAGGAGTATAATCCTTACAAAGGAGAAAAATCCAGTAAACATTTATTTGCATATGAGAAGAATGCTATTGATTTTCTTACTGTAAGGCAATGTTTTGCAAACACAGCTATTAACAAAACTAATAATTTAATATACCAAGACTTATACCCACAAATTCTGCATTACAGTTGGTCATGCAATAATACCTGTGAAATTAGGCTCTGGAATTTTGCTGTCAACCCTAGGAAGTTAGGAGTTACCTCTGGTATATTGTGTGCCTTGTGCTTTGCACAGAGCCTTGCAATGCAGAGTACGCCTGTGTTTCTGCTGACCCTGTGTGTTACAAATCATGAGCTGCATCCTCTCAAAATCATAAGATTAAAAAAAATCATAAATCTGGAGTTCTTTTGATTTACCTTCCGCCATCAGGGGTGTTAGCTTTGAAGTTTTCATGAGTTTCTTCAGGCTTGATATGTCCTTTTTAAAATTGAAAAACGAAGGTTTGTACTCAATCCTGAGCTGAAAAGTGATTTAAAAAACAAAAAGAGAAACAAACACAATTCCCCACTTGAGGGACCCCTTATGAAAACTATGAGGGTCCTGAGTGCTGACTAGGGACCGTATAACTTTCTTAACTCAGATGAGAAAAAAACCTAGAATACGTTGCAGTGTGCTCCACCATGTTCTGGACTAATTCAGTGTATCTCTTTTCATGTTTTTGCATTGCCTGCAAGCGGTACTGATGAACCTTCACCTCAGTCATTGTTTTCTGGGGAAAGTGAAAAAATAAATTGCCTTTACTTGCAGTTCCTGTTAGGAATGGGCTATTGCCTGCAATTCAGATGACACGGCAGCTCAGGGTTTCCCGAGTGTCATAGTCTTGTTTATATTTTTTTAATCACCTTAGGCATCCCTCCTAACAGTGGCTGACTGACGTGTGCACACCAGCAAATGCAGAAATTTACTTTGGGTCAATTAACGTGGCCATAAAATCACCAGATGGGTAAGTGCAGCTCTTCCCTCACAGTGCACAAAGGCACTTGTCCAAGCTGGAAAAGGATCCAACCACACCCTGCAGAGCTGGGGTTGTGCATACATGCAAAACTACTTGTGGGGATGCGACTGCGGAGCATTTAACGCTGAAGCTCCGGGGAAGCAGAGCCGGGGTGTGCCTGCTGTGGCTCTCATGGCAATAACAGACACAGCTTCCAACTTGGCAGCTGGTTTCAGCCCAAGCTTCAAACGTTCACCAGAGGAGCAAGCGGAGATTAGCTTTCAGAGCTAGGTCAGGAAAGTCATTCCCAGTCTAAATTCTCTTAAACACAGTCCATTCCTATTCTGTATTTACTCCACTGTATACCTGCAGGTTACGAGGAGCAGAGGTGGGATGGAATATGAGTGTATTCAGAAGGTATTAATGGCAAGATCGTACATATGTGTAAATGCCTCCAGGCTTCTCCCTTTGAGCCATCATCCTGCAGACACTGAAGACAAGGCTTTTTTGTTTGTTGTTTTGGTTTTTTTTTTGATCCCATCTAATTGGTTTAAACTGATGTTTTTTGAAAGCTATATTCACCAAAGCAAGGGAGAGCAACTTCCTTCCCTCAACAAAAAAAAAAAAAAGCTTTTATTGCTCCTGCTAAGGGCAATTTTCACAGAATCCCTCTACTCCTGGAATTGCCAGGCTTGTCACTGTTCCCCTTACCTTGTTTTCAAAAGCAGAGATTAGATATACTTTATGTATTTACTGAGTGTTAGTACCGAAAGGTAATGAGTGAGTGAGCACCTGCTGGTTTATATAGTGAGTACTGAGATAAAAATGAATGTATTTTTGCACGCCACCCCCAATTATTCAAAGTATACGGTCTTGCCCCCAAAATACAGAAAATTACTGCACATGTAAATATATAGATTTCTGTATATGTATTATTACCCATAATAAAATAAAATTATTAAAATGTGTATTATTTTTGTACTTTCATTTTAAGGAACTAGTCATCTCTGCCTGAAAATGTGTATGAACAAAACTATCAAAAAGAGGAAAGACCGATCAGAGAGCTCTTTCTGTCATGATCTGTACTTAGAGCTGTAACTGCTCTGAATGTTGATGAATGCTTGTCAGTTTACTTATAATCACCCTCTAAATAAGTCCATAAGAATATATTTACACTGCATTTTTGGTACAGTAGTTTATCTGAAAACATGGATTGCCGTGTTTTTCCTATGTCTATTTTTGGTACCTTTTTATGGATGTGATAAGTAAGGTAGATGTGTACCTGGTATTCTTTAAAAGGAGCTAAATTTTCTCCCCTCCACTCATATTTGCAAAAGGGGGGCTAACTTTGTGTACTGACCTTGGCTAAATAAACTGGATTTAGAGCTGAACTGGGTTAATGGTACTGGCACTTGCATGGGATCAAATCCTACTGTTTTTGAACTAGTGGGAGCAAAACCAGGCTCACAGTGTAGAAAGCTTGTATTAAACTTTGGTTCAGTAGAAGTTATGGAAAGAATACAGTTTCTTCTTAAAATGATTTATTTAAATTGGTAGACTAGAATTATACTTAAAACCAAGTGTCTAAATGCACCTGTTTAAGTCAGCTTCTTGTTCTCTCAGGTATTTAGGCATTGAATTTTCCCCATTAGCAGCATGATTGACACTGTGGTCCTTACAATAACACATGATTATAACTCTGAAAATAGCAATTACATAAAATGGAAACCAGATGTTGCATGGAATTTGACTCTCTTGGTTTCTCAGTGAAGTAGATGAATTTGTAAAGCAGAAAACCACAATCATTATTCAGATGGATTGTACATGAATTAATGACATAATATCTAAATCATATATGGTTGAAAATAATGATTAACTTCAGCTATCAAGATAAGCTAATGGAAAACAGATTTTTTTTATGAAAAAAATCAAGGACATGCTCTTTTCAATATATTTTATCTTTACGGTAATAACAAAACCAGACCTGTTTTAACATTTCTTTATCCCTTAGATATCAACGATATATGTTAAAAATAAACTCTTCACAACTTTTAACCTCTGGGAGTGAACTGAACAACCATTTTTGTTGTTTCTCATTGAAGGCGAGTGCTTTACCTTTTCAGGCTGAAATAAGTTTGATCAAATCACCTCTCTTTAGTGATAACGTTTCGTGAACATGCTTCCGCAAAGGTTTGGCTTTGCATCTGCACAGGGTACAAGGGTTGTGATAATGCTCGGTCTGTGAAGCCACGGCCACGACACGAACACACCAACACACCGACAGGAACCCTTTGACAGACCTGCGGAGCAACGTGTACCTCCGCAGAACTTTAATGCCTTTTTATGGCCACGAATATCGTACGCTGATCTCAACCCTCGGTTAGCAGCATCCTAAGTGGTTAAATTTATGAAAGCCTTGGCACATCATTTTCACTATCGTGTATTCTCAATGACATCATCACTGTAAAATTAGGAACTTTCTTTCTCTCTTTCCTGCAGATGTGGAAGTTTGAAATTGCATTCCATGGTCCTGTGCCACATTTCATCAGCGTTTTTCCTTTGCTTTCTCCAAAGACTGGCCACATGTGGTGTGTAGATTGCTGGTGCTGTTTGGGATCTCATATCAAATACTGCTACCTAATCCCAGGCGGGCCTTGGCGGGCCCACACCTGCAGCTGATTGAATCCTCCCGGAGTACAAAGGCCTGATTTACAGCATCAAGGATACAGGGCCTGGTTGCAGCTGGGCTCCAGCAGGAAAAGGAAGTTGTTCATCATCTTGTGTGCATTTCATTAACAATAGTGTACCCGATATGTAGCTTATACAATAATTTCACATCACTGACAGAGAGCATTATGGTATTTGGCATTAGGAGGAAAAATACTTCAGGATGGGCAAATTAAATGTGAGCGTGAGGTTTTCTTGTGACCCAGTGAAGGTCCACATGCTGATTTACACTGGGAGGGCTAATCTTGAAATATTTTCTTTCTTCAACTTTATCCCATTTCTTTCCCTTTGTTTGATGAGCAGACTGATACAGCACTGTGAGCCCCTGTGTACGAACATGGCAGAAAGCCACTCCAAGTTATAACCCTTTCAGAAGAAAAGACCTGAAAAAGAGTACTGAAGAAAGGAGTGATCGGGGCTGCAAACCTGCTGTTTTCTTTAAAAACATGGAACTTATGCTTCAGAAATAAGCCTCGAGATAAATTCTGCCATGGTCTTGTTGGGGCACAACAGGATTCATCTAATGAAATTTTCACATGCTGAATTCTACATTAATTAGCTGTATGGCCATGGGAGGAAAGGGGCACGATTACGATGCCATTATTCAAACCTGAGTGTCCTTTACAGTGTGTTTGGTCCCGTGAATTCAGAGGAGGTTGTGGGTACTGTTCCTTGGCAAGACAAATTTTGCACTTCTGACAATGGTCTAAAACATTTCTTACTGACTATTCAGTGGTTTGGCTCATCTATAACAGATGATTCTGTACCAGAAAGTTGTATTCGTTGTGAAATCGTGTCTTTTGTGTGTTCAGCTAACTTTTGCCCTTTTTAAGGTGACCTGGTTTCTTATTTCAACAGGGAAAAATATATATATATTTTTTTTTTTTACAAAATTAAGTTGCTTTCTTCTACTTTCCTTCATCAGAAGGCTTACAAGCAGGCTCACAGAAATGACTGTTGCATATCTGAGCCTTTCAAATTCAAAAGACATAATCTTTGGTTGAACAGTCTCTCAGTTAACTTGCAGTCTTTTTTCAGAAACAATTAAGTAGTTTCCTGGCTAAATGGCACTATTTACACTCAAAAGTCATTAAACTTCTGCAATTGCAGTGTCAAATATAATTTAGATTTGAAGGCATTGAGTTGAAGAATCTTTAAACAATGCGTCTAATATCTGTACAAATTTAGAATAGTTTTGATGCTGCTAGGACAGAGAAGATAACATTAAGAGAAATCAAAACTTTTATTTGCTTGGTGATCAGGGAATTTAAAAAGACATCTTAAATGACATAAAGTGTAACAACTACACAATCAGAAGTCCAATTTAGATGGGGTAAAATTTGCAGTCAGAAAATCTTAGTTTATTAACATACCATAGTCCAACAGTGTTCTTACTGAAAAGCAAAGAAAAATACAGAAAACATTTCTATTTGAAAAGAGACATTATTTATTCTTCTATATCAAATTATTTCATTAATG
Source organism: Tringa tobata (assembly GCA_033628505.1). Taxonomy (NCBI): domain Eukaryota; kingdom Metazoa; phylum Chordata; class Aves; order Charadriiformes; family Scolopacidae; genus Tringa; species Tringa tobata. The sequence continues at coordinate 524,381 of JAHREE010000186.1, forward strand.
TGCAGCATGCAGTATTTTGCAGGAATAATTCTTTCTGATTTGTAAATGCAGTTGATGACTGCATTTTTTCAATCATAAATAAGTTTAAACAATAAAATGTTAAAAGTTTCCAAGAAGAGAAATAGTTATTTTCCCAAATCTTATTCTTGTGATCCCACCTTGCACATGGCACATGTGTGAATAATAACTCATCAATGAATGTGGGTGTGAATAATATCTCATTAATGAATGTGGCTTTCTGGAAAATAAAAAAAAGGAAAAACAAAAGAAAAGAAAGAAAAAAAAGAGAAGTGTGTAGGGTATTACCCAGAAGATGCATTTGGATACTAGTTTTAGAGGCATAAATCATAGGGAAACTCAGCTGTACCTGTCGGTTTGCTGTTAGATTCCCATTGGCTTTGATGCTGTGAACTTCTGGAATAATTGCATAGACATTGTTCTTAACAGACTTATAACAATGAGAATAGGGGCAGTGAGGCTGCCTCTATGTCTTTGAGATGGTCTTCTGACTCCATCCGTATTTCCTTTAGCACCTCATGCTGAACAGCATTTTTAAACTTGTTTTTATGGGTACTCAGTTGTGCAAAAATTATCACTGCTTGATTTACCTTAGCTTCCTCAGCATGTTTTTCTGTTATTCCCTATAATGTCTCCTCATACATCAGTCCCAAACTTATCATTCCTTACTAACAATAGGGTCCGTGCTAGACTCACCCCAAATCCTTCAAATAGCTTCCTATTTGCTTTTTCTCCCCTAGCACTCTTCTTCTCCTTCTCTAATCTAATTAAACCAGTCATGATTAATATTTTTTTCCTCTAGTGTGAAGTACGTATGTAGTGTATTTGCAGGGCAGAGGTGCTTCACCAAGGTTTGAAGTCAACAGACACCCACTGGTGCCTCTCTACATGAGCTCCTAATATACCAAAAAGACACCTCATTGTTTCACCTTGTGATCACTTGAGGCAGCTCCTAAACCCTTGCTCTATCCAAAAATACCTTTTATCATCTGCTTTCATAATCATGTACCTGCCTACCCTGATAAATGCTCAAACTACCTGGCTGTCCGGGCCATGTCATAATGACCAACATCAGCTTTGTCAACTTCCTAAAGATTCAGCTTCTCTACACTCTGTCCCATGCCATTTTTCTCATGCCTTATGTTTTGAAAACATTATATGAAAATAATGGGAAATAGGAGGTCTGAAGAGATTTGTCCTAGATTGGATAGCCTGATTTCACAACGGGATGAGTAAGATAAGTTATCTTACATTTCTGAATCCAGAAATACGAATCTAATTGAGTACTGGAACAAATCCATTGAAATTGTCTGTAAAAATAATTTCCCTTGAATAGTTATCCATACATTATTGTTGCTGATACAGTTGTAAAAAACATTTAGCACTTTATAATCCAATCTCTGCTCCTATGCAGGCCTGGGAACATATTCTGCTTAGAAGGGTAACAACTTTTACAAAGTGTTCCTCATGGAAATCACCTGGAAAACTTCCAGGATGGCATTCCAGATGTTATAGTTTTAGCAGTCACAGAAATGCACTGCACTGCATTTCCAGATCCTACATACAATAAAATGATTGTACAGGGTAGCACCTTCATCTTAACCCAAGAGCACTGTTATTGAATTGTTTAGCATCTGATATGCAAGATGGGATATTCTAAAGTTCTCTGTGGTTCCTGGCCTAACTCTGCTAACAGAAAAGCCAAGGGTAAGACCTGAGTTGACTTTACAGAGAGCAGACTTAGACCAATACAGAAATCATTTGGCAATTCCACATACACTCTTAGATCTCTCTGGCAATTCCACATACACTCTTAGATCTCACGTACAGTTCACAATTTCATATGTATAGGCATGCATCTTGGGGAAGGCATTGTAATTTCTCTTTGAACAAGGTTTCTTTGCTACAGATATTTAATGACCTGCCCTTTTGATATTTTGGTAAAATCATCTTTTGTGTGCCTGTAGTGCCAAAATTTTGTCTGGCACTGTACATACCATATGACAACTCTAAGTAGTGCAGAAATAACTCTGAAACCTACTCTGCAGCATCTAAAGAAAACACATTTCATAACAGGCCAATGTGTTCAGTTCTAACTTATTAGCTTTTAGGCTGCTCCATGAGTAATAGCATCAGGGTTTAAGCCATCTATCAGACAGGCTTTTATCTTGGTGTTCAGCAAAACAAATAACACCAAACTCAAATTATGGACAAAGCATGAAACTTACCTTTTGGAGTCATGTCAAACTCAGAGCTTGCATTTAACTTAAAATATTGAATTTTATATATTTGACTGGCTGTTCTTTAATAAAGCTTCTAGGAATCCAATGGAGAATTGGTAGTCTACTGTGCTAGCTACTGCATAAAACACACATTAAAAAACCAGTATCTCTTAAAAGAAATTACTACAAAATATAAAATAAGGAAAAAATTACTGGAAAATCAAAGAATCTGAACAAGACTATACAAAGAACCCTAGTGCCATTTCTTAGACTTTAAAGAGTGACTTTTCTGAGAAGTAGATTTCACCATAAATGCCCAGAACGGGTACAGGCGCAGAGGTCTTGTGCCTCTTTTATGGGAACTAAATCCAAATGAGGCACAGCGCAAAGATATAGTCAGTTGTGAACTCTAAGTGGAATCAAGTACAGAACCGATTGTAAGCAGCTTCTTTGTGTTGCAAATAAGTTGATTTAGAGCTAGGTTGGATGTCACCTAATTCTTCTTCTTCCATCGTGCTTCTTCAAAAAAACCTGTGATATGAGGAAAAAAATCTATCGGTTTACAAACTTCTTGAATGTAGTTTATTGGCGTTTTAGTTGTTAACACATCATTCCCTTTCTGATACTGTCTGCTCTCTTGATAAAGCCCCCTAAAGCAAGATTTATATTTCTTTTCAATTGTTCAGCATAGACAAGTTTTTCTGAGGTCTGTATTTTCCAGAAAGATGGAGGCATTGGAAACTGCAGAGTTTCCTTCCAATGGGGAAGATTTCAGGAGGAGGAGGCCTCTTCCATTTATATATGGACATATTTATTTATTATTCTTTAAACATGATGCCTTAATGATGCTAACATGTGAGGATCTTTCTATCCCCTATAAAGTAACTATGCTTTAATTTGGAGAAAGTGTCTCTTTAGAACCATTTCTAGATGTAGTCTTTCTCTTCTTGAACATTTCTCCAGAGCTTCATCTTGCCTCTTTTAATTTCATTTCACAAATCGTTATTTTTCCAGCCAAAGCCTCCTTTATTTGGTAAGTAGCAGAGCAGAACTCTATCCACATGTTGTCACCACTGGTTTCCAAAATAGCCTATTCAAGTGGGTTGGCAAATTGTGACTAAAATGTGTGTAGAACTGAAAACAATATCTGGCTTCTTGAGTTACCAGACTTAATTGTGCCAATGTATGCTTTCATTGCCTGTTGCTGTTCCACAACTTTCTCAAACATAAACAAAACAGTGTTCCAAAATATTAGAACTTTCCAGCTTTGAGAAAGTTGTTTTCTTCCTCAAATCGGGTAAGGGATTTTCTAGCTGTCAAAGAATGGAAAAAGTGTTCAAAAATATTTTTTCTACCCAAACGCCTTTTAATGCTTATTCCGTATCGCATTTTTACCCATCACATTGTTGATGTTTAAGAACGCACAGCAGAGGGTAACTGCCTCCCCCTGACCACCTCTGTGCAGTGTCTGTATTGGCATAACTGTCTGCCACCACAAAACTATGCCAAGATGTAAGGACTCACAGACCACTGGTTGGGTGCCCTCTTCAGCCATTTAATCACAACATCTTTAGGTATTAATTAAGAACAGGTGATACATTCTATAGTATTGTATAATGCAGTAGAACTGAGCTTGAAGTATTTAGAGAACAGTGTTTTAACCCTATGTTGAGCTTGAGAGTTATTCCTGTAATCACCTGCTATTCACTGTGTGCTCCTTGACACCAACATGTCGTCATTGGACATGTGCATATCAGTAAGCTCATGCACGTTTTGTTCGTGCTTCATAAACTATGATCCATAAAACTAGGTGGAACACTCTGCAGGAATGAAGATAGCAATGGACAGCTGTGGTTTAAATTTCATTGTCCAGTGGGAAAAATTAGCAGATGACAGTAACATAAAGATGAGCCCAGAAAACTCCTATCCCAGTGTTAGACAGGTATGCTACTTGGAATTCATTCATTTTCTTTTTTATGACCAAGATTTGGTGCGGTATTGCTAACTTTTCTCTGCAAATGCTTATTTCTGCAGTGATGTTGCAGAAGACCAAAAAAAAATGTCATTACCCATGTAAAACTTGATTTGTTTTAATGATCCCAGTGAGTAGGGGTACGGTTCTCAGGTTAAGCAAAGCACTAATTAAAACAGCTGCTCTGCCCTGTTTGCTTCAGTTTCCTAACTGCTTGGATTCTTCCTTATTGTAATAGTTTGGAGAATTTTTGAGGCTTGAATTACAACGGTGTGGATTAGCAACTGACTACCCTAACTGCAACATCTGTAAACTCTTAATTTCTGCTACAGCAGGTGTCAACTTTTCCCTAGATGACTGTCCTGCTGTTGTTCTGGTTACATGTAGCCTTGTCAACAAGCTGTTTGTCTCCTGGTTCTCTCATGTTTCCTTTCCTTCATGACCATTGATCAAGCCAACAACTGGAGAGGATCTAGGGTGGAATTCCCTTTAGTTCTGTGCTGGCTGATTTAAAGTGTAGTCAGACAGGTCTGAGGGCAAGGAATGGTGCATGGGTAACTGTGAGTGACGCTGTCTTTTATGAAACTGTATTTTTCAAGGAGCTGCAAATTGTAATGCGTTGGAACATTAATACATTGGAACTAACTTGACTTCCTACTTAGCAAAAGCCATAGGAATTCCCTGGATGTCTGAGTATATGTTTCACTAAAAAGGCCAATCTGATGAACACATTTCTAGTGATGTAGAATCCACTACAACTCTTAGTGTGTTGTTCCCTTAGTTAGTAATCTGTGCTGTAATTTCATGCCTGAGTTCTATTGCTCGAGTTTCCAGCTGTTGGAAGGCATTTTATCTGCTAAAATACTATTCCCTTGCCTGATGCTATCAACTTTCCTTTTTTACAGATTGCAGAACAATAACTTCTTACTTTTTGTCTCCTTATTATGCTCATCACAGCTAAGTCCTTGTGCCTGGCGAGAGGCATGTTGTCCAGTTCTTTAAAAGTTCTCATGACAATGCTCTGAACCATCTTCAAATATCTCCATCCATATATTTTTAAGCATGCTTGGTTAATGACTAGCTGTGAGACTTTCTTGAGACATGCCATGGAACACAGAGTCCTGATGAGAGGCAGAGTGTGTTAACCCAGGCTCAGTGCCACACTGATAGCTGTGTGCTTAGCTAACAGTGAGTTTGTTCCAATGCCTGTTGAAATCAGTGGCCAAGCTCCCATTGGTTTCTCTGGGTTCTGGAACAGGCCCATGTTTTTGGAACTTAAAGATTTTTTTAATAACAAAACTACTTTGTGAGATTTTATGTCTGATATGAACCTCTATTTAATCCCAAGGGATGACTTTCTATTATCATTTTAAACATCAGTTCCAAATAATAAGTAGATGAAAAATGATAAGTATATCTGAGATGAAGCCACCACCTTCTCCTTGGTTTTCCAATCAGACATAAAACATTCAATTTCCAGTCTTTTTCTAATTAACCATTGATTTTCAGCTGTTTGTTAATGTTTTAATATTTTCACAGTAATTCTGATTTAGCTTCTTGAATCTCAGCCTGATTGAGCTTGCCCCAAGCTCAGGGTCTGTGCTAATGTCAAGGGTGCTTCTACTTATTGTCAAGTTTAGTGAGCAAAAAGTGTCCAAATGCTATATTAGCATGTTATGGAAACAGAAACTAGACGTGGAAATAAGCACCCAAACTGGATCGAATTGCAGTTGTCTGGCCAGAAACTCACAGGTGAAAAAGGGTTCACCTGTAAGGTTGAATAGGATTCTGGTTTTTCCACAGAGTAGAATTCTGGTGCAGTTGTCCACCGTGCATCGAGAGCTTTTCAGGTGCATGGAGAGCCTTTTGGGTGACCTGCCCATCTTCTCTTGCCAGGGCCCAGGCAAAAGAGAGAGGTGAGAAACTGATGTAGAAGTTGCAGAGCTGCTACCAAGTTGTGCAATGCCTGATGCAGTAACTCCCATGGCGGGGTAGGCTAACCCATCCTCAGCACCCCTCTACTGATCCTGCATGGCTCCAAAGTAGCAGTTGGCAGTGGGAAGCCACCTTCAAAAAGTCCTGTTGTTGGTTCACAGTTTCCTACAGCTGACTGTGCAGGTGAACGCTCCCTGTCTGCATGTGTACATTCCAAAGCCTATTGAATACAGTGGCCAGACTCCCACTGGTTTCTCTGTGCTTTGGATTAAATGTTCAGGGCTTTTATCCTTTGGAATGGCCCCGTAGTTTCTTGGACTCCAGAGTTTCTGAATCAGTGTGTTCAGTCTGTCTCTATTTCTGCGTGTTTCTACTCTTCTGAAGGAAGCAGCAGAGGGAATATGAGCTGGACTGTGTGCTTACTATGTGGCAGTTGATTGGTGTGCCACAGATTGGACACTGCTGCTGGAATAAAGGAAAAATAGGTTTATGGGGAACTTTATAGCCCTAAGAATAATGTAAGTCAAAAAAAGTGCCAAGAAAATCCAAGAATAAGATTCCAGGCATCTTTTTTAACAGAATATGAAATCTCATTTTGAAAACACTTTGATACCTCTAACAAATAATTTTACGTTTTCTTTGTAATTGCTGGGAACAAATAATCTATTTGTTCCTATTGCTCAGCCTTTTCACAACCCCAAGTCAAAATCACATACCTGCTGGAAGAACTCTTCATTTTTCTTAAATAGATTCTCTGTTAAAATCTACCTCAGTGAAGGTGTAGTAAGCTTATTTGCTCAAAACTCAAAGCGTCAAAGCAAGGAATGAGTGTGGAGGTATGTGGGCCCATCTATTAGACTGCACCCTGGAGTTAAATCAGGATAGCTACAATGACATTACTGACCTTTTATTTTTATTTAAGGGTGTCCTCCAGGTTTTCTTAATTCACTGAAGATCACACAGTATGCTATTCTTTAACATCAAATATCTATGATAACACAGACTTGTGCTGTCCTCACAGAATATTTTCTTTAGCATCCTTTCAAAAGCAGGAAATCTATAGGAAAATTCAGAAAAGCAGAAAAAGACTTGATAAATAGGAGTCTCAACTTGTTTCTGTGATGAATTGTCTCCAACAACCTTATAAGTAGGGTCATTCACTGCATATTTCCATGATTAACTCAACTTTTATTTTAGCTTTGCAGTTCACCTTTAAATATTTAGTTTGGTTCCTGTGGACAAATGTTGATGTTGGCTCTCTTGTCAGACTGATGAAAATGTTACACAGATGTCCTTTGGTGATCCAGTACCACTAAAAGGCCTGCAAATTGCTAAATGATGAACTCTCTTTCTCCATCATTTTTTTTGGTTGGTGGCTTTCACTTAAGATCCTTTGCTACTCATTCTGTTTGCTTGTCTAATGTCCCTGCTCTTCCTTAACGCAGCAATACCTGTCTGAGTATTTGGTTTGCTGGACAAAACTGGCTGTGTTACACTCTTCTGAGAAGACTGCTTTTTGCTGTTAGCTGATTAGAACTCATGACAGCATCCCACATTTTCTTTAGAAATGTGGTATATCTCGGATATTAGAGCAAATACTTCAGCTGTTTTACTAGGAGCTCATAAAGAACACATCCTTGAACAGAGTACTAGTGGCTCAACCTCATGTATCATTTCAGGAAATTTCATTTAGTCTGCACAAGAGTACTATTTCTCAGGCAGGTCTTTCAGTCTTTCACCTTTTTTGTTTCTCTCTCCCTTCACAGACACACATACACATACACCTGGAAAACGTGAAATCCTCCTCTTTTTTCTCACTGGTTTCCACAGCTGACTTGGTAACAAAGACACTGTAATCTCTGGCCCTTTTCCCTGACTGGTCGTTTAGGGAATGTTCTGCTGCTCTTATTTGAACTAGACTTTCAGTTTTTTTGAGGATCCTCAAATTGCAAGTGTGGGAATGAATAGGAGAGAGAACAAAATTCACACCAATTTAGATGCACAGACTTGGAAGACAGCTTTCCTCAGCTCACTTGCTATAGAGCCTTAACCCATCATCTTCCTGCCTTATTTATAATACAGATTGTTCTCTTTAAAGGGGAGGTGGGAATTTAGGTCATAATTGCATTCAGATACTTCACCTATCACATCACAATGACACATGCAGCTGCAGAACACTTGAAAGAAGAAAACTTTTGATTAGCACTTAGTATAAAAGTGGTGAAGCTACTTTTTCAAAAGGATAAGACTAAATCACTCAAGGAGTGACAACTTCTACATAATGCTCTGTAAAGTCCACTATCTCTTATGTTCTTTCTTAAGAACAGGCAAGGAGGAGTCAGGAGACTTGTCTGTTCAACAACGTCCCGTTGCCTAAAAGTCAGCTTTGGTTCTGACTCTTCCTTCAAAATCCAGAACTCTCACTGGCACTCTCTTGGCCCTTTCTCATTGGCCCGAGAGCTCTTTTTCTGAAATGAAATTCACTTTAGCCTCCAAATGCTTTTTTCACCTTCCTTCGGGCTCATGTGGTGATCAATCTACACCTTACTGCACTGGGGTACTTGAGCTTGGTCCGTAGAAAGCTCAATGCTTGAATAAAATAAAACCCAGAAATCCCAGCCATTTGGGGTCAGTAAAGTTCTTATGATACAACTCAGACACAGATAAAGCCAAACATACCTTTTTATTTCTTAATCAATTAGATCAACTCAGTGTTCATTCTTGCTCATACAGGTCAGAAATAACTTTCTGCACTGTGCACACCATAATTGTGCAATGCATGACAACACTTTTCAAGGAATATATTGATTTCATGTTGTCTTTTATGAACTATTTCCTAAAATTGCCAGTAAAATGAAGTCTCCCATGTATTGAGCACTGCACTTAGCCAAAGATGCAATGATTTCACTTCCCTTAGCAGCTAGATAGGGTGAAAGACAGACACCACAGTGAAATTTTTGATGGGTGAATCTATAGTATCTCTATAGTATCTCTGGTAGTTTTTTGCATGCCATTTTCTAACATCTTATGGACAGCTTCTGAAACCTAGAGTTTTACTACCATTTTTTAGGGAAGCCATCCTAATTTTACTGTGTGAAGCTGCATTCCTTTAGTACACCTAACACTTTGGCCATATCTACTATACACAACAGAGCACTGTGCTTGCAACATGTCTGCTTGCATTAAATGATGTAGCCTGTGGTGCTATATAAGTGTTAAATAGTGCTAAATAGTGTGGTGCTATATAAGATACCAGCCCAGCTCTAAGAAGCACAGCAGCTTGAAAGTATGGCTATATAGCCCCTGAGCTGAGCCCTGCTGCAGCAGTTGTAGTTCAGGGGATTCTTTGTTCAGAGTGACTTTGGTTAGTTCTTCCTGTGCTTGTATTGTGTGGTTATGGAAATATCCCACTTCATGCTAAATCAAGGGATTTTGTACTCTTTTTTAGTTAATTGTGTTGCGTTCTTTCCACGTGCTGATTGAAAGTTAACCTTGTGTTGATTAATTGATACAAACAAACCATAATAAGCATTGCTCCAGAGGCTAACTTTCATTGCTGGCAAAATGAGGTTTAACTTCATTCATTTTGTGGACTTGAGTCTGCTTATGTCAACACCGACTCTGGCCTCAGAGAATGAAAACAATAGAGTCATACAAAGGAGAGTGCTCTTTTTCTATCAGTGTATTAAACAAAGGATAATATTAAGTTTGGATAGTGGATAAAGTTAAGCTATGCTAATACTTCTAATCAACTACCACTCTGTTGAAATTAGAAATTACACATTCCTGAGGTTTCTAGCTATTTTTTCTGCCAAGAACATGTAGTGCTTCTACCAATTGCATAGTAAAAACAAGAGGCTGACTTTCTAGTACTAAAGCAGTCAGCAGTTACCGTAAATTCACCTTTAAATCATGGACACCTTGGTTATTGATCATTTTAAAAAAATACACGGAGGGTGGAGAGATACTGCTTGATAAAGGGCGGTGAAAGCATTATGTAGTTTGAGAAATAGCAGCTGAAGAGTGTTTCTCTGTGGTGTCAAAAATCTCATCACAGAAAGTAGCTGGGGAATGAGTAAGCCCCTTTCTCTTCCTCTCCCTTTCTCCCTGTTTCTCATTACCAAGAGGAAATTTGCCTGCTCCCTCTGAAACTGTCACCCTGTCAAATTGATAATTTTCCATAGGTGCTGGGCTGCGGATGCTAAGAGCTTGCCCTGGGGCCCTGCATGCTGGCTTTGGTGAAAGGATGGCCTCTTGGGCCTCACCTAGACTAGAAAAATAGAGGTTCAGATTAGGCAATCAGAAACACTGTTGGGATTTCTATCCTTCAGCGATTTTCAACACTCAACTAAACAAAGTCACAGCTGACCTGATCCAGTGATGGGAATTGTCCTGCAGGAGGCTGGACTGAATGCTCCAACCAGAGGTCCCTTCCAACCAACATTTCTGTGAGTCTATTAACTTATACTTGTCCAGGCCTCAGTACAGACCCGTTATATTCATGCACTTCAGCCTAGGTATTCTCTAGAATAAAGATCACAATGGAAAATACTTTCACGTGTAGTGCAGCATGTCTAATGGAAAATCATACAAAAGTAGCTACTTTCCTCTAGTTATGATGTTGCAAAGAAACCATTACAGTAATGCACAAGTTTGAAGAATAAAATTTGTGTTAAAGACCTAGACTTTTCTATGATCAAATGATTTATCAAATCTTAGGAAAAGATGATCCTTATGCCCATTCTTCATCTGTTTCCTTTAAAAAAGGACACATTCCTTTAAAAAAGGACACATTAAAGGCACATTTCCTATAAAATGTGCCACATTTTATATCTGGACATTGTATTTTTGTAGACTGTTCATGTACAGTTGCTATTTTACTTTTAGATATACTATGCTGATGCCTGAATCCCATATGGGATTTAAAGACTATTCTTCTGGATAATCCACTAGTCTCAAGGTACTTGTAAATTTATTTGACCTTTGTAGGCCACGTGGAGCAAAACATCGGGGTGTTTTTAGCACCGAGAATGGACTTCAGACACATTCCTGATGTTCAAAAATTTCTGAGAGGTGGAGTGCCCTCCCTCTGTTATAAAAAATAATATAGAAGGAAACATTTGTTCAATTCTAATCTAAAAAGACTGCCAGCCTTCAGAGCTAAAGCACACATCTGACCTTCTAACTGGGAAGTGCTAGCTTATATGTGAAGCCAAATAATTTTTAGTGCTCCACCCAGGGTTACAAGGCCTTTATATTGTGTATATTTTTTCCACTTAGTGTAATTAATAACAACTTACTTTTAGTCAGTTTCTTTTGCCCTAAAGGACATAAACAGCTTTATGAACATATTATTAAGAAATAATGGGCTTTCCATAATTACAGTGGTCATCAGCTTCCATTGCAAGGCTTTACTTTTGCCACCTTATAACTTTCACTTTAAGAAAAATAAGCACAACCAAGCTTGGCCCGGTAATTGCTGATTTTACTCCGAGGGCAAAGGAGAATTCTTCTGTGGAGTTTGATGAAAAACCACCAAACCACACCTGAGTTACAGGCCATTTAAAATCACCCATATTTCAAATTTTGGAATTTGGCTTGAACTTTACGTTTGACACCTTTCTTCTTATGAAAAGTGTCATTCAACCTTTAATGATGAATGGTCAAACTCTGAACCTCGTACTTTGTGTCCTGTGTGAAAAGTGGTACCTCTTGTAACATATTGCACCTTGATTTAGAAGTAACCTAGCACCTTAGAGCTATGGCTGCAGCTCCCATTCAAACCACTGTAAATCCTGAATGGCAATCTGTTTGACCATGGAGGTATATGTCACTGCAAAATTATTTACCTACATCACTAGCACTCCTCATAACATGAAGCATTTATCCAGTGCTTATCATACCTTTCTGAATTATTGTTTCCTTTTGTTTCCATTCCTATTGGTATCTTGTCTCATTTTTTGACCTGTTTAGAAGGGGAGTGATTTACTGATTAGTATCCCCCAAATGATTAATACCTTTTTCTTTTTTTTATGGGTTTTTATGGTTTTCACACAATCCCAGAATCCAGTGGGGATTTTCACTTCCTCCATTATAATAAGGCAAAATACAGAATTGATCTAGACCTGGCATGAACGATAGAGCAGAGACCTCCATACCTCTCTGGGGAAGGTAACAACAGCTGGTGAAACAGAACAGCCATCAGGGAATAGGAACCTTCTCCAATAACATATTTTTTCTAAGAGATTTCTGCCCTCTTCAGTCCCTTTTGCCCTAGTATTTCTTTCACAGACACTCACTGAGATATCTCTATGCAGATATCTGTATGTACATTGGAAATTTGCACTCCCATTGTAGTCTAGGGATATTGCAGTCAAAAGAGCCCCAGCCATGGGACTCTCCCCAGGCTAAGTGCAAGAAAAAAATATTAGGGTTAGATTATAATTTTATAGGCTCAGTTAATAGGGGTAAAGAGGATAGCCCGCTATAGTATCATAAAACCATAGAAAAATTGAGGTTGGAGGAGACTTTTGGAGAACATCCAGTCCAAACTTCTGCCAAAAGCAGGGCCTTAGGTTAGATTATCCAGAGCACTATGAAGACAAGTCTTCCATGTTTTCAGAGAAGGACACGCCACTATTTTTTTTGTGCAACCTAATCTAAAGTTTTATTGTCCTCATGATGATTTTTTCCCTATATCCAGATAGAATTTCACCTAAACCAACTTTCTTGTGTTTCCTATGTCCTGTCACTATGCATCTTTTGGATGTACATTCATCTTCTCGAAAACTGTTTTTTAGTTATTAGAAGGCTGTGATTAGGTCCTCCTTAAGATTCCTCTTCTTCAGGCTGAACTGTTGACTTCTGAGGAACTCTGCTTATGACTGGCTGCCAGTTCAACACTGAGTCATTACCTACCACCCATTAAGGTCAGGATTTTTGGCAGTTTTCCACCTGTCTTATGACTTATCTGTACTGTACATACCTTACCAGTTTGTCAACAAGGATATTGTAGGAACACATGTCATATACCTTGCTAAAATCAATATAGATGATACCTTCAGCTCTCCTCTTGCGAACTGAGCAAATTTTTTTGTCATGGAAGGCAATGAGATTGGTCAAGTATGAATCATTCTTGGCAAATTTGTGCTGTTTTTTTTCTCAGTCATGTCCTTTACATCCTTCACGTGTCTAGAAATACCTATCATGAAGACTTATTGCATAACTTTCTTAGAGACTGAAGTGAAATGAAAGGGTATGTAGTTTCCTCCTTTTTGCTGGTTTTGTAGATAGTCATAATATTTTCCCTTTTCTAGTCATCTGTGACTTCCTCTGATGTCTACAATCTTTCAAAAATGGTAGACAGTGGCTTTGCAATAACGCAAAGTAACTATTTTAGCACCCCGGGTTGCATCCCATCCAGTTCCATACATTTGTATGTGTTGCATTTGTACAGACAGTCCCCATCTCGACCTTTCCCTTGCTATTCATGGTTCACCATTTGCTTTGATTTACTTCTTGTCATAGAGATTTAGGGTATGACTTTATAATTGAAGACTAAGACAAAAAAATTTTACCTATACTGAGTTTGTCACAAAGAGATCCTACCCTCTAGAGGCTACTGCAATGCAAATAATTGCAAGGGCAGCGATTGCATTATACCTCACAAAGTAAATCAGATTGTTATGTCTTAGTAAGTCACTGAAGGAAATGGTAATTTTACTTAACTTTTGACGTCTGCGTATATATGTCTGCATTTGAACTAGTGATTCCAGGCTCCTTTTATTGTATTGGAGTGAAACAGGTAGTTTTAGAGTGATTCACTTGACTTACTTGAGACGTCTACTACAGGATGAGATGATTTATGCCTTGCACTAACTATATTTACTAGACTGTTTAGTGACTAGCTCAGGCACAGATGCCTACACTTGTGAGATAAAAACTCGCTTTTATCCACTCAGGCTGTGCCAAGTGTGAGGTGAAATTCTTACTCCAGCAGCAGAGAAAAAGGAGTGAAAACTTGACTATGATCATGTAGTGCAGCTCAGTTTATACCCAGAAACCTGGTAGGTTACATTAACCCTATCATACACCTGAGCTTTCAGTGGCTTCAGTTGTAATTCTCAGCAAAGCTGGCCTGAAATCAGCCAAACAATGGTAGAACTATTTAATAAGGCAGTAAACTAAAGGGTTAATATGAACAAATTTAAAATGCAGAAGAGAATAAATAGAAATCTATTTAGCTTCTAGAGCCAAATAAAACTCTTGGGCTTCTTCTAAAAGTTTTTAAAGAGAGGAGTGGGTCTCATACTAGTAGCAACATAGTGCTTCCCAACCCGCACACCTACTGTTTAGCATGACACTGGAAAAAAATCAGCACCTTTAGCCTCAGCTGTGGCAGCTGCAGAACAGATGGAGATCAGTGTTGCTTGACTCCTCCTCCACTTCTAATTAACCTGTACAAAGGGGAAGGCAGTCATAAGATCCTAAGTGAAAACCCTGTGTCTCTGCTAAAGCCTTTTCTCTGTAAGAGTGGTGAAAAGCTGGGAGAACTCTATATCTTAGCAAGTACAACTCCTGCCTTTCAACACAGAGACCACACTTTGTGTTTAAAGGAGCTGTTTACACTAATTCAAAGCATCTCACCTCAAAACCTAATGCCATGGCCTAAATTAAAGAATGACTTGACTCTCAATATTCTTGTCAGCTGAGACTGTTGTATTCAGAAGAAACTTCAGCTGACATAGTAAAGTCTAAACTGATCTGTAGATGGACAGGGGAGGAAGAGACCACAAAGTCTGTGCTGACTTACACTGCAAGTGCTGATCTGTAGAAGCTGTGAGTCTGCATAGAATCTCGCCTGAGACCTTCCACCAATGTGATGTTCTACAGAAATACATGCATGCACTTAGACATATACATGCATATATTTGTGTTCTAAATGCTTGCTGTATAATGTAGTACGTTTATAGCAGAAGCATGTTTCAAGAATTCCTCTGTAACAGAGGTAGAACTCACTAAATATTTGACTTGTGTATGTGATGAGTGATAGCCATTTGAGCAGCCATAAATTTAAATATCCGTGAATGGAGGTGGATTTTCATCCAGTTTCTTATTTGGTCTGTGTAGGATTGTTTATTTTTTATTTCAAGATGGAGGCATTTGACAATGGGAATCACGTTGAGGTACACTTGGTGATTCAAAAGTATAAATTCTCAGATCTGAAGAATTTTTAATCTATTAAGACAAAAGAGAAATAGAGTTTTGTGAATGGGGATGTAGGAAGTGAGCAAGAAGAAATGCTTTCAAATGTAATCCTATTGCCATGCTTTAAAAAAAACAAGCAATACGTAAATCACATAATTTAACCTTGTGTCATGTCGATGTTTTGGCAGTTGACTTGGTCAGATGCTTATTTAAAATCAAATTTTAAAAAATCTGTTTTTAAAATAAATGTAAAAGTTAACAAAGCACATCCGGATTAATAATTACAGATGGTGTCAGAGGGAAAAAAATGCTTAGCAGCTGTTGACCCAGCCAATATTCCAACATATTTTATGTTATTGCCCAATATAATAACATTAGACAACAACATTGCCATAGCACTTCAGAGGTGTAGGTATTCATCAGAGAGTCATCAAACACTGGATTTTCTCAGTGTCACACAATTGCAGAAACAGTTGTGTTGGATATTTATCCTGATCCACACAGAAAAGTGTCAGTGTTCAGTGGTTCCAAAATATCCTGTCCTTCAGCTATATGAAGCATGTAAAGGGTTGTAATTTAAACCTGTGTCTGCTGGTGAAGACTCAGTAATTCTTTTTTTCTTCTTTTTGGAAAAAAAAAATGCTGTCCAATTACTTTTGAGATTCTTAACAATGTAAATTTGTTGCACATTCTGTGTTTTGAAGATGCTGAGGTCTTCCATCTCTTAATTCACTCACTCAGATTCTTTAAGGATTCCTTTTTCCCTCATCTGAACATGCTACTGCTGCCATCAGCTTCACTTTCCTGGATCACTTTAACCTGTCCTTGAATCTCCTAACAGCTTAGTATCTCCTGTGGCATTCAATCAAATTTTTTCTTCCTTCTCTTGGAAATGGACTCTGATTGTTGTCAGAGCCTGCATTCTCTAACCTCCTAGATTCCAGCATAAGATCTTTCTCTTCTTCACCTCTTTTCTTGGACCACAACTGGTAAAGCAGTCTAAATGTGCTCAGCTTTAACTAAATGAATTGGCTTACCCATATGTTCAAAGCAAGCATGTATTAACACCTTGATGAATCAGAGATCTGCTGGTTTTTATCAAGCTCAGAACAGCCTCATGAGTTATTACAACTGATACTTTCTGCCATTGTTATTATTACTATTATTATGGAAAACTTATGAGCACTGGCCAAGAGTCCCAGCCATCACCTAGCATCCATGTTTAATATGGTGCAAACAGAGAATAAAAAGAATTTCTGCTTTCTAGTCTCAGAACCTCATGCACGAAGTTGGGCTGAAGACTACGCAATATCTTCTGGAATCATCTCAGCAGGAATGGACAACAGAGCAGGATATGAAAGGCATTCAACTAGCTTGTAGAGGGTAGAAACTATTTCCCACCAAAATTAAGTTGGGTAATTTGACTGTATCTGGATTGTTTTGCAAGAAACTACCCTATGTAACCAAGTAGCTGTACAGTTCAAAATAATGTTATTATGGCTCAGACAAAAGCTGTGAGATTGTCCCCTCCATGGGAGATTTGCAACTGATTGTGGCAAAAGAGGCAGTCCAGCCACCATAGCTGCCAAAAGGGATCCTTTTTTTTTTCTTTTGTGAGAGTTAGGAATTGCAGAATAATACCATATTCAAGAGCTGAATTTTGCAGGATCTGCAGTCCTTCCTTCAGAAGAGGCACTGTACTGGGTCTAGTAATATGCTGGGTTTAGAAGGACAACAGTCCTGGATCAAGTATTCCACTGCTTTTAAAGGGGGTTTCCATGTCAAATCTCCTGTATTTTAAAAACAATTTTTACACAGTTACATCAGCACTCCTACAACTTCTTGCTTATTAAATATAGTTCCCAGTGCGACTCCCTGGCTTAAATACAACAGGTACTTTTATGAAACCTGGTTTGAGTTTTTAGTGCAGCTGTGCAGAACTTTTGTAATGAAACCCAAAACCCGCCCAGGCTTGAGTTTCATTACAAATCTGAAACTCACATCAGGTTCTCTAAAGGGTTTGTCAGAGTTCACAACTCCAAAGATTTGAGGGCTGGATGAAAAAAGCCTATGCTGAGTTATGATTTCAGGTGCGAGCCAGGGAAAACGCGGTGGTTTGACCCCCAACTAGATAAAACCTCGTGCTTTAGGTTAAAAGGAATAAGTCCTTGCAAAGGGAAAAATGGGGATGGGTTTCCATAAGCTCTTCTGAACCGAAGCAATCAGATTTTTTGAGCTGCAAACCTGTGTAGGTGAAAGTTTGACCAATACTTATGATTGCACATTTTGACTTTCTCTTACCCACTGACATCTGCTTAGCATTTGTTGTATGGAAATTAAACCTGTTTGCATAGTTCCTAATCAGTCAAATAAAGGGGTAGTACAAATACATAACAATTCCTCTGATCTAATAGAGAAGCCACTCATCAGGCAGTCAGGAGGCGATTTCTGCACATACTTTGGCAACTGACTGGTAATCTCATTTTGAGCAACGGTGTGAATATTTCAGGCTGTATATTTCCACGTCTGAGAAATGCTTTTAGCCTTTAAATGAAAGCAAGTGCAGCATATCCATTCTGTGTGATGAAGCAGTATTGGGATTCCTTCAGTAACACGGAAAGAACTGGAACATCTCCAGGGCACGATGTACTGATGTTCCCAAATGGCAGTCCACTTCCCCAGAGCAACACATGAGAATCAATGCAATGCCTTAAGAGGACCAGTAAAAAGGGTGCACTGAGGCTCCTTGACAGACCCTATTTTTTGGGGTACAGTAATTGTGCTAATACTCTGTGTGCTAATACAGCCACCCTCTTTCTCATTCCAGTGCTGCTTGCTCAGAGCTAATCTGTGTGCTTCCACATTGTCCTCCACTGGAAGTGTGAGAAAAGCAGGCCTTTGTGCAATGAGACACTAACATCACAGGTATAAAATAATGAAAACTGCTATCTTGGAATAATTAATAATTGTTCCTGTTTTTCCTTCAGATATTTCCCCCTTTTGTCTTTCTTCTACTTCATCCATTAAGTGTCCAGTGAGGGTATTTATCAGAAATGCTTTTCCATACTTTGCTCCCACAGTTCCTAGGAGGAAACTTACACATTTTTGTGGAATTTTACAGCTTCTGATTTTTGCCAAGAAACAACTAAAGGGTCTAATTGACAGTAGGCCCAAAGGTAAGTTCCAAAACCATCCCAATAAATTATGAGCCCAAGTTCCACTTTAAAAAGTGGTTTAGGTATTGAAAAGACTGACTCTCATTGAAAGCTTATGGCATATCAATCACTTGCAAATCAATAAAATGAGAAACTTTTCCCCAAAATATGAATGTTTGAAGTGTTTGTGGGTGGAATCATGGTTTTAGAAATTGAGTATATTGATATAATGGCTTTTGGTTCAGGTCCATCACTAATTTTAGTTAACTGTGAAGAGATTGATGCCAATTGTCATGTCTGCAGAGCTAGAGTATCTGTACAGACTCAGATTTGTGTCTCCCTAGTAATTAATGTATTTAACAGAAAAAAGAGACAATTTTTTTATCTCTTCTCCAAGAATTATCTAAGAGATGGAGAAAATGTTAAAAAATCATAAATCTGTCAAAATTCACAGAATTTACAAGCTTGTCTTTCTATCTTGAAAACTGAGTGGTATTAATCTTCACAGCTTTAATCAATGTAAGTGACATTCATTCTGTGGTCAAGTGTCACTTTGCATATACATAAAAATATTAAACCTGACTTTGTAAATGTCACCAGTCTACTAACTTGGACAAAGACTGAAGATAGAAGATTGTTGTCCAGTTTTCTGCCTACTTAATCTAAAGTACCACAGGCAATAAGTGCATCACAGAGATTGGGCTCCAGGGCTCTGCATAGATCTGGAGGTGCTGGCAGTTCCAATCCTCCTTCTATTATTCCCTTTCTTAGCATTCAGGCTGTTCCTGCCCAACTTCCTGGTGAAGAGCCAGCTTAGGCTAGGATAAGTGAAAGGAGATTGCATGAGCTGTTGAACTCTTCCCACAAGGAGGAAATCCTTAGAAAGTTTGTGATTTTATTCCACCTCCTTTTAACCTGTAAGTTTAAGACCTGGGGACTGTTGTGAACCAAAATACAGTGTTTTGGCTTATGACTGGAACCGGTGATGAGGAATGTCTACAGCAGTATTTTAAGTTGCAGGTAGCCAGTAAGCTTATATTGGGTTCCCTCTGGTATGTGGAGCCACTCAGCTGCTAAATAAAACTGACCACTCTAAACTCCATTTTAGAACTGGATTTTGAGAGCACATGCACTACATGAATCAAAAGTTATCCTTATTCTTACAGTCACCAGTGAGAAAGACAGATGATTGCTAGTAATGCATTAATTGGTCTGTGGATCCAGTGTCCTGCCAAGAAGAATCCCACAATCTACATGATTATCCATAGCATTGGATGTTGCATTTGACTTTCTGCTTTTCCTGAGAGATGAAAAAAATAACATGTTGTCAGACCACTCCCAATTAGTCACCCATCTGAAGAGAGTCTGTGATTAGTCTACTTTACTAGAAACACACTCTGGGAATGGTTGTTTGACATGATACTATATGAAAAATTGGACACAAGTCTCAATTCTCCTGTTTGTATCTGGACTATTTCTCCTTAAGGGGTTCATCAAGTATACGGTTTGTAGATTTTAAAGCATATTTTGGGAATGATTTTGGAGAGCTGTGATTGTCATGTAGTCAGCTGTTAGTCCCTTGGACACACAGATCTTTCCACTTCTTCAAGGTAAGTGGTTGTCCCTGAGGTCAAATCAGAAATCTATTCAACCTTTGCCATGGCTTAGCAACAGTAACAGTTTGCGTGAAAAATAGTAGAGAAAATGAATTCACATTGAATTGATTAAACCTGTAATTTTAAAGAAAAAAATAACACATTTCAGTATTGCATTTTTAAAGGGCAAAGACACACACTTCTGTTTGAGGTGCTCATTGAAAATAAAATGGGAATGAATAATAATTTTAATTATTTTGATTGAATTTGAATATGTTTCCAAATAATCTAAATAAACCACTGAGAGAGTGGGCATATTAGAGAAGGAGAAACACATAAGTTTATGACTGAAATATATGCTTTGCTTCTCACTGTGAAACAATGTCATTTATGTGCAAATTCTAAAGCCTAATGCATTTTGGTGCTCATCTTTTTCTTTATAATACAGGAATGCTTATGGATGGTATTCACTTCTGTGTGATCCCTTTGAATCAATATCAAGCATCGTTCCATCCAGGAACTGGCAAAAGTCTTTAATCCATTTCCTCCCTTCTCTTGTGAAAAAAGAAAAGAGAATTTTTCATCTATTTCACTCCCACTTGCCCCCTTAATGCCTTGCACAGGCTTGCTGTGCCTGAAGGAGATGAGAATTCAGAGTGCTGAGAGAAAATCAGAGGTATGTGGATATATGCAGAGAAACCACAACCATTTCTTTTAGCCCCAACCCAAAATGACCCTTTGCAACTCTGGCATCAATAGAGTGATGAATCAGCATCTTCCTATGACAGCCCTAGTCCTGAAGGAGTAGTTCCTTCTCATGTTTCCCTCTGAGCAGTAGAGCTGAGGGTACGCAGAGGTCAGGCTGGAGCCTTGGCCCATAGTTTTACTGTGTGAATCATAAGAGCATGTTCCAATCAGAAATAACTCATTGAAAGACATAATTTAACTTGCTTAATTATATTGACTCTTATATAAACTACGAGTAAATAAATACCCTGCATACAACGAAGGTTGTTTATGGAATAAAGCTTAGCTTAACTACAATTTGGTGCTTTTAATACATTTAGAGTACATTTTTAATACTTTCATATGGCCGAATAATACTTCCACATTGATTTTTCCCCTTATTATTTAACCTACCGAACAGTGAACATACGACAATGGCTCATTGATTTATTGTGAGTGTAGCAATAGGTTTATAACTGCATGAATCATGCAGATTGCTCAATTCACCACATGCCTTAATAAAAGTTTCACTTTAATAAAACAGAGCTAAGGCAAATATGTCCAGAGCCTGGTCTGACATTCCTTATACATTACCCTGCCTCAGGAAATTATTACTATATATTTTACAGCAGCTACAGTAGGTTGGGGATCAGGATTAGAGCATAGTAACTACTGTGACATTTAGCAGAACTCCTGTTATGCCATTAACCCTCACCGGGTGGACAGAAATATTTTGGGACAGTGGTTTTCATCCTTTTTGACTGGTGGACTCACTTAGAAAATTTCATGGAAAGGTACGATTCTTTGCTTATTGAATTTAAGCCCTGAGCATTTTTTTGTAAATTTCACAGGTGCTTTTGAAGTAGTTTGTGGACCTCACAGGGTCTACAGCTCATAGGCTGAAAATCCTGTCCTGTTCCAGGACAGCTTCTATCATTTGGCTACACAAAGATGAATGTGACCAGTCTTTACTTAATTGTACTACAGGTATAAATTATAATACTTTAAAGAGACAAAACAATTTCAACAGTTACATGTACTTCCACCTGTAACCAAACTGATTACGACAATTAAATCTCAGCAAGATCTACTGAAAAAGATTGAAATGTTTTCCAGCTGAGGCTGTAGAAAGTATGATCTACATATCCAAACCTGGTCTTTCATTGTGGGAAGAGACTAGTTTTTAAGCTGTTGAACAAAAAAAAAGCCCACATATGGGCTGATCTCCTGTCTTTTCCTTCATCTTAGTCAGAATTGGCCTTTTAAAATTTCAGACAGAAATAGTGAAACTCTTGTGACACAGAGATTTCAGAATATGTAATCCAATTTGAATCAGCACTGAACTGAAACTCTGGATGGAGCTAAGGTAGATACTTTTCTCTTTATAGCAATGAAGAAACATATATTCATTCCCTCTGCCCAGCTTTCACCAGTAATGTCTCTTTACACTTTCTTAATTAGTAGACCTCAGAATCTTAATCACAAAGTGATCCATAACATATTTTTTTAGTGTATGTATCAGGTAGGATTTTAAAAGTGTTTCTTGTTGGTCTCACTAGTGAACTCAATAAAAAGAGAACTACATCAATGTTAAAAGGTAATGAAAGCTTTTAATGTTGATGGGCATGTTATGATGGTCTCCGCTTGCATTAGATTCGTTGTACATTTCTGTCCTTTACAAAAATGGCCAAGTTTGGTAATTTATTTTATTTTTATTTGATTGGGTTTTTTTTAAGTTAGAAACACAAGTGCTGTGTCTGTAGCAATAAATTTTTCTTCTCTTTTATTTTTTCGCAATAAGGAGATTTTTTTTACCTGTGTTTCTTCATGCACATTGTTGCATAAAGGTGATGTGTTTACAAACAAAATAAAATAAAATCCACAGGCTTTACTGTTCCTAGTGAAACTCCCAATAAAAAATGATAATAAACAAAAAGAATTGGGAACAACCAGTGAATTTAATAAAAGCCAGTTCTGGTATAACTGTCTTCCAGTACAATAAAAAAAATTTTCTATTGCTACGTTGTCAGTACTGCAAAGTGCTTTTTAATGCATAACCTCAGGCGTGCAGATAAGCCCAAGTAAACTGGAGCCAAGGTTTGAAACTGGTGCTTGAAGTTTGTCCTTAAAACTATCTTCTTTGTCAGAACTCTCTGTCATCTGGGATTCTGGAATTTAAGGCACCCCCCTGGCTACAAAAGGAGCAAGTGTGAGGATTTCACTATTATTCCCTTGTGGCTCAGTATCTGAATTACTCTTGCCATCATAAATCCAGTTCAGATCACAATGATAATGATTTTAGAGACACTGCTTCAGGTACAGAGTGCAAAATGGCTGAAGGTCCACGTGGCTCCAGTTCGTTGCAGCCTGCTTTGCTTATAAATTCCCATTATCTCTCTCTTTCTGCCCTTCGTCCCTTAGCTATTGACTGAATTCCTTCTAAGTGTTCAGGAACAAATTGTTCCGTAACCATCCTGAAACCTGACCACAAAGTGCATATGTGTATATGTATAAACCTAAGTTAAAAAAATAAATATGCTTGTTGACAGAGAAACATTTTACGTCATAATTTAATAAAATTGATGCTCTTTTGTAAAGTTGTGTGTAATCTGGGAACTACAGTAACCAGAAAACAGGAAAATTGTGTACCAAAATATGGTTTATGAAGCAGAATGGAAACGTACTATGTAATTTAGTTTGAAGAGTCCTCTTTGGAGCTCATTAGGTTTGGTTTTCATGACTAATAGAGATGGGCCATAGCATGGTCATTCAACCTGCTTGTTTTCCATGGTTGTGTGGATGCATCCACTGTTAGTGTCAGACTCACAGAGTCAGGTAGTGTTGCCATTGTTACATTATTCTTGGAAGTTGCACAAAGCTTGGTTTCCTTCAAATAATGCTATGAAAAAAGGCAAATCTTTACCCTTTCCAATACTTTCTAAAATAAGCACTAATTAATTTTTATCTATGGATGCTGCTGGAAAAAGTCTCTGGAAGTAAATTAAATATTATTAAGTATTCTTTTATTTGAAGCATTTTTTATACATTAATACACAATAACCAACATATGCAATTTTAAAACATTGCAGCATCAGCTATGAATTGCATCTTATGAGTGAGAATCTAACAAGAGCAAAAAGATTTTTTTCTGCAATCCAAGAATACATACAATGGTATTATCTGGCATATCAAATATTTTGTCAATGTAAATCTGTAAAAATATCTGCATCTGTCAATGCAATCTGTAAAAATAAAAGCAGTAGACCTTCAAAGATCACTGGTTACCAACTAGTAACCTTCATCTGTGTCTTCCAAAGCATTTTAAAATGCAGGATGGGAAGATGACAACATATATGGGAGATGATTATGCATTTCCTTCATTTGGCAGCTCGGTAGAGTTGGCTGCCCTGACTGCAGCCATAATTAATTTTCGGATTTGTTCCTCCTACAGCAAAACTTCCCAGCCTGAGCAAGGTGTGCAGCAGTCCTTGCAGGCTCAGTTAGATACCTAGGAAGGGAGCCGCAAAGCTCTGTGCAGAGTATCCGCAGGTGTACAAATATCAAATGACTCAACACAAAATGCTGAAGAGATTATTTTAAAATCCTACCTCTTTTTTTGGAGGCAGGTAGCTCAACATTCCACCATGGAGACTGGTGAACTCACATGATGCTTCTAAGGCACTGCCAACAGCTAGGGTCACAGATCAGCCTGCTGCAGATTTGATGTAATAATCCAGAAGTTGCCAACAAAGTGGAAAAGGTGATATCAGACGCTCCTCATTTAAAGGTATTTGAGCCCATGTGTTATACTGCTAAGAAGATTCACTTATCAGATCATGTTATAGGTAAAGTAGGATCAAAGGCAGCTTCCACCCTTCCTGTGAGAGCTGTGCCATTACACAGAAGGGATAATGAGAACCACAGGGAGAGAGAGACTGAAAACATGTCTACCTCACTGGGGACACCAAGGTGAATTTACATTCTAGCCCCTACATCCAAATGACAATTATGTATAATTATGTGTAATTACGCACATTTTTCAGTGTCTCTTTGATTGAAAAAATATCTAGGAACAAAGAGCAAAACTCATTTTATTCCTCAGCCACGCCAGTGCCTTAGCCACTAAACCTTTGGATTGTGCTCCATTTTGTCTTGTCTCTTCTTATGGGGTCATGGATGTGGTGCTGGTTTCTGCCCCATGATTTGATTTGAGCAGGTGAGTTGGTGCCCGCTGTCACTGGGCTTAGCCAGGACCTCACGGGGACTTGGTGCCTCCTGCGGCCTGAGGAGCAGCTCAAGCTAGTGGGATGCTGCATCTCAAAGGTGAAGGAACAACTTCTGATTGCAACTGCTTTTAGGAAAAAGTGGTCATATTGTGTTTTATGTGGAGTTCAAGCACATCTTGATGAAGACCCTTGCATCTTTAGCTGTATGTACTGGATTTCAATTGTATATACTGAACTTACTGGCTCAAATTCACCCAAGGAGCCAAAAGGTCAACCAGGTGTTGAACATACTTCCTCCAGTGACCTGGAGCCCTCAGGAACTTCTTCCCTTCTCTGACTGGAAATGAGAAAGCTGAAAGACTACAAAAGAAGCTTTAATTGAACAGTACATTAAGGATATTGTGATCTCTACCTGTAACCATTTTTCTGCTAAAATATCTGTGTTACTGATGGATCAGTGCAGCATATGAAGAGACGGACTCAGGTCGGGGGTGCAAGCAGAATCATTTACTACAAACACTAGACTTATATAGTTTCTCAAGTCTCTCAGTACGTTTCCACTAAGACAATCACCGTTTACATCGTGCCCAATCAATGTCTTCTTGCAAAACTCAGCCGCCAGGCAGGCAGATTCTAGTCCAATCAGCAGAGTTATCATGAGCTGTTCACGCACCGTGTTTTGTTAGCATTTCTGCTCGGTTTTCTTCCTCGTTCTGGTCTCTGTTCTTTCACAATCTTGGTCTTTGCTTCTTCACAACCTGTCTAACATCCTGTTAACCCACAGATCAGGGCTGATTTTCTGTGTTTTGCAACATTTGCTTCTCAGGCAGATAATATATTGCTGTGGAAATACAGGCCATTTCTCACTGCACATTTCAAAGAGAGAGCATGGCACTATGCCATGTTATGGCAGTTAGCATCACTATATCATCCCTTCAGAGTGGTCTGCTCTGCTACCACTTTCCAAGGGATCTCTTTCAGGGCATGACATTGTGAAACTAGAGAAATGATGTTTGGCAATAACATGGGTTGATGGCAAGATATGTCAAACAGCTGAAACTGTAGACTCCCTTTCAAAAGTTGTCCTCTACCCCATCACCACTGTTGATGGTTAGATTTGCTGGTCCCACCTCCTAGTTAGCACAAACGGGATAAAAGTTGAGGAGCGACACAGGAGCACAACACACACTGTGTGATGTGTATAAAACATCCCTCAGCGTGAGCTTGACGGTACAGATAGCCATGTAAGATGAAGTGAAATAAGTGTTCCTTTGTGAATAGAGGCCCTCTGCCCAGCCTTTGCATCACACTGCTTAACCTGGCCTACAGCCTATATAAAGATACATAGATTATAAAGAAAACACTCCTTTCAGAATGCAATGTGAAAACTTGTAAAACACCGCTTTTGTCCACACAACATGTATTCATTCTGGAATGTCAAATAAACACAGGGACTTGCTGAATATCCTTCCTCCTGTCTGGCATTTTGGGGTCCAAACATAAAGCTGATACATTGCTAAACAGGGCTAAGAAATTAGTCTGTGAAAAGTAAAACATCTTAAAGAGAGATTGTAAATTCTTTCCTGCATGAAAGTCCAGGAATCAAAGTGTGACCTCCTCAGCATGGGTAGAGAACTGGGGGAAGATGAAGCCTTGATCTCACTCTGAGCATCATCCAAAGACATTTAACTCAACAAGATGGATCAGCTGTTATCTGAGCTTTAAAGGGCATAGTTCTATTAGCTCTTTTGCTGCCAAGTGAGACAACTTAAATATACTAGAAGTAACATGAAAATCTGGACAGGAATAAAGACTATTTTGATAAAATGCATAAGGGTTTTTAAAGAAACATATTTTTCCTATAGGAAAGACTATTTTGCCTGATAAAATTCTGAAAGATGTCATTCCTTCCTTGTCATCTCTTGTGTACCCTTTCTGTAATTGTTTTCCATTCCTTCTTGTTCATAAACAGCACGAAAACATGGAAAAGTGCTTTCCAATTTTTATACTGACTTCTATTCAACAAAAATTCTAGAATAGGAAGAAAGCAGAGAAAAATAACACTGGTTTTTAAAGAAAAAACACTGTTTTTTAAAGAAAATTTGAAATTCTCCAGACTTTTCTATTGCCTCCAACAATATGAATTTTCAATACCCAGAAAATGAAACTTATGTTTTCAACTATATCTTATTTTCTGATGAGTGGTGATATTAATGTTATTATTTCTGATATCATTATTATTAAAATAATAGTAATCATCTGTAGTAAGCATTATTCCTATTTTCTTCTTTAAGACTGCTCTGATTTTTTTTAATTCACAGCTTCTAGGTCAAAGCTAGACTATTCTTTCTCCAAAGCACTTTTTGCTATAGCTCATATGATATTAATCATAAACAACATGATGTGGTTCTCAATAAATTCTTTCTATAATTTTCACTGTCTTTTTTTGACTGAAAGGCTTTCCTCTGCATTTTCACATTCAAATAAATGAAGGGTAAGTAATACTACCAAAGGGGCAAAACATAGCTACTGTGTGGATGGTGATTTCAATGTTAAAACTAAACAATGCTCGTATTAATGATAAAATATTTGCTTGCTTTCAGATAACCTTGGCTTCTGTTAACTATCTTAATAACTTCATTTGCAGATCTTGCTGAAGAAGCCAGTGCAAAGGAATCTCTTCCCAATGTAGTGTTTCTGTTTCTTTGCTTTTGCATTCCTCTAGATATTTGCTGTATGTACAATCTATCTTTGGGAAGCTCAGTGTAAAGCCTGGGATATGTCATCAGGAAGGGAAAAAATGAACTGAGTAGCATTTGTCAAATATCTGTGATGATTACATTATCATATGTTTCTTATAGGATGTTCTGCTAAAGAAGGCCCACTCTCAAGGCCTCTTCCTTCTCTCCCATCCCTCCACCCTCACCCCATCAAAAAAAAATATTCTAGCTTCCGTTGATCTGCATAATGCTTAATGTCATTTTAATGCACAGCACAGAGCTGGCACCCTCAGGTTGTGAAAATTATGTTCTGGTATGTGATGTGGGGAAGGGAAGAAGTGAAAGATACTGCCTGGATTTGGCAAGGATATCAGGAAAGGGAATGGGAGTTGGAAAAGCTGTTAGGAAATGTAGATTGGTAAGAGTGTCAAACAAAGACTGAATGGGAAGGACTCAAGGGGGAAACTGAAAGTTTTGTGGAGAATATATGAGGTGACCGGCTGAGTCTGAAAGCATCCCTATCAACCATTTCAAGTCTGCTCGACTCTTATTTCAGCTTCTCGTTTACTCGTCATTCGTTACTCTGGTGGTTTGCCTCTCTAGTGACATTTTCCGGTGCAAATGACATTCCATGGCTTAAGTCAACCAGGTGCCCAGGTGCTTCCTCTCTCCTACCTTTGAATAACATCCCCTGAAAGCCAGGGAGCAGATAGGATACCTCATCATTTTCCTGAAGTCCAGGTTAGTGTTTTCTTTTGCATTCAGTCTTGTGGCACCCATCCATGCCTGGGGAGGCTAACACTATTTGGCTGTTTTCTCTTACTGCTGGTGCCTGTTTCAGAGGCTGGGATTCTGTAAGCTGTTTTTATGGTGTTCAGTTTATTTCCTTTACCCCTGACTTTCAGAAAAACCTTCCATTTTTTTTTCTACCACATCCCTCTCCCTGCTGACTTCTCTGGCTATTTGTGGTATCTAATCTCCCTCTGCAATTTCCTCCTCCTTCTCACCCCCTACTCATCACTTAACAACAGCACTACTTCCCCTTACCCCCTTGCTGGGTAATATTTACTATTACTTAAGCGCCATCTCTTATTTTCCCACCTGACTTGGCATCCTATTTTGATTCCATAAATAAGAGTTATTATGAAACATCTTGGACGGGTACTTGGTTGGTACAGGTGTCCAAACATTCTGTTCTTTCATGGGCAGTGTATCAGTTGCTTAGATCTTGCAGAAGGGAACAGGGGGCCCAAGCTGCCCATATGTTTCTGCTTTCTTTGGTTTTGGTCTATAGGCAATGATCTTCAGATTGCAAACCCTCTGAGAGGCATGCCGTGTTTCACAGGTCAGCCCTTATTTGTGACCATGAAAGTGCTGAAGATGTCTGATAGCAAAGGTGACTACAAAAATAGCTCTCAAAAATGTCACAAGGAATCAGGTACAACTTTTTATTTCTGTGTTACAAAAAAAAAAAATATAAAAAAATCTTAAAAGGCCCTTTAAAAATTGTAGGCATAACAGCAAAGACTTTACTTTGTAGCACAATCATTTTTGAAATATTATAATCAAAACCACAGCAGCTTTAAGACCAGAGAACAGAGAAAAATTTATATCAGAAAACAAAGGAAAAACTTAGGTGAAAACCAAAGACTTTTAATTTCAAATCTGTATGACTCATTTTTGTTTGGGGTTGTGTTTGGCCATCAGTCATTTCCTTGGTTTCAGCTGATTTGCTTCTCTTGCAGTTGTGGCAAAACTGGAGTTCCCATAACAGTTTATATCAATGGCTAGACCACAGTCCCATTTCCAACAGATGCTGATACCAAACATGTTTTAAATATGAGTTTCTTTCCTTTTTTATTAGAAAAGCAGGAACTAGTGAATTGGCTAATGCTGTCTATAGCAGGCATTATTTTACAGGATCTCAACCTAGGCTGAAACTACTAGGTGGATATGCTTGTATTTTCACTCTTAGATATGTTTGATGTTGAGGACTGAATGATGAGGCTTTGATTTTTCATTGTTCCCATACTGGCAAATTATTTGTCCCCAGGGCTACTCTCCTTTCTGTGCTTTGTAAGGTGGAAAAGCACTCCTGGGATGCTTGAGGAGGGGAAAGAGCCAGTAGACCAATCAATATTAGCAAGTCTGCAAATGTTGCCTGCAAAGATCAGTTGGATGAGAAAAGGTCAGTCAGATAAAGAGAGAAACTTCTGGCATAAAAGTTTGCTCTGTGCTTCATTGTGTGTAATCACAAAGGCATGAGACGAGAGACTACCTTGTTTCTCACAGATAATTTATCCTACAGTGGTTAAGCACCATGGGATGAACAGCATCTTTGCTGTCGTTTATATACAGCATGGTTCAGAGAGAGCATGCAGGAGGGTGGAACATCTCTGTCTTTGCTGGAGAACTGCTTTAGCTGCACCTCCACGCAGAGGTAGCAGGAGGAATGCTTCATGCCCCAAGGGGAGAAATGATTACTGCTTGGAGGAAAAATGTTTAAAGGATTACTGCTTGGAGCACAGTTTGAGAGACAGGATTGTCTCTTAGATGTACTCAAACTGCAGGATGCTGGTGCAATATGTGGAAAAAAATATTCTAGTACTGGATTGAATCTAGTAGTAGTATGAGTTACTACTACTAGATTCAGGCACAAATACAGGTTGGGTGGAGAATGGCTGGAAAGCAGCCCAGAGGAGAAGGACTTGGGGCTGTTGGTTCATGAGAAACTCAACATGAACCGGCAATGTGTACTCACAGCCCAGAAAGCCAACCACATCCTGGGCTGCATCAAAAGAAATGTGGCCAACAGGTCGAGGAGGTGATTCTGCACCTCTACTCTGCTCTGATAAGACCCTACCTGGGACACTGTGTTCATCTTTGGAGTCCTCAGCACAAGAAGGACATGAACCTGTTGGAGCAAATCCAGAGAAGGATCATGAAGATGATGAGAGGGCTGGAGCACCTCTCCTATGAGCACAGGCTGAGAGAGTTGGGGTTGTTCAGCCTGGAGAAGAGAAGGCTCCGGGGGGACCTTATAGCAGCCTTTCAGTACCTGAAGGGGGGCTACAAGAGAGATGGGGAGGGACTCTTTATCAGGGAGTGGAGCAATAGGACGAGGGGTAACAGTTTTAAACTGAAAGAGGGGAGATTTAGATTAGATACTGGGAAGAAATTCTTTCCTGTGAGGGTGGTGAGACACTGGAACAGGTGTCTATAGGGACTCTAGAGTGACTAACTGTTTAGCTGATCATGTGCAATTTAGGAGTTTCCGTTAAAATAGAGTCCCATCTCAGAAATTTAGAAGGAACATAAGGTGCACTGATCCTGTGCTAGACTGAGACAGAAGATGGACAATTGGCTGATACAGCTTTTAAAAGTCTGTATAAACACTGGAAAAGAACAGGGTCAGAGCACTTCTGCTGGTGTTATTAGGGTTTTGAAGAGATTTCAGGGCTAAAATAAAAATTTGAGAGACTGGATTGGAGTTTCTTGTATCCCCATCCCTAATACCCACTGCAGCCCTTCAGGAACCCTTGCTCATTTCCATTCCCAGAGAGCAGTAAAAGAGGCGAGCTGTTAGGGAAACACACA
Organism: Tringa tobata; assembly: GCA_033628505.1. Taxonomy (NCBI): domain Eukaryota; kingdom Metazoa; phylum Chordata; class Aves; order Charadriiformes; family Scolopacidae; genus Tringa; species Tringa tobata. The sequence continues at coordinate 555,754 of JAHREE010000186.1, forward strand.
CAAAAAATAATCTACCGCCTTCTCTTGTTCTCTATAAAAGACTGAACATTAGTTCACAATCTTGAATATCTGTCAGCACATCATCTGTCTTGCTTGAGTATCAAGACACAGTTAGTGGGTAATAAATGCCCTCTAACTGAAAGAGAGGGAATACCCCGTGTACCAAATTGTCATAGAATTTTCTGCTTCATGCAACATTTTATTATGTTAAGTTAGTTTATATAGTTTTCATCAGAGGTTGTTTATTTAACCTCTGCCTCATGATATATTTGTCAACTCAATTACATATTCCATTAATTCTGTTTCAGCCAAAAAACATTAAAAATGGTATAAATCAAATTTTTATTTTCCCCTTTTTCATATATTTAATTACCTGCTCTCTTTTTTCACCTTTCCCCCAGGTTCCTTTATTCAGGTCTCACACATAGATTAGCTGATGAAGAAGGCTGGCTCCAAATCCATTTCACAGGTCCTTTGGGACATGCCAAGACCAACCATTTAAACCATGTTTTCTCCAGCTAAGTAACACAAGGTTAATTTTCATGGTTGTTCTTTGCTTGGATGTGTAGTGTGAGCTTTTCAGTGCCACCAAATCAAATACATGAACACCAGACCAGTGGTAGCAATACAATGACATTTCCACAATTTCACCAGGAAAAAAATAAAATAGCCCACGAAGACTTTTGGGAGAAGTCAGATGAACTCTAACACTATAATTGTGGTAAGTCAAGATTCAAACCTGGGTGAAACACTTCTGGCCTATAGTAAACCTAAAGTGGTGACCTCATGTGAAATGCAGCACAACCATAGAGTTTGTTGCCACGGAAAATTGTTCCACAAACATTTCAATGGCTTTTAAAAAGGAACTAATAACAGTGGCTATGTTACTGCAGAAGAGGAATTAAATTTGAGGTTTTGACTGCCTTCTCTTTTCATGTTTTGCAGGAGTATGGATGTTATACATATGGTACTAATTCGCTTGTAACATTAAATTAGACATTGTACTTCCCATGTGCCAGCCAAGCCCATCCCTCTGCTGGCTCCAGCCCACAATTGCAGTCCAGGCATGAGTCCTATCCCATCCCAATAAAGGTCTCGGTGGTGAAGCCATCTTTTGGTTAGACTCTCGGGGAGTTTCAGGTAGTAGAAAGGAGTGCTCAATGCCTTTCATTGCCTGTCATGCCAGACCAGAGGGTCTTATTTGATATTGAGCTGTGATGTACCTCATGGCTACAGATCATGATACCATTGATTAAGGGAAGACGTCTGAACCTCAAGCAATGCCAGACTTAATGAGATTACTTCCACATTGCCAGGATGAATGCCCTCAAGCTGTCTGAGGTTTTCCCTGAAACAGAAGATATTGTGCTTTTGGAGGGGGTGAGGGTTATTATTTGTTTGTTTGTGTGCTTGTTTTAACAAAAGACTAGAGCCAGTCAGATGATCCTGTGATCATGACACAGATCTCAGTTATACATTTTAGACTTTGAAGTTTGAGCCATATCAGTTTGTAAAATAGTTCTCCTCTTGCGCAGTATTTTGCCTGTGATGGTGAGCAGGAGTGGACAGTCAGAGAAGCTGCAGCTGCACACTTCAGCACCTCCCAATTAGGACATGCCATGATGTCATGAAACAGTTTGCCTTTGGCCCATTGTTTGTACCAGGCTGTCTCTGTACACCCAGAAATTTGCCTCTCTTTTCAGCTAATCTATGCTTTTGACATCCAGAATTTGCTGTGAAAATGAACAGAACAATTTTGTCCTGTGGAAAAAACCCCAAAAAGTTTATTTCTGTTTGTTAAACCTCCTATATAACAGTTTCATTGAGCGCTCTCATTTGTTTGTTTTGTGGGTGTAGTTATTTCCTAGTCACTTCTCTACCTCATTCTGATTTTCAGTCTTCTCTGCTTTAGTCTTCTTTTTCACCCAAAACTTCTATCAGCCAAGGGAAAATACATCAATATTACTTCTTAAAGTACAACAAGAGCTTTCATTTGCCTTTCTGTGGTCTTCCATAACCTTCAAGGTAGCTCTGGAGTAAAACCAGAAAACTTTAGATTTCCCTCCAGTGTCAAGGTAACAATTTTATTGCTTCTTTTAGTTTAAAAGATCTTTTCAACTTGACCTACCTGAAGGTGTGTTTGAATCTCTATAGATATTGATGCAATTCAGTGAAGTTACAGATCTTTTGTGTTAATAATATAACTATATTTTATATCTTGTCTTCTGTCACTTAAAATAATACTAATCTGAGATGAGCAGTTACATGTTGATTTTTTAAACTAATTGGCCATAAAACACTCCTATAATGAAACAAGCTTGAAACAATTATATTTTGTTTATTATTCTGGTTTTCACTAACACCGATATTCTAATGCATTGACTAGTATTGTGATTTTAACACTGAGAAATCAGAATAAAAAAAACACATTGATGCTTGAGCACCCACTTTTGTGCCCATTTCTATTAATTAAGAAGATAAATTTTTTTTGCATGAATTCGTTAAGAAATATTCAAAGTCTAAAGCATAAACTCAGTTAGCAAAATGACAGAGAAAGGTAGAACAAATAATTGTACTGAGAAAATACACAAAAAATCTTAGTCTAGAGCTTTCTGTGCATGCATATTTACTGATGAAAAAAAGTACATTCCACTGAAATAACTAAATATGCTGATTCCAGTGGCAGAGTACATCTCTTCTACCCCTGATGGCATCTTTCCAAGGCTGTTCAGTGACCAATTATTTCCCTCTCAAAAATACCACACGTGTTTCATAGCAAATAAATTTCTGCACTCAGGCAAAGCCAAGATAACAGTAAATATCACACTTCCAGGATAATTCTTGTGCCACATAATTGCTATCATCATTGCACAGAAATAATGCCAAAGGAAAACGATGATACTAACGCAGAACATAGCAGGAAGGCATGTGAATGACATCTTAACATGTGGCCTCAATTCTCTCTTGATTTAAATCTGTACTCAAAGCTCATAAAAGAGAAAAAAAAGAATAGAAGCAGAAACACACACACAAAAAACAGACTTAGAAGTAAAAAATACACATAAGGTGATTTTCTTCCAGATCTTCCACTACATCTTTTCTGTCTTATACGGAACTGAACATATTTACAAACAAAACCAGTAAACAATAAAATGCACCTAAATTAATGGATTAACAGTCAATTTTCAGTTAGAGAGCCTAAACAGCAGTAACAGAGAAAGGTGTCTGCTGTGTCAGAGATGGTAGACCTCCAGAGACACATCGTAAATATGTAACACTTGCGCCTAGATTCAGAAGTGATATACAGGCTCCCAGAAAAATCTCAGCATGTGAAAAGATTCATAGTTTCCTTCAACACCTAAATGAAAGCACACCTAGCAGAAACACTGCAAAATGAACGTGGAGTCAAACTATAACAATAAATGGAACAGGGAAAGCCTTTCTGAAATTTCTGGAGGGTTACTTTGTGGTGCTTGTCAGGCTCTGTAAGTGCTGGTGCCAGTGAAAAGACTGGCATTATGGAGGAGACAATCTGAAATCATCTACATGTCATATAATAAAGCTAAATTATGCAATGTTTTAGCCTGTGTATATGAAAAAGATACAAATTAGAGGAATTTAAACTTTTCACTTACTGCGTAGCTTGCTTATGTGTGCCAGAGAAGTAACTAGGATTTCAGTGTATGGCAAGACATGAAACAAAGAGGGTTTGTGTGTCCAGTGAAATCCTGATCACTGCGCACATCAGCATATTCTGAATGTGGCCAGTGCATGAAATCTGCAAGTGCCTGGAGATTCACAGCTTTCTTCACTTTCTTTTCTTCACTTACTTGTGAAGTACAGGGCCTGATCCTAGGCACAGTTATGATTATTGAAGGACTCCACAGAAAGTCATCAGTATGTAAAGGGTTGTGGTGTTTTTTTAAAAAAAGATGTAACTTTATGGAACCAAACAGAAAAGTTACTTTGTGTGATAAGTGCATTTTCCAAGAGAAATGTCACACTTATCCTTTTCCAAGGAGCAAGATGGGGTATTTGGGCATTGTTAACAGTTGTGGAAGAGCACTGTTTTAGAGCCAGAGGCTAGGAAACACAGACATATTATTTGTTTTGTGATTTTAGCCAGTGTGAGTTTTGTTAAGAAAGCCAACATAAGAGAACATTAATTATCACTCACACCCTGAAAGCATAGGGACTGACATTTGTGAGTTAAAGGCGAAAGTACATGGCTGCTTTTCCAGATACTTGGAGATCATACACTCAGTGCAAGTGCCATAAATCAGCTGAAAAATATATTGGCAAAACGGAGAAACCCAGATGAAATTATCACAGTCCAAGGCGTCCTGTTTGATGAGGAAGAATACATATGATTTATGGACATGCATAACTTTTGTCACGTTACAACTGGGCTGTTATCCTCTCAGCTGAATGGAGAGGCTGAGGGGAACGTGCAATCTGCAAAGCACATTCTGAAACAAGCCAACTTAAATTGTTCTGCAATAGAACAACTCCCATACGCAACCCAGACATTCATCCCAGCTCCACTGATGTGAGAGTCACTGTGGAGATGTCAAATGATGAGATGACAAGACTTAAACAGAGGCAAGCTGGCTGATAGAAGGTACCTTGACTGCCCTTTTAACCAAAAGGAAAGCTTTACTTAAATTTTGAAACAATAGCCAAGAGAGTTTGTCGGTACTTCTGTCATGTGAAAATAGTTCATTTGCTGCCATGCTCATTAGCATTAATGAGCTGCAGTTGAGTGTTTGGACAAGAGGAAATGTGAAGTACATGTATCACTTGTACCAGGAGATGACATAGAAGGATTCATTTTTCCAATCACACTGTTGCCTAGAGCCAAGGGTTCCTTTGGCATTGTGCTGTTCAATCCATTGCTTATGTTCATCTTTTATTGGCTTTAATCATAGTTTTGTGATTAGAACTAAGAAGATAATTAAGTTCCTAAGTATACAAGAGTTAAGAGACAAAACCAGCAACCAGGTGGGATTCATCTGACCTAATCTCAGCTGCAAGGCATCTAGATTCAGTCCTGGCTAGCATTTGTCTATAGTCAGTGGAAACAAATGCACTTCTAAAGAGAAAGTCAACTCGTTTATCTTAGGAACTTTTTTTATGACAGGATTGGTCCTCTTCTGGTAACATGTCTGTCTCTACATTGACTGTAAAGTAAACCTGGATGCCTGGACAAGATGCCTATGTTTTTGGACAGCTAAAAATCATTGTCTACCATCGCCCGTGTGGGTGAGTAGTTTTGTAGATTTCCATGAATGTTTATGTGTTGATGACAAGTAATTTTCTTTACTGTTGTGACTAAATAAATACATTAAAAAAAAAGGAGATCAGACAAGCCTGAAAAGTTTGGGAACTTATATGTAAATGAAATAATAATAGTAACCACACTACTAACACTTACTTGTTACTACTTCTCTATTTAAAACTATGGAAAATAACATGCAAAAAATCCCAAGGTTTGTTACTGTGTCTTCTGCCTGCATTCAGAATTCATAGGAATTTTGTTAAACTGTGAATTAAACGGTTTTCTTATAGACACATAGTAGGTATGGGTTAGTGAAAGTTGTGCTTGTGGAAAAGGAATGAAATATATCCGGTGTTCTGCACAGTACATCTGCTAAGAAATGCTCACAGTGAAAGTTTCTGTTACAGAGATGCTTTTGGAGAACACTGACATCTGCTTCCAGAAATCTGCCTTCTGATTTCCATCCAACTTATGCATCGTTCAAACCAACTAGGATGGTTTACTCCTGTTTTATCGTGTGCTACCGAAACTTGGTTTCAATACACTTTTTCATAGGAATTTCTTTCTCTGCCCACTGGAAACTAATCTTTCTCTATCTCTTCCCTTCCTAGAGAGTATTTAACTACAAGCTGGAGATTTCATGTCAGTGCCTAAAACGGATTGATTTAAAGAAAGCATAGAAAAGGGGTGGTAATGAACTGTTAGTAGTTTGAATTTCTCTGCAATGATGTTGTAAGTCCAGTACCACCATAAGTGGACTTTATGAGACATATTTTAGGTATTTCATGTAAGTAGGGTGATCACCAAACAGAAGGTGTTTGGCCCTCACACCAACAAAATTAGATACCTAAATTCCTTTTTCAGGCGTTGGAAGAGATTTTTAAATACCTAAGAAAAATATCCTGCCCTTCCAATTTAATACTATAAAGCACTTAAATTAGACAATCTGAATATGTGCTTTGGTATATGAATATATGCCTAACCAGTCAAAGCTGTGCAAAAAAAAGCTGTACCAGAGGCAAGAAATGAAATTGGATTTCCTGACTCTCCATTTCATTTCTTAACCAAAACTCTTTTTCCCAGTCAATAAACCGTGCTAATGCCATTATTTCAATACTAATAATTTAAGGCTGTATCAGGAACTCAGTCTTTTCTAATAAATATACAATATTAACCTGATACTACCTCACCTTTTAGACTAAAAACATAGTGTTCCTAAACATAAAGAGTCTGTCAGGAGCCAATAAGCTGTCTCAAAAGTCTGTAAAATGATCCTGGGGTACTTTGGAAGCCCTGTAGTTCTGTTAAATTAATTCTGTATGTGGTGATCAAAATTCAGTTTTTCTGAAATACAATGTACATTTTCTCACCCTGACATGCAAATAAATAATTATTTTGTTACATAGCAACATACAGTACTAAATCAGAGGAGGTTTTTTTTTCCTATTTTGGGATTTCTAGAAAGTGCTAGTCTTGATTTTTGCCGAAATATTATACTGTTGTATTTTAAGATGTATGGAGCTTTGAACCCAGCTTTCCTGTGTCTTGCACCTGGAAGATGATTTGAAATGGTAGTCTGCCACCAGACCAAGAAGTGTACTCCTTACAGCAAGTTGTACAACTGCCACAAGCTCACCAAGTAGAATTAGATTAATTAATTAGGAATTTCTGTTAGAAAATCAAGGTAAAAATAGAGAGTATGTGCGTAAAGTTACCAGTCTTATCTACCTTTAATAATCATGGATTAATTACAAGAATGAAATGGAAATGTGGTTTTTTTCCTCTCTTTTTCATTCCTTTGTTGGATTACTTAGTGCAGATTCAGAACAAAATATGAACTACACAAAATTGATACATAGATTCCGAGCCAAGGGCATTATCACAGCATAGTAAGTAAGTGAGTAAGTAAGTAAGTAGTGAGTAAAGAAGAGGACTTGGTTGATTCCATTAAAATATAGAAGCTTTTTCACTTGTAAAATACATGTCCAGCTAACAAACAACTTCCCAATCACTTTGGAGATTAAGTGGTCTCAAACCATTGTGGATTAGCTGTGATACTTGAGAATCTCCACTGAGTTTTTGATGTAATAGACCAAAATTCAAAAGTGGTTAACTCTTGTAATTTAAGAATTTTTCTTCTTAGAACATTGAAATGGAAAGCACAGAGCAGGTTAGTTAATTAAAACTAATGAAAATCTTGTAAAAATAATTGACAATAAAAAAAGAGGAAGGGAATTACTTTAGAAATGTCAACACACATTGAATAGCGGGAAAAGGCAAATATAGGCAGAATATCAGGGGGAAAAATTCCTGGCAGAGTGATCCACAGGAATGTGGGGAAGTGTCAGAAACCCCATTGCTCATGATATTTAAATCCAGACTTGACAAAGCACTAGAAACTGTTCTGTTGGGAACGATTTTATGTTAACTGGGGCATTGATTGGATGACTTAATAGATCTTTTTCATATCTGATTTCTATTAGCCTGTGATTCCCAGCTGCTTTTGCTTCCAAAGCCTCTTCCAGTCTTTGGGTTTCTTTGTTTAATATTGACTAATAATAGCACTTTAACCAGTGGCCCATTAACGCAACTTTTGTTTCTCTTAAGAAAATAATAAATTGGCAGGTGATTAAAGTTTTCCGCTTCTCATTGCTCTTAAAAAGGGTAAAGTAAAAATGTCTGCGAGTGTAGCTGAGACTCTATTGAAAGTTCCACCTGAGCTAATGTTTAACACAAGTCCTCCCATTTTGCAAGTAATGAAAGCAAAGGGTTCAGAAGTCTGAGAAGACTGACAGATAGATAGAAAGCGACTAGTTTTTTAGACTGTCTAATCACTGTAAATATGTTCTGATCAAAGTTTATTGCTACTTGGCCTTCTTTCTGTGCAAGAGTTTACTTATGTTTTGTAACTGACCTTTGCTTGAGCTAGTTGGCAGTGTTTCTTGCTGTGTTTGGTTCAGCTCTTTTCTGTTCATAGATGGCTGTTATTGAAATCCACTTGAAATGTAGCTTGAGGAACATGGTTATGACAGAGTTTATCTATTGAGGCTTTATACGTCAGCTGCTTTGTGTTTATGTTTTCTCAGTGAGGAAGCATTATCCCTGGGGTACCATAAACCTGCATGAAACAGAGGGAGAATGGGTTCATCTTGGCTATCTTCGGGTCCTCAAATGAGTACTGAAGTAGAGTGCAGCCCATTACATTTGCATTTGACTTCCAAATGCCCACCGAAATTCATGGATGTGCTAGAGGGCTTTGAGCTACAATTGCTGGAGGCTTTGAGAGAGCAAAAGAGGAAATTATCACTGTGAACCAGCCAGCCCTGTTTCTACAGTTTGATCTGGGCAGCTGCACTTCATCACTGTGAGGTAGACCCAGTGCAGACTGGTGAATTTGTGGTCAGTAAGATTATTTAGCATTATGTATAGACTGTGGAGAGAGTGCTCTTGCTGGAGCTCAGGTTCTCTGGTTTATGATCTAGTGGGAAAATCATCTTCCAAATATTAATATCTCAAAAACATTTTGATTAGGTTTAGTAATTCAGTCAGGGAACATCAGAAGTTTGAATGGGTTCTTATTTCACTGATTGAAATATATATTGAAAACAATATATATTTAACTTGCGTATCAGCAAGTTGAATCCCCTTGTCACCTGACTCCGTCAGCTTCCCTGATGAGTGAATGACTTCCACCTAGGATTAAATGTTTCCAGAACCGATAGTTTCAATGTCTTCTTTAACTTTCTGTTATGGGAAAGAGTTGGAAATTCAAAGATCATCTTGTAGAACCTAAAGGTAGTTAAATCACCCAATGTTAGCTATATACTCTGGGCACCAAGATTCCTTCTGCAATGACTGTTGAAAAATCACTGTTCCCAAGAGTTATGTAACCTCACACACCTTGGAAGTTTGTAACAGAAGACAAAAAAGGATAAAAAAGATTCCCTTGTATCAGGCATAAATATGAGTCCACACACTGAATTCCCAGTGAAATTTCTAGGATGTCTAGTGGAACTGAAACAAAATAAGATAAATCACCCTTGCGAAGTGTCTCTTTTTTTCCATAGACTTCTGAAGCAGAATAGATTCTTTGTTTACACAAAATACTTAAGCATGGTTAAAACTAGAGTTTAGTACTTTCATGTTAGTATTCCATTTTAAAATAAATTGTACCAAAAAACCCCCACAAACAAACGAACAAAAAGACAAAAAATAAATGCAGAAAACAACCAGAGAGAAGATATGAGATGATAATGCTATTCCTCATTCACTTCCTTGTGCAAGGTATTTTTTATGATGTAGTAGCAGAGTTAAATAAAGTCTTGAAATAACTGACTACATTTAATTTGAGTGTGCATTGAAAAGAGGTAAGTTTGAACACATTTAAATTGTGATCAAGATTCAGATTTTTCTCAAAACTTATTTCTGAATGGAAACTTTTGAAGCATGAATGTATGGTTACAGATGAATGAGTAAAGTACAGTGTAGAATGCAGTTAAAAATGAAGATTCAATACAAAATATTTGAAGGACATTTACACTGAAGAAATAGAAACAAACAACGTTATGACAGTACTGTACAGGGAGACAACCAACATTTGTCTCCAACAGGGAAACAAACATTTATAGGAAAGTGGAAGAGCTTAAAAAAAACATTTAAAAATATTTTTTATTGTATATCAGCTAAACCATATAAAAATACATTTTTGTGGGTGGTTGGAGTACCATTTTTATGGTATTTTAAACCTTTGTCTTAATTTATCTAATAACCTTGGACTGAGTCATTAAAGAATCTGCATTGTTCAGTAGGCCTCAAAATACCTCACTTCCTAACTGTGGTTTAGTTGTTGAATAGTAAACCATTATATAAACCCTCTGACTGTACAGAATTAGGGAATTAGGAGTAAACTCCAAGTCTTCTAAGCTTTTCTTAAAATCACCTGCTACAAGGTTTAGCAATCCAGGAAACCAAATCAGAACCTGGGGCCAATGTCATGCCCTCCAGAGTTCCCTGCCAGCGTATGGAACCTGCATGCTGCAACCAGGGCACAACCTTTGTGATTTAGTAGTTCTAATATGCTTATTTGTGTCAGGTCTTGAAAAGAGGAAATCAGCTTTAAAGGACCTGGTTACAAATTGCACGTAACAGGCAATAGGCTCTGCATAAATTACTGGTTTCCTCAGGGAGAAGGTGATAAGTGCACAGATCACAAAGCGCATCGGAGAGAAGATAATTATTTCACATCTTAGGAACATGTAGAAATGGCTGGAAACACTGATGTAAAAAGTGGCACAATATTTCTAAATTTACAGCATCATCATCCCACAGTGCACCCCCACGTGTTCTATTTCTCATTTGCTTGCAGTTTAGATCCTGTATAAAAAAGTAAGACAGAGGCTTCCCATTTAAATCAGACAACAGACAAATAGTTATTAAACAGGAGAAAGACCTGAAAGAGACATATTTCCAAAGCAGGAACAAAAGGATACATTCTTGGTACATCCATTTTTTTGGGGTCTAGAATCAAGGGAAACAACATCAATGAATGCCATGAACTTTAGGAAAAAAACCACAAAAGTTTATGGACAGTGCTTTTAGCTCTGAACTAACAAAAGAAACAGCAGGAAAACCTGTCCTCTGGCCTGAAAACCACCTGTGATAGTCTGGTTGCTTCTATATTTCTCAACTTTCCTACCCTCCAGGACTGGGCAGCTGACTCCAGCTATTTAATGGGACAGGTTTGCTCTCACTCTGAAGCCATGCCTGGGAATCATCCAGGAGAGTGTTAATTGGTGCCGTTCCCTGTGCGTGCAAAGGACCAGTCCTCCTATTAAATAGGGGTGAGTTTCCATGTCTTAAAAGTGTTTGATTTAGTACTAAAAGTGAGTGCAAGCTGCTTGGGCTGCCAGCCTGTGCTGAAATCACAACCCTACAACTCCTGTGCCGGGCAGCTAAAGCCAAGCACGAGCATTGCTCACGTTTCTGCAGTCACTGCTTCTCGTCCCATATGGACACGCTGCCATAAGGGAAGCATAATTTCTTGCTCCCTTCCCTAGCCTTTGGCTCAGTTTGTGTACAAGTTGGGTGGGATCCTCTCACTTAGACATCTGTGTGTCAACATTTCCATCTGACACCATTTATACTTGGTAGGGACAAACAGACAGTTTGGCTCGCCATTCTAGCCTCTCCGAGAAGTCTGTGTTAGGATAAGATCAGTCACTCACACACACACCCAGGAAGCACCTATTTCTCCCCAAAGGGAGTCTCCAGTGATAAGGTCAGATGCAGAAGTTTGGATTTTAAACACATCTGTTTGAGCAGATCAGTTTCCCCTTTCCTGCTTCCTTCTTAATTTGCACCCTTTTACCTCCACCACCCTCGAATCTCATTGCAGCAACCGAGAGAGCACACAGGATTGCAGCCAGTGTGTAAAAAAGCTGAGAGACAGTTAACTGCTAAAAACCCAACCCTGTCATAGCTGTCTGTGCCTGTTAAACTTGCAATGTTGCCAATGTGAACTGTAGCTTTATGGGGGGATGTACATCCTCTTTGCCCTTTTACATTGGTTCATCCAAACTTTATCTATAACTCTGTTACATAGATTTAGAAGTGGAAAAACAAACGTCTACCATCTGCTCCATGTTATTTATGATGATTTCTCCAATTAGGTCCAATTAACTTGCTGTCAATGATTAAATGTAATGGGTAATAATAACTTGACTTCATCATTACCACCAGTATTATTAGCTCATTGATTGCAATAATTTCAAAAATTACCCATCAGAATAAAATATGTTTAGCACCTGGTTTGTCTGTTTAGGAACATCTGCTATAAATGTGTGATATATGTGGTATTTAATGTCTCTTGATGTGAAAAGGAAGCATATAATCCATACTTTGAGAGTCGGTGCTGGCACAAATTTATCGCAAGACAATGAGAGGATCAAATAAAAATCAGTTCAGAATTTATTGCTGGACTCACAGAACTGTCAAAACAGGAATGGAGCTATCGTATATTTACCAGCCTGAATTTTTATGCCTAGCAAGGAGATAGTTCTGCTCTGATGATCTGAATTTATGTGCCTATGTCACACTATAGCCTGTGCTCGTGGATGAATTGAGAGTGCGTGTGTAGGTTGCTGGATACCCAGCCTACCTTCGGCAGACTTTGGCTTGCTGCTTGCGAGAGAGATGCTTTTATCCAAATCCATGGGCCTAGATTGTTTGGCCTTACTTGGAGTCTTGCATAAAAGCTTTGCAGTGATGGGCTGCATTTTCTTAAACATGGCACGCAGCAAGTTAAGGCACAGTCTTCATTTCCCTGCCTGCCTCACAATGGCACTTCTCTCTCAGTATGCTCCTGCTCCAAGCGAAAAGATATCTATTTGTCCATGGTGGACTGTAGTTGCCATCTCCTAAATTTGTCATGTGTTTTAGGTCAAGTGTCTTTCTGTCATGCAATTCTGTTTTCCCTGTAACCATATGGAAATGCCATGGAATAAGTGCTGTCTGGAATGGCTCACAACAGAGTCTGTTCAGACAGCTAATGATTCCCAAATCTTTATGTGTGCCAGCTAGTTCCCCTTCCTGCAATTTTTTTCTTCAGCATCATGAATGTTAATTCTCCTAATTCTCCTCTGATTTACATCCTCAGTGGGAATAAGGGGTTGCTTAGAAGAGCAAACTTGGGCCTTAATTATAATTGGAATTATCCTAACCACCCCCTCAGAAATGCTCAAGATCAATATTTTATTTTCACAAGCACCTAAAAAACAATTCTCAATTTGTGATTTCTGAAAACTGAAAAATTTGGAGAAAAACTAATAAAATGTCTGGCTGTTATTTATACACTGAATGTCTGCTTACTGGCTTGCCAGATCTGAGAAACATTAATTCTGGTGGTGTATTTCTGACTTGTGCCACACTTTTTTTTACCTAACCCAGTCTCGGAAAAACAAACAAAGCTTTGGCTGATCTTGCCCCTTTTCTAACATTTCATTCCCAATTTTCCCTATTTTGCCATCTGGAATGTAAATTAAAGGGTTTTTCCTTAAAAAAAAAATAATCCAACACATCATGTCTTATCAAATTTTCATTATTTGGCTATTTAACAAAATGCAGAATGGTAAGCTAATGCTTACTCACTGTGATTATTTCATTGGATATTTGGCATTAAGTCTTCAGGAAATTTAGTAGTCTAGCCTTTAAACCTCTGATCTTTTTCCATTGGTTGTTCCTAAGAACTGTTGAACTATCAGAAGCCAAACAGCTTCATGGATATTATTTGACAGCTTGCTTTAACGTAAAAATGCGAAAAGTTTCCCACCCAAAGTCCTGCTTAGTCTCTGTCTCCAAAGTCCCACACTCTGGAGAGGGTGGTAGGCGTTTTCTTCCATATAATATGAATGGGAAAGCCAACTAGAAGTCTTCCAGCAGTTTCCCAGCTCAGCCATTCTTGCTTCCCAGTATTTTGCACTGCCCATCCCTAGCTGTAAATGTCAGGCCAGATTTTCACTTGCAGCTTTGTTGATTTACAGCAGATGAGAAAGATACCCCATGTATTTTAAGTATGCAAAAACATTGCTAGATTTGTTCTGCTGCTGTGTTGTCTTCCCTTTGTAAAATAAAGAATCTTTCAAAAATACTTGATTTCAAAAATCAAACTACAGAAGGAGGAAAGAAGCTTATCTCAATGCAATGCTCATCATCCTCATCCTCCACTGTTACTGTTTGACTGCAGTGGCTGACCCAGACCAAATTCAGGTGCCTCAGAAATGAAGTCTTTCATTAAGCTAGACAAAATGTAGGCTGTTTTTTTCTGGAAATGCAGAAAGCCGGTTACAATGTTATTAGATTGTATCCAGAAGATGATCAAAAAACTCTAAATTACTGTCCAAATTTTGGATTAGATGTTTTATTGTTTGTGAAAAGTGCCTTGTCTGTACGTGTTGTTCTGGGATTTGTCTGATAGGTTTTGGAAGAATTTCTAATCAAAATCAATCTGAGACAATCACAGTATTTTACTTGGGTTTTTTTCCACAGTGCTGAGTTTAGTGTATCCTAATATGAGTAAGGTCCAAGCCCTGTAATACTACAGCTCAGAGGAATACTTCCTGCAGGATCTGGTAATGTGCCACCTCCTCTTACCGAGGTTGGATACCATTGTACTCCTTAGGAGACGTGGTTCAGCCAGGGAACCTGAACTTCCTGTCAAAAGGAGAAGGCTACAAAACTAGGGTGGTTTTTGTTTTGTTTTGTTTTGGTTTTTTTCTGATATGTCACAACAGAACTTTTACAAGCAAAAATTACTAGTTTTCTTAAAAAAAATTTAGATTTACGTTTTTTGTTTTCTATGAACATAGGAGATCCAGCCAGCTCTTATCATGCTAAAACAAATCTGTTCTGTGTATTGAGAAAAACTTGCCCTGTCTTCCTCCTGTAAGCCTGAGCAATTTTTAGTGACTGAGGAGCCTCATTGTGAAGGAGCATTCATTGAATCCTTTTCCTTAGACATCTAAATTGAAATCTCTAAACCTGTGGCTAAATCCCACCCACCCTCAGGGAGCCTGGGGGTAAGTTCTAAAGCTCAGATTCATCACACAGTTTAGGGCACTGATTTAAGCTATGCAAGATGGCTACCTAATCACCCTATGCTGACATGTCCAGGGAAAAAATAATTGCATCTGAGATCTCTGGCAATGCATCTGTCTTTCATATTGCTAAAGCAGCTACTTTTCTATTATCAGCCTGTAGATGTGAGTGTGCTCCCAATGAAGATGTCTCAGCTACTTAAAGCTAGGTGGGATGGATCTGGAGCAGTGTACAGGAAACTGAATTGCCCCATGCAATATATCACAGCCCAGATTTTTATTTGTTAAAAGTCAGTACACCCAGCTGAAGTCAATGGAGCTACTTTAGTTTATGTCTGGTCCTATGGACACTGCAGTAATGGAAGCAAGGCTTTTGTTTTCAAGAAATATTTTTGTCTGAGATTGATTTATGAAATAGAGATAAACACACAATGTTTAAAAAGAAAAAAAACAACACACAACTACCATTTTGCTCTCAAAAATCTTCAGCTGTATAGGTTAATAAATACCAAATACAGTTCATTGGTGGTGAATGTAAATTAATACTTAGGGGCAAATAACCAATTTGGATAGTTTGTGCTCCCTCTATTAACCCGTCTGCACTGTGGAACAAGGGAAAAACATAGGGATTATACAGAAAAATATTGATAAAATCAACACTGCACACAGCTGCATTTTGGGAGACAGAACTTGCATTAAAAAGTTATGATAAGTACTTACAGTTTGTATTCCTTCAAGGATAAACACGGAAAACAGATGCTAAGGGAGACATTTCATATAGCAACTGAAAGACACATCTTTCTTCATTAGGAGTCATAATGCATCTGTTTGGAAAATCTGCTTTTCAAACAGCTTTTTAGGCCTAGATTTCCTCTCCTATTGGTCTAATTGCTCCTTTAAACCCTCATCCTGTTTCACTGCAGTATATGAAAAGAGTTTCCATCTACTTTCTGCTGGGAGATCTGGGCTTGTACTCTGTTGGGAAATTTGGGCCTGTGAACTCTGTCAAGTCCTGTTTCCCGATGTGCCAGTCATAACGCTGGAGAGTGATGCTGGAGGCAAGCTGGTGAACAGCTAGAAATGGTGTCCTGCGGGGAACAGACCCATTCCTAAAATCTGCCAGAGAAACTAGTGCATGCCAATGGGACCAGTTACTCAAATAACCCAGTTGGGAAGATTTCTCTCAGTGACAGCTTAATTCCGTGTCACCTGGTGGCACAGGTCTTCCCTAGGATGTCTTGTCCCTGCCTGAGAAACAGCACAGGGCATTAAACCTGTTGTGTGTTTCCTTTTGTCCAGTCCTAGCTAACACATCATTATTCCAGTAACAAACTTGATGATGGCCCAGCAGAAAGACGTCAAGTGTATCTCGAGACATATCAACACCCAAGTCTTGTCAAAAGTTTTATAACCTGGTACAGTTCATGAAGTACTTGTGATTCACAGCAAACAAGGACTCCTTCTGTACTTAATATGCCACACATATTTCCTTCTGAAGAAGAATACTTTGTCCTTCTATAGATTTTCCCATCCCACATTTTCACAGGAATTCACAACTTTAATACCTTTAACCTCATAAAATGTGCTGGTTTTACTATCTCTGTTTAACAGAAGGGAAAACTGAAACAGAGGCAGTAGAAGAACGTGCTCACTGGCACAAGGTGTCTGTAGAAGTCCTAGGAACAGAGACCAAGTCCCCTGACTTTTCAGTCTTCCTCAAAGCCACCCCTGGATTTTAAGCTAGAGAGTTCTAGTGTTTTTATACACTGTAAGCTTCTCAGAAGAATCCCATGAATGATCATTGATGACTGTTTTGTAGACTTCCTATTTAAGGGTCCCAGTCCTTACTGAAACCCCGTTGTATTCAACATAAAGACACAGATAGGAATTATTTCCATTCCAAAGATTATAATGTCTAGTACTAAACAAGCTTCAGTTGGGGAAAATCAGAGTGGATGAACAGAAGACATAAAAGCAAGTCTGCATGACTATATACATTTGGAATTTCTCACGAAAATCGGTTCATATTTTAAAATCACTAAAAGTAAATGGTATAATGCATAAAGAAACCCAAGTGTACACTCTCAAAATTCACTTTATATTGAATACTATTTATAGTAGCTTTACTCTGATAGTTTATTACATCTATTTTACATATGAGAGGACCCGAACTGACTTCTCAGTAATTCCAATTGGAACCCTATTCTAATTTAAGAAGATCCCAACCTTTCTTTCTTATTCTTAAATGGCATTTCTGTCCAGCATGCATGTGACCTACTGCCTCATATTGTGTTTTATACATTCTAGTGTATGACTGAGTGTTGCTATGCACAGCCATTAGATTCCCTTTCTCTTATCACAAGGATCTTGTCTACAAAGCAACTCCAGCAGATCACATCTATTTATTACTGGCATTTATAGTTAGTTAAACACAACCTGCTGGATTCCACACTGCTTGCACTTAATCAAACCACTTTCCCAGGTGTTCTTCCTACTGCATAGTTTAAAGTTTCCAAGATTTCCCTTCAACAGATGTTAAACTCACTGTTCTCTAGTTTCTTGGTCTTTAATCTCTTGACCCCTTTTTAAACTAATGGAGTTGTATTTGCCACTTCCTAATCCTCAGGAATCTCCTTCATTTTTAAGAATGTCGGTTAATTTCATGCCTTTTACTAATGCTTGTGAAATCATGTTATTTGGACCTGGGGCTATATCTACCATAAATGCACTCAATTTTTCCTTTTCTAATTAGAAATTTTGCTTTTAACTTCAGACTGTCTTCCTTTTGCCTCTGGAAAATTGATCCATTGTTTAGTCAGAGTATTGTTCCACCTTCTTATTCTAAGACAAAAAGAAAGTAACTGTTTAACAGGTCTTTTTATTCCCTTGTGCCTCAAATGGTAAGCTTTACTTGCAGAGAGGAAAATGAAGCTGCAGAAGGAAAGGCAGTTCCCATACATTTTGCTACCCTCAGTGGGACTTGAACGTTTCCAACATTACTCTAAAAATGTGAAGCCATATCAAAAAAACCCTCAGTCTGATTTAAAACTGAGAGATAGCCAGCAGTTAAGAGCAGTTGGGTAACGCATCAAATAAATAGTCTTGCTGCTTTTCTTGGGTTTCCTTTCTTCCAATAAGATCTTAGCAAAGAAGCCTTTTAGTAGTCATAGACCAAATCAAGTGCTCTGTTGAATTGAAGCCCACGTGTGCTGGAGGGAAATGTGCTGGTATATTTTCTTTGATAATTGAAACACTTTCTAGACCACCCTCACCTTCAGACAATCATGAAGAATGTCTTTGAGCATTTTGAGACTGAGGTTTTCCCAGATTGTCGAAAGGGGAGTTAAAAAATATACATTAACAAGTGCCAAGAAGAGTATTTTGACTTTTTGTTGAGAACTGTAAAACCTTTTCCCACTGTCAGTTTTCTCTTGGTACTTTAAAATCTTTTTCCCTAGTTACAAAGTGTTTCTGACCTTATTCCTTGGAATCCCATCTCCTCATAAGCAATATTAGGTAGCCCTAAGGGTTACATTTGCAGAAGCAGTCCATACTTAATCTGATATGAATCATATCTTTTGGCTTCAACTGCAAAATTCTCAATACCTTTGAAATTAAGCTCTCTCAGATGTGACCCACTCCTTTTCTGAAGGCTCTATTCATGTGGTGTTTCACTGGAGTAAGTTTGGACTCCCATGCATGTTCTGGACAATACAGAGATTTGAAAATTAAGAACTAATTGTCTTCCCAGGTGTGCTGGGAATTTCATAGGATCTAAACTGAGTAATGATAATTTTTTATCTAAGACCAAAACTATATTGAAACTTAATTTGTGGTGAACTTGTCTGATTCCCTCGTCATTATGGACAAAGTAAGGACTGATATCTAAGTTCAATTGGAATTACTTGCTTTCTAGAATTACGAAGCATGGGAAATCTAAAAAGCATGAGGATTCAAGAGATGTTGATGGACTCTATTCTGTTCAAAACTCCCAGAGCAACAAAGGTCTTTAAATATAATGTAGGTCATGAAGTTTTTGTTTTCAAGCGCTGTCACAGGAGAACTTGGTGACATTGCATATGGAAAAATAAATGACAAATTTTATTGCTAGTCTTAGAAGTCCAGAAATTTCATCTTTAAAGGTATATTTTGCATTGAAGAAGAACCTTAGAAAGGAAGAAAGTGTGCAGAAAATCAAAAGGCACATTTTATATATGCTTTGTTTAGTCTACCTGCTGAATTTCTACAATGACAGAAGAATCCCCAATTCCTCCAATAGGCATACAGTATACTTACTAGACTGAATCAATTACAAACTTCACCAAGAAAACTACATGCTCAAAAAATCTAAAATAAAGTTTAATAACCTGAAGAATTTTCAGTCCAAAAGATTATATTGGTAACTGAAAACGAGGACCACCAAGCAGATGTTATCACTGTAATATTTTACCAAGAGGTTATGAACATCCTTTGGATAAAATGGAACAAGGAACTGGATAAATCTGGTGTGTGTTATCTGCGGTTTCATTTTGAAAGGGTTTGCTCTCCTGTCATGAATGAAAAAAAGGAGGATTGGGAGGCAGCTACATTATAAAGGCAGTAGGAGAAAAGAAAAGGGGGAAAAAAAAAGGCAAAGAGAAGCTTAAACCATGGACTAGAGACAAATTGTGAAGTCACTGATAAGATTTCCACAAAAATTTTATCTGAGCTATCTAAAATATTGACATTCATTATGTCTTCTGCAAAATGCAAAGTATCCAGGTATATGTTTAACTAGAGTTCAGATTTCTTTCAAAAACCATTTCTGTGAACTACTCCTCACCATATTTGTCTGTATCGAAAACCAGAAATTCTAGGTACATTTAGTACCTACAAACAACACCTTGAGCTCTTACTTTTTGGTTTCCAGTGTTGCTCTGAGTTTTCGTTTTTCGTCACCACAAAAATGAGACAATATAAGGCAACATCTTCAGATATCATCTTGACCAGTCTATATATAGACAATATATGGTCTATATATATAGTCTATATATATAGGCCATAGTCTATATAGGCCATATATGGTCTATATATGACCATTAACACCATTTATTTAAAAAGTATTACCATTTACTGTCTGAAGACTGAATGAATGCGATTAATTTTGTATTTCACAGCTATAGCTCATATTGTTGCAATAAATAGTCCTTCATTATTTTCATTAACATTATTCCACTCTTCTAATTAGTATTTACACGATTAGTGGAATTTTCACAGGCTTGGTTTAATTAAAGGCAAAGGTGTCAGAATACAACATTCAAACTGTTTAAGTGATCTGACATTGAATTTCCATTTTCAGAACAGATTTAGGCACTGAAACATTATAATAGATAATATCTTAACTGTTATGCATAATTTTTGAAAATGGAATGTAAATTAAGTACTTTTGAATCCCTTTATGTAGCTCCATGGAGTTCAGAGTCTAGAAACTGTTTTGTCATTACCTTTTCACATTTGTTTTCTCTTGAAAATACTGTAAAAATGTTCTTGTTGTAATAGCCATATGCAAATGCACCCATCTTTTTATCAACTTTACTTTGTGCTGGTGTCTCCTGTCACCCTCCCACTCACCTTCCTTATTTCTTGTCACATCTCTGAACCCCATAGACCATCCGGATTTAACTAGCTCTCTGCAGCTCCCCGCAGAATGCATTCCTCTGTCAGCACATATGCTTCTCATTCACCAATATTGTTATGCATTCGATTTTTCCCCCCTCTGTTTTTACTGCCACTACCTTGTTGGCATTGTAAAAAGAGAATACCTTTAATGGGCCCTGAACCACTGTCATTACACACTCCAGACAGCAACCCAGGGTGCAACCGGCATCTCACCACAAGTAGGAAATGAGAAATTCTGGGCTATAATGAGAGCTATTGAATTTTTTTACAGCAGCTTAACATAGGCTATTTAGCTCAGGTGTTTCAGTAATGGTAACGCACATGGAAAAAGCAGTGCTCTAGGCCCTTGAGCTTTTTCATCTTTCTCCCACCTCAACATGTGAATCAATGTAATTCTCATGAAGGAGTTGCAGTAGCCCTGGCAAGATATGATTTCAAGTGCTTGCTGTATACCTATTCCTGTTATTACTTGTGTATCTTTAGTAGCTGCTTGATTCTAGGATTTTCCTTGGTACCAAGGTCCATTTCCCAATGGAACCCATAGTAGGTGCATTGTTCTTAGACAGTCTTCTCTGGAGCAAGCATCCTTTTCTTCCAAATGTTTTCAAATGATATTTTAGAAGTGCTTTAACTTTTTCCCTTAATAAATAGAAGTAAACCCTTTCTATGTGAACTTTTACTTTGTAGAAGGGACAGCCAACTCACCCTTTGGATTCTGCAGCCATGTAACCTTTTGCAGCACAGCTGCAAAACCTGAAGGACTCGAGAATGTGAGGAGAAAGCCAGTCTGGGCCCCTCTGGCTTCAGCATAGCTAGGATTTCACCCCATGTGCCCTGAAACTAGAGGTCATGGCCAAAGTCTGCAATATGAGACTGGGATGAGGTCACTAATCTAATCATGACCTAAGCTTATGCTGGAATTCCTGACTTTGGAGAGACAGATGCAAAAGAAACCAGATTTGGGGGCCCTAATAAACCAATTAAATGCATCACAGTGGTGCCCTCATTCACGAGATTTTTATATTCATTCAAACTGTCTTCCTAGGAAGATTCAATAAAGATGCTGGTCTCTTCTGACTCAAAACTGCCAGGAAAAGAGTACGTCTTTGTTCAATGACATTGAACTTCCATTGAAAGTTTTTTAGGACAACAGTTATCTCCTTCAATATAATTTTATATCCTTTAGCCATATGGAACTCTGCTTTCTTCTAGGGTCTTTGGGATCAGGAAAATATTCAGTATGAAAAACAAGAGTTGGTTCAACACTGAGAAAAACATCAAAATCTGTTCATAATTTAAAGCCATCCAAGGAAAGAACCATCTCTTTTCTTACTTGTGTCTGCTGTTACTATCCTGTCACCGTTTATGAATTTAGAGATACTTGCATAAGCCGTGAGGCTGTGGACATTCATTTGCAGAATAATATTTTTACCCTAAAAAATTATAAAAATATAAACAGTTTCGTACCTGAGGCTTTAGGTGATCTTCCTCCCACCCCTACTTCTCTTGTGGAGGAGGTATTAATGAAAGCTTTGATGTTATCGCAAGTACTGCTGGAATGTACCCAGTGATGCTGGGAATGGGCAGAGCGTAGGAAAACAAAGAGAACAGCAGATCCTTTACTGTCACCGATGCACAGTCTGGGGGGTTGTTTGTAAAACTGCATCAGATGAAAATGCTGTGGTTTTCTTTTGTCTTTGTTTTTTTGTTTGATTTTTTTTTTAGAGAAAAAACACAAACAATCTCTGGTGTATATTTAAATACAATTCTGCACAAAGCCTTAGTATTAGTTCTTTTCAGTATCAAAAAATTACTAATTCTGGCATACTTTCAGAATACACAAGCACTGTGGTGAAGAGTGTAATAGAAATGCTTACAACCAACCAAGTAAATAAATACAGAGGTACAGGAATTCCCATCTCCTGACACAGGGAAAATCAAGCCTTCTGGAAAATTTTGTGATATATACTGAAAATTGTCTATGAACTCATGTAATATTCCACCGTGAACCTTTTCTGGCCTTTTAGTTAACAATATGATGTGACGCTGAGTAAAAAGTGTACATTTTTTCTAATATAGCAAAGAACACTCATCCAATTAAAGCACTTCATAATCTTCATGGGGCCTGTAATTTCTGAATATATCTATTATTACTTAATGTCAACAAAAGTGTCTTTAAATACAAAAGCACATTTTTTGGTCCTGAGAAAGCAGATTTGTTTTAAGACCATTGAAATGCACAATGAAGAGAAGAAGAAGCGATATCTCCACCGGACTCCTTATTTTCGACATCTGGTTGTGGTCCGTTGGGAGAAATGTAAGTAACAGTTTACCACATGGATTACAAATGTGCTGAATTGCAAGAATGAATATTAAATGAAAATATCCATAGCACCTGCAGCTTGTCCGGGAGAATTCCCCTTGTGTGTTGTGGGTGGGTTTTCTGAAAAACCCCTAGTGAGATGCGAACTGCAACTGCAGCTGCTTGTAGTAGCAGCTTGTCTAGTGTTACTGAAGAGTTTGCAGATTCTGTTCCCTTCAATGAATCAACATTGATCAGGGCTGCCAACAGGCTAAAAAAAGAAAGGGAGGGAGCAGGAGGAGGGTTGCAGGGGAAGGATTATGATCATTAGCATTATTCCCCCAGGTTTTGGATGATCAGGAAAAATTTAAAAATAGTGATTAAGAAAAAGAAAAAGAAAAAGGAAAGGCAAGCAAAAGGCATGATGAAATATAAAGCCGGTTTGATGTATCTGGGTGAGAAAGCAGTGTTTACTTTGTCAAAAGGTCAGGCCTGCTTTTTTCGCAATAGAAACCCTGCAATTGTGTATTTTGCTGACTTCATATACATTCTGTATATACGGAGTACTGTACGCATGTGACACTTGGCTAGATTTCAGATGCTGTGTTAGAGGGGATTAAAGAGTGGAGAATGTTTCTCCCATAGCATTACCTTTTTTATTTTAAAGAGACTGAGTTAATTCTACGTGAACATGCCTTGAAAACAGAGCGGCTCATTAGTAAATGTCGAACTCCCCATTTTCATTTCACCCTCCAAAGAAATGGTGAAGAACAGTCTCTGCACGTTCCACATCTTTTTGCCTGTCCTCTCTGAAGAGCACTTGCACGTTTAGGCATAGCAAAGTAGAAATCAAAGGCAGATCAATGCTGGCAGCACTAAAAGGGAATTGCTAGCCTTTCCTTTGGGTTTTATAATGTCAAGATGATAAAAAATATGAACGTCAAGTGGTACTTAATTATTTTTTTTTCTGTAAGAAAAAAAATTAATATTTTTAGCTGTGAGAGGCTGCCAACTTATTCTGTTCTGGAATTGGTGTAGGATCTTGCTACTATTACAGAAAAATGAAAAGATTTACACACATTTCTTTGTATCTCTTTGATACAAGAGGTCCGCAAGGAAACCCCAAGTTGCACAGGGATTAGAAGAGAGCCACATGGCAAACACTTTTTACCCTGAGACATCCTTGGTGGGTGACTACCTGCAATGGTAGGTTTCCTCGGAGGTGGTACTTCTACCTTTGGTTCTAGCCTGTTGTACAAATATTTGGAGCATGTCTAAAGAAACCCATTGAATAAAACTTCCCCATATGCGGCTCCAGGTTTTGCATCCCTCAATTTTATATCCCTGTAAACCACGGTCTGATGCTGACAGACAGGACATGGAAAATACCAGCTCAGTAGTGGAGAGCCCAGCTGGGTGCCGGTCAGCGTGTGTCCTGCTTTGCTCATGTGAACATTAAAGTCCACATCCCAAAGAGGAGGAGTGAGTGAATCAGAAGAGGGAGCTCTAGCTGTGCTAATGAGGCCAGAGAGGGGACTTGTGTTGGAATATACCCAAACTAGGAAGAGACAGCTCTTCCTCTGTTTTTCATGAAGGAGAAGGAGTTATATTCCTTTCTGCCCCCCTGCAAGTCCATGTTTTCATCCTAGTTTAATAGGTCCCAACAGACTCTCCAGCAACCTATTGTGCTGTGCTTCTTGTCTCCTCCCTCACTCTTCTTTCCCTTCCAGGCAAACCCCAGGCATCCCACCAGCAAAGACTTCAGCTCTCCAGGAGTCTCTGATGGGGAGACTTGATTCATTTTGTTTGAAACACTTGCATGAGTTTAGTTTCTAAACCTATTGTGCAATATTGTATTAATCTACACAGGAGGACTTCTACGTAATGGTCTTCAGAGACACGGCAGATCTTGGGATAATATTTTTAAAGGTATCATAACTGTAAAGGTTCCCAAATAAGGGATAAATATGGTCTGTCACTTACAGTGGAGTGAAACGTGGGAGATAAAAAGAGTTTCCTATCCTGTGTGGCCTTTTGTAAGCGGTTCCTTCCTTACCACTCTTTTCCCTCCAGGATGAATGAAGGTTCAACAGAAGTAAACAAGTACGATGTTGCTTCTGAGTCTCACTGACCTGACCTGGACACTGACATTGAGAGGCACAACAGAGGAGACTGCATCAAGGATCAAGTGCTGTTGTCTGCTTGGAAGCTTTGGGAGGTATTTCGTGTGTGGTCCTTGGGGAAGGGCCATTGTGCCCTGTCCCAGTCCTGTTAAGTGTTGTGTTTGAAGGGATATGCAGAGGCCTTAAAAATACGCCAAGTTGACAGTATGGTAGTGTTTTCTGTGTTCCATGAATCATTTGTGTAACATTTTACAGGCAAAATTATTTTCTGGAGATTTGGATAAACTGCTGTATTATGTACTAGACAGAAACAGTTTAAGAAACAAGGAAATGTGCCTGCATCCTTAAGTTCTCTTGTACAAAGGCTCCTGGGTTTTGACAAGGAGCAGGTGTTCTCCACACTGCTTACAGTCCTTTTTGCTACTGATTATTGTGTCATTAGAAATGGAATTAATCATAATTTTTAGCCCATTGTGAGTCATACAAAAGTTAATAAAAAGCTGAACTAATCAACACTGGACGTGTTTCAGCTTTCTCTGGAGGAAATAAGTAACTTTGATTTTACATACCCTTCTAGCAGATGCAGGCATGCAGTCATCCAAAGCATACAGAGGATGCTGCTGCTCTGCAGGGATGTAGGCAAATGCAGTGACCAAGAGAGATCTGCCAAGGGGTCTGTCATATGGCATAGACTGAGTTGTGCTGGGCAGGGCTGATCAAAGAGAGATCTTAATTGACAAGAGAGCTCCAATATGAAAGAGTTAGAAAGCAACTAGTGTCGGAATACTTTACGGTTGTCTCTAAAGGTCTTCAGAATCAGGAGCTGCAGCCTCAGTGCTGGTTGTATAGGGAGTATCAATACACATGTATAGTGATTTAATGCTCTAGTGTGTGGACTATATGGGCGTGCAGCTAATCCAGACAAAGCAGACCAAAAGACTGAACTGATGTTTGAAAAAGAGTTCTGAAGTCAACATCTTTGCCTGCAACAACCAGCTCTGCCTAGAGTAGATGCCTCCAACAAGAGAGTTGAAAAGGAGCAAAGACACCAACTTCTTTCTTCACGTTAAAATACTAGCTAAAGCATGCTTGGAGAAAAGAGTAGACCATGTTTTGGCTCTCCTGTCTGTAAGGTGGTCCAAGTCCCCCACATCTCACCTGTGCTTTAAAAAACAGACTGAAGAAAATGCTGCTGTATAGTCATACACATATGCTATACATGTCACATCTGCTTGAGGTGCCGGTGTTTGCCTGCCAGTATTTGAGAATTTTGGGCACAGAGAGAGAAAAAACACAACAGCAAATCAACCTGTAAAGTCAGGTGATGAGGATATTCTCTAGGAAACAGCATGCTTGTGCTTCTGCTTTCCATGTTATCTGAGAATTCACATCAGAAATATACAACATGTCCCTCAAGAATGGGCTTAGGTGCCTTTAGTTCTATCTGTGAATTAATTAGTGTTTGGGTACCTTTTCTTTCACCCAGATTGCTAGAACAATGTGCCTCTGTGTACAGGAATGGGCCCCAAAAGAGCTACTGTTGACAGACAGCTCACTGTTGTCCTGAGGCACCTCCAAGGGGGTGGTGGTGGTGCTCTTTGCTGTGAGTTTTTTTTGGTTGGCTCTCCAGGGATTTCTTAAACTGGGCTCCCAATAGAAAATGCAAAGATATTTGCTAAAATGTGATTTAAACAATAAAGTCAGCAGTCCACTATCATATTTTTCTTACCAATCACTCCAGCAGACACCATTTTCCTTGCTAAAAATATCTTATGTGGACACCTGCATGTGAATATGTGGCAGAACTCATGGGGTTGCATATAATGAGTAAGGTAATTGGAAGATTAGCAATTGCTCTTTTGGGTTGGCTTTTAATATTTCGTCATGAGTTTACTGGAAGTGTGCAGCTGAGATATATGTTACCATAATGCTTACATGTGTGACTTTTAATGGACATAAATTGAAAGAATCTATCTTTCTGGTTGGTGAAAACCTTAATTACTCTTTATTCCCTGCTCCCTACTTTAGCACACTCTTTGGAGCCTGCTGGTGAACTGCATAGAGGTGTTTCTTTTACAAGGGTTATTATAAAGACACCTGTTAGGATTGATATAGTTAATGCTGCATCAACATTTCCATTGATTTGGTTTATGACCCAGCTGTAAAAACTCCTTTTAGTCTGAGATTTGATGAATGATGACTGAACCAAAGAGCACAGGGAAAATAATGATTGTAACTTACTAGAGGGCAACATCAAATTAGATGAATTAGACATAAAAAAGTTTCAGAAGCTTGTTTTACATATTTATAATGTGAAAAATATTTCTTTCCACAATGAAAGTTTGGAAGTTTTTTTAGACATAGAAGTTTAGTGCCTCTGTGTACATTTAAAAAAAATAATTTAGTCAGGGGATTTCAAGTGGAGAAATGGCTCCTGTGAAGGTTGGTTAATTATTTTGTATTAGGAAATTCATTGGTATTTTAGTAGAAAATTCAGAAAAGGCTATGATTTAAGGCATAAAGTCTTTTCTATTTTGGCCAGATTAAAAAATAATTTGAGATTTACTGAGGAAGGTGGAATAAATATCACCAATCTTTTCTTCTGTATAAGATGGGTAAGTAATATGGAAAACACAAAGGCTCCCTGCACTGGTGTTTATTAAGTGATGGCACAGGAGACAATCTGTTCTGTTTGGAGACAATCCACAAAAAACAAGTGACCCACATGAACCAACACTTTCTGAGGTGCCTCATACACACTGAATAATTTGTCTCACCTTCCTTTGTCTCACCTCCTAGGGTCCAAAACCACAAAATGCAACCACATGTTTGGGTAATAGTCTTCCGAACTGAAAAAAAGGACCATTAACAGAGGGTAGATCTGTTTTTAAACTCAAAAGACTCTGCCATTATAGTAGTAACAGACACGCTTCTGCAAGTGGTCACAGTGTGGGGTCATGAGTCCCATCCCTTCTGTGGCAGAGGTGGAGGTAAGTAATTACAGGCTGGGAGCAATTTCACCTGCAGAGTAAGAGTTAGACTACAGCAAAAGAAGACAATGGTGTCCCAGGGATGTGAAATTACAGAGATCTTTCTCTAAATATCTGAGATAATCCATGTCACAAAAGGGTGATGCATGTGTGTAACTATTGGTGCTGAACCTGAGCTCATTCATTGCACCTGACTTGGGGCACACACTGTTAATTCCATTACAGTATATTGTAACTTAATATTTACACACGGAAATATTTGAGCGAATGGCCTCAGCCTGGGTGACTTATGCTACACTCATCAAGGCAGTCAATCTCCTGGAGGGTTCCAGATTTGCTTAACTCCTGTGGGTTTGCTAAACGTGTTATAAATAATGGGGTTGGCATCGCTTTTGTCAACAAGAAGAAAAGACTGATTTTCACAGTAAAAAAATATCCATTTGTGAAGACAATATTGTCTAACACAAAATGTGAGAACTGGGGCCTCAAAGGATGTGGAAGTTTAAGAAAATGTGAGATCTGATCCAGAGTTCACTGAAGTCATGGAAAGATTTCCCCCCCTCTATTAGTGGGTATTGAATGAGCCCCTTGGATCAACAGAATCTGAGGAAGAGCCAGAAACAAGTTATCATGACAGGTCAGAAAGATGGCAACAGCACTCAGAAAAATATGAAAGTGTAATAAATGTGATGTAAAAGTAATGCTTTTATTTTAATAGTTGGCATTCTGTCTCTTGGTTAAGTGCCAGGGTCAAAGTATTTAATATCCATTAGGACTTTTAGGCCTGATTTTTTGATCATTACTCACTTTCAGTAGCACATGTTCATTTGGTGTTCTTTAGATGGTGACTATGGCCAAGTTCTTGCTGGTGTATTCCCTATTGGACATTAGTGAAGAATTTACTCCAGCAGTCAGTCCCTGGAAATAAATAGATTTGGTTTGGTGGATATTCATTAATTTCAAATGATGAGCATGATTATGTTATTATATATTACTCTATATTACTGTATATATATACATATTAATTCTAAACAATTTTCAGATTAAATGGTGCAGATGCATGCATGCACAAAAAAGTACTGTATGTAGAGGAAGAAAAAATTATGGAAAAGAAGACTATGTCATAGTTTTTATTGAGCTCAAATTAATCAGAGATTGAGGTAGGCAGTGAAGATGGAGCCAGTTTTTATATGACAGACCAGTGAATATGAATTACAACAAAAGGCAGCACAATTTTTCAACTGTAGTATTCACAATCTGGATTTGAAATGGCATTTAGGCAGCTGATTTGCAATCAATGGGAAACAGGTATATAGGTGTTTGTACTTGATTGGGAGAATTTTGAAAAAAGTCTTGACATCTCTTCTATTTTACAACTCCCACATGACCAGGATTCAATTCTTTGCCGTGGAGTTGTTGGTTGTAGGTATGCCTTCACAGTTCAGGCAAAGGGTGCTGTCTCAGTCTTCTGAGGAGCAACCAATGGACAAGAAAGTTGCACCCTTCTGCCTGCCAAAGTCCAGCATAAATGAGATAAGGAAAGAAGTGGAAGGATAAGTGTGCTTTTGCTTGTTCCCTCCTTTTCTTTCTGGGAACCCATCTGCTGCAGAAAGAGACCACAAAGCCCCCAGTTCATAACCTGCTTTGCAAAAGCCTGATTAAAGTAAAGTGAAGAGCAGGATGTTTTTATGCACCTGTGAATATAAAGGAGACATCCTGAATTCCTTGTTCTAGCCCATCAGTCACTTTCTATATTGCTTAGATAGAAAAAAAAAAAACAGTCATATGAAAAATGGTGGGTAATACTTCATTTTAAATCTTATTGAGGAGAACAAAAATACCCTTGACATACCATGTATTTTTTCTCAAGTGTACCTTGATACTGTGTTGAAATATACAACTCTGAGATTGTTAAGGTCAACTTACTAATTAAAATGGTACTTAATGTCCATAGTGCTTTTTATTTCATCTTTACCTCTTGAAACTATAAAAACCCCTAAATTTACATTTGAAACTAATTTTAGCAGGAAGTTCATATTCAAAATTTATTGAGTGTCTGCAATCTACTCTTACCTTTTTATATAAGGAAAATTTTCTTTCTATTTCTGCATGTGAGGTAAGAATGAGCACAAAAGCTTTAATAAATGAAGAGAAGTAGCATCCAAAAATAGAACATTAAGCCAGTTCCTAGCATAGGACTTGTAAGATATCACATATTTTACCGAAACTTTCAATACTATGTATTTCTCCTATATTATCTTTCGTCAAATTTTGGTTTTCAATAATCCTTACAATTTCCTGAAAAGGAAGAAAAGGTGATTAAACTGAGTTAACATAATTTTGTCTGATGCAATCAAAGTCTAAAGTCAGATATTTGAGAACTAATGTATATCACTAAATGAAATCCTTTCACATTTCTTCCAGTTTGCCATGATTTGTTCTCAGATAAGAGTTATGTTTATGACTGAAGAATCTGTCATCAATTCTTTGGTATAATTTAACCTTCTGTGAATAAATGAATGAGGTAATAAACTGTAGCATAAGGAAAATCAGACTGTTTTAAACTGCATCATATAAATCTTATAGCACATTGTGTGAGAAATATAAGCAGTATTCAGTCACTGAGCATTTCTTTCCATCTCTCCACTGACTTCCACCCTTCCAGAATTGAAAACTGCAACTAGGCAGCTTTGCCTAGAATGCAGAGTGACTTCTAAGAGCTGGAAAACATTTCCTTCCAGCTGCAGGGTACAGAGATAATCAGCCTCTGACATGAAATTATGACAAGGTCAAATCACAACCAGGGTAATTTTCTGTATTATGAAGCATAAGAATTACATAAGTAGTTGGACAAAAACATACATTCTCATTTAATAGAAGTGTTAACCTTACTATTTGGATAGAATACTACTCATTCATTGTCAAATTGTCAAGCATTTGATTGTAGTGAGCTTTTTACATTTTTCGCTGTTTCTAAGGCAGTTTATATACGTCTTGAAGACAATCAATTACACAACAAATTATTCTGCTTATAATTGCTATAATTGTTTAGTAATGATAGTCAGGAAAGAATATTTATGTGGCTAGATATCCTCTGACTAGGCAGAAAAAAGCACAATTCGTTTTCTTAATTGAAAAGAGAGTCACAAGACTACACAATTTTAGATAAAGGGCATTCTAGGAGGACAAACCAATCTATTTACTATTACAATGAAGTAATCTGTATGGGTTGATACAACTAATACTATAGTATGTGTTCCTGTGTGTGTTATAGTGTCACAATGTCAATATCTTCTGAATCATTCCAAAGAGGTACAAGCTGCTTTTGGTTTGGGGTGGGGGCAAGTTGAAAGGGGAAAGTAGTTTCGACATTTCGTCATCACATTCATGGTCAGGGTCATGATACGTGCACAGTTTTAACTTGATCAACTAAAAATATATAGATAATAACTTAGATCATGACTGCAGAGGAAAAAAAGTCATATTCATAAACAAGGGCTTCTGAAGTAACACAAAATGCCTCGGAGTGTCCTGTTTGGCCCCTCACTGCTGCTGCAGAGAGATGTGCCTTTCCTGTAGGTTCTGGGACATTTCTCCATGCCCTATATGTATGCTTTCAACCCCTCAGCTCAGTACAATGGCAGACCTGGAGAAGCTGGTGTCTTCTTTCTCTCATCTTTAGGATGAGAAGAAATGACTTGAAGTTGCACCAAGGGATATTTACTCAATTTTGAAGAGCAAATACTTTTTTGTGATTTTTTTTTTTTGTTTATTCTTGGTTTGTTGGGTTTTGATGGGGTTTTTTTGTTGTTGTTGTTGTTTTTTAAGAATATAAATAAAGATTGAAGTCCACTTGTAATTTCTGAATTTTAAAAAATGGTTAACTTACAGAAAAAAAAAATGCTTTTCTGTGATGAGTACACTGTCCATGATATAGGTCCCCTTCAAAGCTCAGGAAGGCCTCTCAGTTTCCAATTTAGTCACTTTTTCAAAAGAATTTCCTGGAATTCAGTTGCCAGATTCTAGGTCTCCAGTGATCCCTTTCTCATTGCTCTGTTTTCAAGGAGTATATCTTTTTTACGAAATTTGGCTTGGAAATGATGCTGACCTTGAAGAAAGCGAGGTGGGGATTTCAGTGGTTTGTGCCAGGACTTTGGCTGCTATTCCTGTGTTGTAATCACCTTATCTATGAGGTTTTTGTATTAACCAATCAAGCTAACAAAATAAATAAATACCTCGGTATAGTGCACAACATGTTATTTTACTTTGCTAATTTCTTGAAGGATTTTTGGCTGTCGTTAGTTGGCGTGATGTGGCTTTGTTCCTGGTATCATTCCTGAGGTTTATTAAATATCATTTTTTATCTAGCTGAAGCATGTGTAAGAATTAGTGACCTAAAGAGAAAACAACCAATCTCCAAATAATTAGCATGATTCTATGCATATTTTTTAGGTCAGAGTCACAAAGACACTGCACTTGTATTTAGCATTTAAACTGCTCTTAAAAAGCATTTTGCAGGCTTAATCCTATTTCAGACTCAGTTGAGTTTGGCTTCAGTTCTTTGGTTGTATTCTGTGACTTAAACATTATATATATTATGTCCCAGCATAACCCACTTCACAAAGGGCTCTGAAGGAATAAATAGTAGACAATCTTCAGTCACGGGACTGTAGTTGCAAATAAGTTAATTCTGATTCATTTACAAATTACAAGAGGAACAGTCAAGATTGATTGTTGGTCCTAGCAAGCAGAATTAGAGCCTGTTCACTCCAAATACTTTTATTAGTTTTGTCACACGGGTTCATAAAGGACCATACCATTATAATCTTACTTAGCAGTGCCTTATTCTACATGTAGTCTATGGAGGTCTTTTCAGTGACAGCTGCTTGGCAACTAACCATGTTCTTAGCCATGTTGCAAATATAGATGAGCTTGCTTCATACTGGATGGGTCAGCATTGCTACGGGTATATGTCTGTGAAAGTTGTTGATATCATACAAAATGTGCTGTACAGAAAAGAATTTATGAACTCCTTACAGTAAGGCAAGCATACTCTGTTGGGTTTTTCTGAGTTTACTCAGAATTTTATTTTACTAGGAAGTTTTGTGGTGGTTCTTTTTTTCCTTTTTTTTTTTTCCATATCAGATATGCAGAAGGCAAAACAAGCCTAATCTGTGGAGATTCTGGTTTAGTTTCGGGTTTTTGGTGGTTTTTGTTGCTGTTGTTTGTGATTTGGTTTTGTTTTGTTTTGTTGGTTTTTATGGTTTTGGGTGGGGTTTTTTTGTTTGTTTTGGTTTTGTTTTTATTTTTTCTACAGGAAGGCAGTAGATCCATAACACAGCACCTTGCAGCTTTTCGAATTTCCAAGTGCTATGGAGGTGTGTGGAATGCACAACCCTGATTTTGCGATAGGGGCTTCACCTTTCAGAAACCAGAACACCGAGGAAAAATCTGCCCAATCTAGAAGTGTTGAGCAGAGGGAGGGTGAGAACAGAGGCTGTGACTTAATACCTCTCTCCTGCTCGGAAATGCCTATAGCCAGACTCAGGACAATGAAGCATCTTTAAGAGGTAAGCAAGCAATCCCTTTCAAATGAAGTACAAACAGTCTTACTAAAGGGTGGAGGAGAAAATTCACTTTTATCTTTTAAATTGGTTGCTGAGAGCATCATTTCTGAGGTTACAGACCGTCATTTAACACTTCTTCAGCATATTTGTGCCTACAATCTTTCCTTGCCTAGGGGAATCAGTGAATTATGTGGTATTATTAAGTGCTAATGGCTTTAGTGGGGGTAAAAGGAAACAAGACAAAAGAAAAATAATCGATAACTTAATTGCTTGTGACAAACTCTCTCTGTTTTGCATATAGTTTTGCACAATTCCCATACTTCTGGTTTGAGAAAAGAATAAAAAATTAAGTAGATGAGTCTCTTGGATGTGTTGGGCATGAATATGAAAAAATGCTTTGTGACTACATTCCTAAGATAAAATGAAGTTAGCTTAGTGCAATTTTGGGGCACGAAAAACAGAACAAAACTAAACTCTTTTACTGCATTATTCCTGATGTCGGAGCTGTGAGAGAAAATGGAATTTCTCTTTGGTGAAATATTTCAGACAAAATGCACAGCATGGAACAAAGTTCTAGGAAATCTTTTGCAGCATCTTCAGTTTCACAACACTTATCTTACATGGCCAGAAATATTGCATCCCATGCTCCCTAAAGTTTTGTTGCTGACTGGCAAGGAAATAAACAGGGATTTAAGAATTTCAACATATTTCTGAGGAAGCCCTATTTGTTCATGCTGGTAAATTTGCAATGAAATATTTTAGTTTCTGAGAAGTATATTAGGTTGTGTGCATCTATACAACTCTTGTATCTCTTTGTATCCTTACAGATTCTTGCATTGTTATGAGAAAAGGTTATTACGTATAAACACTTTGACTACTTCTATGCTAGTAAATAAAATGGCCAGGGACCACTGTCGGTTCTGATGTATGTGTTCAGTTGATATAGTTAAACTCTCTTAACTCTTTTGCCTCCAAACCACCATACTGACAAAAATACGCAACCCACATTGATTCCTGACCATGTCCCAGATAGAGTGCGGGTCAGTGCCAGCCAGCTTGGGTGAAAAACATGTCAAGGTACAACCCTGACATACTTGGCTTCATGCCTTGGCCCTGGTCTGTGTATAACTTTAGATGTAACCTAGTAACTGAGCCATTATGGATAAATGATTCCCTGTGAAGCCTACACCAATGAGTAGGAAAACCAATGTCTAAACAGATGAACAAATAAAGGTTCAGGCTTTAGGATAAGGCGAGGTGGCATAGATGACCCAGCCATGCTCTTCTCCATCATTGATCCCTCTGAAAAAAAGAATTATTCTTTGGAGGAGCAAATGAAAGGAGAGGAGTACATGGTCTTTCACTCATGTCTATAACCCCCGACGCTGCTCCTGTCAAGGTCAATATTGTCAAAGTCTTTGACCTTACTAATGATAATATAACCAGTTTTCCCTGAAAAAGAGGACAGTGATAAATTGCTCCTTGTACTAATTCCTGGTAAATTCGAGAGCCTGGAAGCTCCAATCTGAACTAGTAAGAGTACACGGTGACCCAGTTTCTCTCCCCTCCTCCCACTCAGCGGAAGAGGCAAAGGGCAGCGCAGAGCCATCTGGGTTAACATTGTGAACAGTGGGGTCAAAGTAATTCTGGAGTTTTCCCTGTTTCGTTCCAGAGCAAGGTACTTCGGGACAGAACAGATCAGAAAATCTGCAGGTTTTTCATCCCTGTTGCTAAGCTAATGTAGCTGTTGTACTGCTTGTATTTTAGGGGCTGAAATACTGAAGGAATGGATCTAAATGTTCTTGGTGGTGAAAAAAACGTAGGCAGGTTTTTTTGATGTAAAAAGACAAACCAAAACAAAAACACCTGCATAAAAACTCTGCATACAGTGTACAATACATGTAATTTATCATCATTGTGAGTAGGCTGAAGTGAGCTAAGCTTTCCAAACACTGTTCTTGCTGTGGAATGCAGCCATTCTTCATGATAGTCTTCAGGGCATAAGTATTTCTAAACCCAAAGTGTTTCACTGCATATTTTAAATAATCAGTCATCATATTAAATGTTCCCAGAGACTCCAGTGTTTCTGCATGTGAGCTACTTCTTATTACAGAAAAATTACACACAGCAGTATAGAAAATAACTATTTCATCCCCCAATACTGGCTAATCAAAACTGTAAATATTTTCTCTCTGTTATTTTGTTCCAGTGTGTATTTCTGAAAACATATAAATGGGCTGGACATAAGAAATATAATTCTTAAAACAGACTTTTAACCACCATTGGAGCTCTAGGTCTAGCTAAAAGCAGTTTTGAGCACCAATATAAGTTCTTCTGGTAGGGAAATCTATAAATGGTAATATTTAGATCTGAAGCATCTATGTAATATTGCTCATCTCAAATGAATTAAGTAGTGTAAACTGGTCAGTATGACTCCCTGTGAAGTCAGCGGGAAGGGAAATGCCCACAGAGACAGACATATGCACAGGACAATTAATTTCCCATCTTTTGTACATGTAGTTTAGGATGAAACGAGTTGCACTCTGCAACTTTATTTATTCCTCACTAATGATTCAAGAAAGAGCATAAATGATGAACTTATCAAGCAGTAGTTCCTTTCCAGTTCACGCTGGTTTAGAGCAGTGTGCTAGATGCTTATCAGGAGATATGAATGTCACTGTTTAAATGTTCAAAAATAAAACTGTATGTATGACAGAGAAATTACTATTTTATATATCATACAATAAAAATTGGCTTACATCATAGCACATAACTAAGACAAATATAAATAAATATAGCCTCTGGGTACTCCTCTCTTAAGACACAGCAACTACAGGGACTACACGCATGAGGAAGCAAGAAAAAAGGACACATGGGGATTTTTGATTATCTGTTTGCTTTTCTTAAATATTCCCGTCTGAGAGGGATAGAGTATTTCTGCTTCTAAAGGGATTTGGAATCAGTCAAACAGATTCTCCTCTGTACAGCTGGCCCAGAATATCCAACTCTGAAGCTGATTCTTTGGATTTAACCAAATTATCACCATGTTCAGTGGAATTTTGGGTTCAGTCTGGACAACACAAGTGAGACCAATTGTCAGATAAAATGATGAATGAGGTGCTAAAATGAGGTTT
Organism: Tringa tobata; assembly: GCA_033628505.1. NCBI lineage: Eukaryota > Metazoa > Chordata > Aves > Charadriiformes > Scolopacidae > Tringa > Tringa tobata. Next base: position 592,396 of record JAHREE010000186.1, read on the forward strand.
ATGGAATCATGAGGAACATGTTCTGTGTTACTCCAATTTATGTAAAACTCACATGATTCATGTTTAATAAAAATATTAGACTTTCTGAGTGAACCTTAAGCACAGTTTTGAGTGAACCTTGGCTGATTTATGCTTTGCATTGTCACATGATTTTGACAAGGAACCAGATAAAATTTGGCAGTTGACTGTGTTTCATTTTGAGATTTTGAGTTTATTTGGACCCAAAACACAAGCAAAATTTGTATCTCTGGACCCACCCAGAAAGAAACCGAAGAAAACTGACCCAGCCCTCCACAAAATTAAATGACGGGCTTTCACATAATTCTGACATATGGATGTTAATATTAGGTGAGATGAATCCTGTATTCCAGGAACACCACTGCTGGTGATGAGAAACACCCAAAAAGAGAGCAATAGCTTCCAGCTATAGCCTACATGGTCACTAGGAGACACATTTCCATATTCTTCTCTCAGCTGCTTATTCTGTGCAATCAGTTCAAATAGCAGAGCTTTAACACATTGAGAATCCAGCTGTACCCCTATGCCAACCTCCTCATATGCCTACTGCATACCACCAGCTGCACTCACCCAAACCCATCTCCTAATCTACTTAAGGTAGGTTCATCTACAGCATGCTCCACTTTAGCAAACATTTATTTCCCAGAGGCTTCTTGCCTTCTGAACCTGCTCTCTCATCCTCAGGCAGGACTACAGACCTTGAAAGTAGCTGGTTTCTGGCAAAGGCTGAAGAGCCAAGATGTTTCTACACTCAAGTACTTAGCTAAAGGACCTGTCTGCAGCTCTATTAAATACCTCCATCTAGACTCCTGTTATGTATCAATTCATCACTCTGGAAACTTCTGCACCACACTAAGCAGAGCTGTGTATCAGTACTAGTTTGCCCATCCTGCCAATAAACTCGTGTCATACTAGAGAGGTATGACACTTGGAATGAAGTTTTTAGTTTTGCAATATCACAGGCATAAGAAACAGCACAAATACAGATAATGACAATTAAAGAGAGCATAATTCCTTGCTCAAGGGAAATAAGTTTATAAGGATAAAGGAATTTACATGCATACATATGTTTTGTGCTTAATTTCAAGTCAGTTACGGCTTATGATTGTATTTCCTTTTATTCCAATAAATCCCATCCTTTGTCATTTTAGCTATAATTGCCAGTGAAGGTGAACTCAACTGTCACTGGTGCTAACAGTTCTAGTGATCCCTCTCTGTGCTGTAACCCACGCTAAACTGACTAATTTTTTCCTTTACAGATGAACCAGTATGTCATTTAACCTTGTGTTTCTTTCTGATCACCCTTCTCACTGAAAACAGTTCAGAAGCCTAAGATATTCTAGACTTCAGTATCAAAATAGTAACAAATTTTACCTCAGATAAAAAAAATAAAAAAATTAAAAAATATGGTGAACAAACAGTGTCCAAACTGACAGATTTTTCTCTGGGAGATTTCTTCTCAAGTGGTCAGATGTGTATGGGAATTATAGAGCTCTGGTGAGAAGTCATTAAACAAAACGTATCTTTTGCTAATGGTTAGTAGTAGTTTCCAGGAATTAGCTGTGTTTTCTTGTGTGTACCATTCGTAAGTACTATTTAAGGAATGTTCTCCCCAAATTTAACTCTTTGGAGTCTCAAAACATGACAACTGTAAACATTACTTAAAGCTTAAACATGACAATGACTATAGACATCACGAAGAAGCAGATCATAAACAGGCTGAAGACACCAGTTATGTCAACTTAAACAACTCTTAGGTTGCAGTGAGGATTAAAAAGGTCCAAGAGCCATCTTAAAGTTTGCCCAGCAAAACAGTGGCAGGGGAGAGACTGAAAGACAAGTCATGTGCTGCATTCTCTCACAGTAATGTACAATATTGCTTATGAAAAGACATGAAAGAGAAAGCTTTTGCACCTCAAGGCAGTAGCCCTAACCTCTAACAGGAAGAGCTCCTCTGACACAAAGAGATTGGTGAACTGTTACTCACATGAAGAAACACACTAGGGTAAACGAGACCATTCAGATGGTCAACTTCCCAGTAGTGTTAGCTACTTAAAATTGATGATACAGTGGTCTGAAAGAGAGCATTTAACTGATGGGGAGAAAATAAAAGAAAAATACACAGCCTCCTTTACCCTTTTTTCCCCTTCTTCCTTCTTTCCTTCATCTCCTTCCTTCCTTTACAGCCGAGGAGGAATGACTTAGCTAGGACATTTCCTTGAAGGCATTAAGAGGAGAAGGGACATAAGAGTTCTAATGATGGACAATTTCAATTTAACAGATCACTTTAAAAATATTAGGATAAACCCAAAGTGTTGTCACAGAAAGAAACTATGAATTCAAAAGGAGTTCACCAGGCTAAGGGAGAGAGTACGATCAGATTGTATCTCACACGACATTGAAAGAGAGAACATAAGCTCAGCAAGATTTCCAAGGTGAGGCCAGGCTTTGAAGAAAGAAGGAGGGGAAAAAGGGAAAAGAGAGGGAGAGGCATTACATTGCCAGACCTTTGCACTCATCGTAGCCAAGATACTGGAACAGCTAAAAAGGAATTTTGGAGTCAGATATATTTTAAGTTTCTGTTTTCATATTTCATGTTTTGTTTCCAATTTTGCAGTCAGGAATTCATCTCACTGCTTGCTAGGACACATTTGTTTCCTTCTTTAGGCTTGTCTTGTGTTAAGAATGGGCTGCTTTGGCAAGAGACAAGCTACAGAGAAATAACCTGTGATGCTGGATTAACTCATGCTGGACATTGTCCTTTGCCACGTGATGAAGGAGAATAAGGGAAATAGGATGCAGAATGTCTTGTGAAGTTCTTGCTAGATACAGCCCCTGCGTTGTCTCAAGAAAGTAAGCTTCTCAGAAACATTATTGAGCCAACAAGGAACTGTGTAAACTTAGTATGTGAGTGCAAATGAGGCAAAGTAGAAATCAGACATTAAACAAGCCTCTTTTTTTTAAACTCTCCCAAACCCTTCCAGATGTTAAAACAAGTAAAGAGCACATGATAACTGTGTTTTATTATTAATCCTGGTATTAGGGTTAACTTTACCCTGCTTTTCTGCCTTGTCTCTTTATTACAACTATTGCTTCAGGTTCCAAATGTGTTGGATTTAGTTTTCTGTTATAGGTAAATATGTGTGCCAGGTCACTTTTGTTATAGAGTGAGTAAGATAAATTTCAAATGTAGTCCTGCTCAAATATAGCTGGGATTTTTTATATTTTAACAGAAAATAATTTGTTCCCCTTTGTGTTGGCGTCAGTGGCAGTTCTTATGTGTAATACAATTAGCACTGGTAGCTGAAGTTCCCCACAAGGAAATGATTCAAGACAGATGATAGTAGAAAGTGGTGGTGGGGGAAGTGGTATGTGGTTAGAGCAGCAAAAATCTCACTTATTAAAATTATGTCTTCACTGTGGCGTTACTCAGCTGGTGCCCCCAGATTGGCAACAGTAAAGACCTCTGAACCAAATACAATGATGCCTTGATCTAAGAAAGATGAATCGCAGAGCTATAGACTACAGTCTCTGCTTTAATTATTCTTCTTCTTCTTAGGCTGATAAATAGCTCACTTTGCAGGGTGGATTCAGAACCTGTTGTGCCTTGCTACAGTTCCCTCTGCTTCACTCAGTTCATGGGAGAACACTCAGTGTCTTCAGAATCATAGGATGTCTCCATGGAAGTCCTGTCTTACACTGTGACTCAGACCTAGTTATTGATATTCTGTGCATCATAATACAGTATCATATAGCTAAAGTTATTGGTGCAACAAAATACGAAAAGGGTATTTACATTAGCAAGGAGAGATTAATCTTCCTTCACTTCAGATATCTATGGTGTTAGGTGTGACCTATTTTAGGTGTCACTGAGATGAAGATAACCTTAAAAACACCTATGCATTGTCTATAAAGAGAGGCTAGCTGAGATGTAGTCATTTATGTTGGTTAAGATGAATCCCATTCCAAGTGACTAATCTCAGCTGGGAAAGAGCTACCACTTTTTTAACTGCGTTGAGGTCAGATCATCACCTGCCAGTGTGAGTACTGGACCGCAGTGTTAAATCAAACATATTAGCTGAGGTCATGAGAGATGCAAAGCAGAGTGGAGCACAAGCACTTACAGAGTCAGACCCAGGTTACCTGCCCTTCCCCGGCTGAGCCCCATCACTGCTGGGGTGGGTGCCCCTTCCTCTCTCTTTTCTGTGTAGTTTACAACAGTCTGTTCATCAATGAGCATCTGTCTCAGCTGAAGTGTTGTGATTGTCCTAAGATTAATGTTTGTCTTCAAGGTGGAAGGTTAGACCAGAGGCAGTGGAATAAAAGATGAGCACTTCTACAGGCAAGTGCCAGGCAGTAGAAAAGGTCACCACTTGCAGCTGAGACCAGTGCAAACAGACCATTTTTTTGCTCTTTCCCACTACTGTTTAATTTAAACTGTCTGAATTCACACTAGTTGGGCAACAAGAAAAGTACTTGTACAGGCAGGGATCTGTCTGAGCCAAGAAGCGGTGTGTTTAGCTGAGAGATTATAGCTAAGTGTTAACAAATGAGAGCCCTTCTTGTTGAATGCCAGGATTTCTGGAGATCCCACGAGCTTCCATGTAAGGCAGCTGAGTCTCCAAAGTGGATTGTTTCCTCACTGGAGGGATCTTGGAAAATTATAAGATTCAAACATTTTGAAAGTTAAGGACATAACCAAGAGTAGGGATTGATTGATAAGATGAAGTGGAGAGAAGCAATGCAGTGTCATGATGCATGTAATCACTGAGCTTTAAACTCATGAATATGTAGGTATGGAATCACTATTTCAAATGAGATTTTGCTTCTTCTGCCTGAAGGCTTCAACAATGCAAGCTGGATCTGCTCTGAAGAATTCATGTCATAAAACATAACGTTTAATTAGCCCTGGAATCAGTCAGTCAGCCAGACAGATGCTCATCAGTTCTTGATTTTGTCCTTTCATTTCAAAGAAAAAACAAGATGCAGACATCAGTCGAGATAGATTTTCTTAGAGTATTGTGGCAACCAGTGGCTGCTGTAACTAACCACAATTACCTACCTGAACACTAATCCATCAGGAGAGATGAGTGGCCTGTTCTTGGGCAACTGTGGGATTTGCCCTCTTTCAAGTTTCATCTGTTCTGCAGTTTGGGCAACTACACAGAGCTGAGTTATATTACTTTATTTATATTCTTTAATACATACACGGATGCATAAACTGATTAATTTCAGATACCTGTTCACTGGATGTAACCAACTTTTTTGTGAAGTCTGTTAAGTACATGTCAAGGCATAAATTGTAGCAAAATAACGTCAAAATCCAAGCAACACTACAGACAAACTCACCATATAATATCTTATTTCACATTTCAGCAGACAAAAGTAGGACTATACCACTTCCCATTTTATGTGTGAGTAGACCCCAGGTCATAAAAATCAAATAAGACTCAACTAGGAAAAAATCTGGGCTAATGAAAAACTTATGTTAGAAATGAAGAAACTCTGTAGGGCCAAGTACACATTGATTTCATAATCCAAACCCTGTAATCTGCTTTTCCATTAGTGGGCAAAAAATTTCTCCAAGCTTTGCCTTGACTAGAAAGTGCTGTTTTTAACATGATAATGAGGTTAACATCAGTTTTTAAGTCCTTATCACAAACGGAATTAGAGCTGAAGTAATCAGAACATTATAACCAAGATTTACTTGTATCTTCTCTGATCAGTTAGTAATGTTCAACAGAGTGTCAGCTAAATCAAATCTTTTCGTGTGTTCAAAGTTTTTGTTATGACATTGCTTGGAAATGACATTGCCTGGAAACATTCCTTGACAAGCTGGGACATCACATTTCCCCATGGATCTCCTTGGGGCTGACAAGAGTAATGAATTCTCTTTGTAGGTTTGCATGCTTTTTCTATGAGTATGATGGATTTCCAGAAAGCATGATGAGATCTATATGGCAACTGTTCTCCAGTTCTTGAAAAGTTTCTTTAAGACTTTGTAATTGACATGAAAACCTCTGGGTTCTATGCCTGAAGGATTTTGGACCATCTTCATTGTGACCCTGATACTTGTGAATGCTTGTAAAAGTTCATAGTTGACATTTAATTACATTGACATTTGCAACAAAACATTGTAAAAGACAATATTTACCAATTCCCTTTACCATGGTCTGTTGATGGTCTAGACAATTCTATTTCCAGTGAAATAAGAATATGTGAAGTGTAAAAAGTAAGTCTGGACTACAGTTCATTCATTTTAAAGCTGAAGACACAATCACGATTAATTCTGATAGTCTCCATCACCAGTGAGCTGTAAATTCAGTCTATTCACATCAAGCCTATATCTTGAGATTGACCTTGGACTGTTTAGGAGTTTTGTGGTTGGGTTGGTTTGTTGTTTTTTTTTTATTATTTGGATGATTTGTTGTGTTGAGTTTTTTTAATCTGATAAGAAAAAAGCAGAATTTCATTTTTTTAACTGGATAAACTGAGACCTGAAGTCAAGTCAAGTGGCTTTGTCAAATCCAAGGGACAAGTCAGTTATGGAACTAGACCAGCACACAGACTTGTAATTATGAATTCCATGTTTTCGTCACCCTGGCAGACATTCAATCAGACATCTCAGTGCTTTAGAAAACAAGTGAATACCACCAACCTTCTGTGATCAACTCAGAAACCAGGCAAATGCACAAGCTCTGAGATATAACTGAGGTCACTTAATAGACTAAGGAAACCAGCAAACCAGTTCAATGCAGCAGCTTGAACAAGTGATGGAGCAGATGATAAAACAAACTTTGATTTACTGAATTAAAATAAATTATTTAGATATGACTTTGTTTAATGTTCTTCTGGAAATCATGTGTTGTCTAGTGACAGATTTCTTTTTAGTATGGGCTCCTTTCCCACCCACATTTCTGGCACTAGAGAAAAATTAGTTACTTTCATTGAGGTTCTCAATTATTGCATAAGGATTCCAGCAGTACACTACCTGACAATTTTACCATCAGAGCAGATACTCTTCACCTCCTGCAAACCAGAGACCTCTCCAGAATTTTTTGTAACCAACTGCTGAAGTGCTGATCTAAGCTTTTGAAGGGAAGGATCTGGCAAGACAGTAGAGCTGATAACCAGACCTCTTTTCTTAGTAACCCGACCACCGAGGCTGAATACCCTCTGCTGTCAAAGGTGGCAATGCTCTGAGGGTCATTCTCTATGCCTCTAACCAATGTTATTCACTATTGTGTGCTGTCAGTCCATGAAAACATCTTAAAAATGGCTACGATTAGTCAGCTAAGTAAGGATATGTGGTGGTGGTAGAGCTGGGTGACATTTTCAATACATTTTATACAAATCTTAAAACCTGGACTGCATCTGTGTTTGTTCCTACTTCTTCTGCCTTTGCGTTGCCTGGATGTTGGCAGTGCTCCTCACACTATGGGGTCATGACCACTCCAGGGGTCACAAGAGAGTTCAGAGAGGATCACAAACTGCTAGAAAAAGCTTAAGGAGGTTTTTTAACAAAAAGAAGCAACAGCGATAAAGAAAAGATGAACAATACGAATAGCAAATTATGCTGAATTAACTTTTGATAAAAAGCAGCAACCCACAGTCTTTGCCCTTAAAATGCCATATCCTATGAAGACATTCAAGGGACTTTCAGGAAGACAGAGGAGTGAAAGGGCTCACAATTTTCAAAAGATTTCACATGAAATTTCAAACTAAAATCTGTGCCTCTTCAACGTCGTGGTTTTGGTTGAAACTTAGCCCATAATTTAGTTTTTGATAAAAGTGACCAGTAGTGACCTGTGTAATCTGACTATAATGACTACAATAAAACTTTATAGATCTAAGTCAGATGTACTATATAAAAATAAGGTAAAGGAAAATGTGGGGTGAGCTGGATGCTAAGCAGAAACAAAACCTGACAGGTTGCTACTGCTTCTACTGCTTCTTTTGTTGTGCAGGAAGGAGAGCTGCAAGTCCATTGTGGTCAAGTAAGTAGGATGGCGGGGCATGAGGGCAAAAAGAACCTGATGAAAAAAGGACACAAGACACCAGAGTATTTCTGGTTCTGAATGGAAAGATGGGACATTGCTTGCCAGCCTTTTCTATTTGGATGCTTTTGCAAGCTCATTTTGATTGTAGATTTAAATTTAATGAAAGGTGAAAGCCTGAGGTTACCAGAACAGTTAGTCAACCTTCTACCAATTAAAGGTTTTGCCCCAAAGACCACACCTTGCGGTGGCTGAATTTCATTGCCACCCCTTCCAGAATGTTTTCCCTCTGCTACCTTGTTATTGTAGTGATGGTGGCATTGTAAATTATAGTCCCAGCTGGATGAAGAACCCTTCTGAACAGATCCTAGTGCTGTTCCCTATAGTATTGCTAATGATTACACAGCTGCCTAGTAGGCATTCTAGAGCCCAGGCTCGTGGGTCTGCCTCCAGCACAAGTTGCAATAAAGTTTATTTTCATTCAAAACAAAATATATTGGGATTATTGTCAGAGCAGCCCCAGAGGCTTGCACAGGGGGTCTAGTAAGCATTGGTAAGAAAATTAGAAGCCTTGAGGTTATTAATGTTGCTAGAATAGCAAGCTTAGTGGCCAGCAGAGGTATAATTTACCTACACTAGCATCACTCGCTGGAGCAAGGCAATCAAGTAAGAGGTCAAGGGACTTCAGCATAACACAAGATAGATATATAGCCCCAAGCTTTTTAGGCCAGATTCTCAGCTGCTGTAAATCAATGTAGCTTCATGGGAATCAGTGGACCTATGCAGTTCTCAATGTGCTAAGAATCTGGCCTATACCCTTTATGGAAGTTATCCTGAGATCTGAAATGAATGCAGCAGCAAAACTCAATTTTCATTTTTGCTTTGTTTTAAAGCCAACACATGACATTTTTAGCTCAGCTGTACATCGGTTTGGAGAGCAAGACTGTAGTTTAACACTTTTGGCAAGAACACATCTCAAAATGGTCATGAAAAAGCTGATGAGATTCCATCAATACACATTAGCTAATAGAGAGAAAACTTAAGTAAATGCAGAAGGAGCAAATATCTATTTTTAACTGATTAGTAACCAAAGTTCAGGTAGCATATAGTTTTCTATCTATAAACCAGTAGTTCATATTCCTATTTATAAAAATGACTTAGCACGTATTTGATCAAAAAAATAATATCAGCTTTTGGTGATTTAAGTGACATGTGAGTGTGCTGTACATTCATGCCAGGGAACAGAGTGAGGAAGCTGGCAGAGACAGCAGAGGCTGTAAGGAAGTCACAGATGAATAAAATGCATGCACTATTCACTCACAGGTACACAAGGTTCAGTCTTTCTCTTGGGTACATGTAGATCCAAGCCACAACTTTTATTCCTGGATTGCAGTCCAGGTCTGTGTCTCCATGCAGTCCCAAAGCTGATGGAGTTTCAGGGAGCAGGGAGGTGATTGTGTCTAGTCTTTTTGTTCAGAATAATTTGTGGCAACTCATAAATATAAATCCTGTGGTAACACTTGAATCTCTACCAGACTACTCTCCAGTAGTGCTGCTTCCTCTTCTCAAGAAGTCCTTATATTTACTGATTTATCACAGTTACACATAGTACCTGTCACAGGAAGAGGCTCTCACTACCTTTCTCTGCTGAAAAATGTAACATCGAGTACAAAATAACTCAAGAAACATAGACATTTTTCTGAAGAGGGGAGATCAATCTGTCAATCAATTTACTTGTCCTGCATTTCATTAGCGACTGAGCTATTTAAGAGTTTGAGTCCCACTTTTCTGTAGGGACTGAGTAGGGACTTGTCCTCTACAACTCCCTGAAAGGAGGTTGTAGAGATGGGGGGGTTGGCCTCTTCTCCCAAGGCAATAATGACAGAACCAGAAGAAATGGTCTAAAGTTGTGGCAGGGTAGGTTTAGATCAGATATAAGGAAGAATTACTTTACTGAAACAGTGGTCAGGCACTGGAACAGCCTGCCCAGGGAGGTGGTGGAGTCACCATCCCTGGAGGTATTTAAGAAACATGTAGATGTGGCTCTTCAGGGCATGCTCTAGTGCCCAAGATTATTGGTTTGTGGGCGGGTGTGATGTGGTGGGGTGTTGTGTGTGTTGTTGTTTTTGGTGTGGGGTTTGATTGGTGAGTGGTTTTTTTCTGGTTTTGTTTTTGTTTTTTTATGTAGTTGGACTCGATGATCTCAGAGGTCCCTTCCAACCATGGAGACTCTGTGATTCTGTGATTCTATTCAAGAACCTGAGTGTTTGTGCACAACAAAAGTGTCCCAGTTTAGTTGTGCTCTGCAGTTGTTCTGGTCCTTCGTTTAGACAAGGACCTGGCTCCAGTTGTCCTGTAATATTTAGGGCTGTAGTTTGCATTAATGCATCGGTATTTGGAATCTTTGTATTTATTGAAAGTCTGAGCTTCAAAACTCATCTGACATTACAGATGGATCAGACTCATTAACAGCCATCTTCAATAAATGTGTACTTTCTTGGCCCTGGAGTTTAATCAAGTCACATTTTCCAGGTCATTAAGGTATGAAAAATTGGAGATATCACTTTACTTTCAGCTCAGGACACTTACAAAACTGGATCAGATAGGGATTTTGCAGGTCAGAATTGAAAGAAGATGTAGTGCTTTGTCTATTTCAAAGCTCCTGATGATAGGAAAAAAAAAAAAAAGAAATTTAAGGTAAAATAAACTGAAAGGTGATAATGTATCCTGAGCTGAGAGCAGACGAGAACAAGAGGTGACAGAAGGGAATTAAAGTTTTCTCCCTGACATCCTCTTTCTCTCTCCTTTCCTTTACCTTCTTGAGTAAAGTAGTTTATTCCCAGCTGTGCTTCTGCACAGCCTTTGTGGCCAGCAAGAGCGGGAATCCTCATTCCCACACCTGCCTATCTTTTGCTTCCTCTCCATTTGCTATCAGCAAATAGAGTCAAGGAGGACCCTGATGGAGCTTGAGGGAGCTGCATCCCCTCTGTCAAGTCAGGCTGAGGTGAACTTATACCTTCCCTTTCCTACCTGCACACCTCCAGCCCCGCTGGTGGCTGCTCCTTCCCCAGCAGCAGCAGCAGAGCAGCCGGCTCCTCTGCTGGAAGAGTTCACAGATCATCATGCTCATTAACACAAACAGAACTCGACTGTGACTTAAATTGATATACCAGACAGTCAACTGCAGTTGCTGGGGAACCAAACACTCTAACGGTTCTGTTGCTACCACTGCTGCTGGGGAGGAAACCTCTGGGCAGAGAGCTTGGGGCAGAGAGCTGAAGAGGATGACTTCTTAGGTTACACCAAGCGGGACTACCACAGTGCTTTTGGAAGTTCCTTCTGTCACTGTATGAATTGTCCTGGAACAGAGTTGTAAAGCATGTGTGGGGCCAAGGAAATCTGTTTTGCGATGCTCCTTTGCATGGGTAACTAAAAACCCACAGTCTTACTCAATCCATCTCCTTAGAGGATTTGCGCTCTCTGGAAGGAGATCTGCCTTCCAGAAGCCAGAGCTGGTGACAGGGGACCAGCTGGCATGCTCGTAACCCTTTACTTTTATGTAGGCAGCCTGCCAGGCTGATCAGAATCTAAATTTAACTGTACTGCTTCAGGTATTGTGAAAACATTGTGTTTCTGGATCACTAGGGATGTTGGGCAGTGAGCCATCCTGAGGACCAGGAGCCAGAAGGTTGTCTATTGGCATGTTCTATGGAAAGCATATAGCTGATTCTTTCTTGGCCATTTATCTCCCATCCCAAACAAGGGGCAGAAGTTTGAAGTGTTAACCCTTCCAGATATGTACAAGGAGGTGGCACAGGCATTCATTGACCATTTCTGAATAAGCAGGCTGTCCCACTCCTCCTGTGTAAGGATGGAAACTTAGCTGGTCAGGATGCAGTCCTTACCTACACGACAAGTAAAGGTTTGTTTTCACTGTTCTCAGTGGCTTTTTGCTCATCTATACTTACAAAGAACCTGACCCACATTTCTCCAGAGCTGTGAGTATGGGATCAAATCCCATACACTATGTTAAAAGCATCTCTTGGTGACTCAAAACACTTGCAAACACAAGAGAGGATAAAATATGAGATGAATGGGAAGCTTGAATGAAATAGGAATTGTAAACCTTCAGACAGAATTTCTCTCTGGAGAGTTCAGAGTCTCCTCTTACTAATAGGTCAGGATCACATGGCCAGTGAGGATCACAGGCAACACCACAGCAAGATCAAAACATAAACATGATTCCTGTGTTATTTTAGCTAAACCAGGAACAAATCTGGCACCATTTGTCTCTGGCCTTTCAGCTCTGTGACAGGGCAGTAACGGTGCTCATGCCAGCTGGCTATCTGCTCTGCAAGAGTCAACAAGTTTCTTGACATGCAATGTCCTTCTATCTCATCTGTTGATTGGAACAGTGAAATATTTATGAACTGCCATCAGTGTCCAGCTTTTGAGTTTTGACCCAGTAAAGGATAAATATGGGACAATTTGCCTTTGGCCTTTCACTTTGGCCATTGACCAGCTTTCTGTCTGTTTGTGGTTTCAACTGGATGGGGAAACAACTGTCCCCTAGGTAAAACCCTTTCCATATCTATGACTTACTCCAGAAATAAATGATTTTAAAACCAAACACATTGAGTGAGAAACAAATCCCACACAGTTGTCCAATGGCCTTTGACCTCCTGATGGCTTGATGCCATCTGGCTGCCAGCTGGTTACTTCACTACACTAGGAAATAAGTTTCTCACAGGCAGTGCTCCCTTCCATTTTTAGTCCTACCAAAAAAGAAAAAGCAAACACACCTTTCCTATAACAACTTTTTGATCCAAAAAAGGGAGAGATGTGACACAGGTGGCTGTTGAACTTTCAACTCTGAGTGGCAAACTACCAACCAGCTACTGCTGGACTTCACACACCCACAGCAAAATGAAAACTTACTCAGGCAAACCATTGTTCCTTGCCACCTTAAAAGAGTTATTCAAAAATGGAGAGAGAACAAGTATATAAATAAATAAATCAAATGTAATGGGAGGTTTTTTACATGGTAAGCAGTGACTGAAGATGTGTACTTTTTGGCAGATACACAAAGAGCTAGACTTTACAGATAGATTCTGTGCAAAAGTATTCCTGCTTTGCACAAACCAGAGAGGATGTGAAGGATCTTCACTGTGGAGATTTTTCACAGCCTGATTCTGCAGTCATTTACCTAGTTGCTGGGAGTAGAGCAAATGTGTGATTTCAGTAGTGGGCATGCAACTTTCCTGACCCTCCCAGCTGCCTTCTAAAATCTTCATACTGCCAGGACCCATGAGATGCACAGGAATGCCTCAGAGGCCTGAAGGAAGGAGGCCCTGGGAATAGTTCTCAGGCAAGTGATGACAGGGGCTCCCATGGGCTCTGGTGCTCTATTGCAGGATGAGGCTGGGCAGGGCATGCAGCTGGACTGGAGGGTGACCTGCTGCTGTGGCTCATTTCCGTCCACAGCTGGGTGTTGTAATTATCTGAGAGTCCCGACATCAACTTGCACACTCACACGAGATAGATCCAGCCTGGGAAATGCATATATATTGCTCAAAAGCAATTGAACACCTATATATTAGTCATGCAAAGACAAGAAATTATATAGATTATGTACTTTTTTTCTTTTTTTTTTTTCCCATTCATGCAGAAGGTGAGGCATATTTAATAAGTTGTAGCTGTTATCATTCAAATATTTTTTTTAACCCCACGGTGACCCTAGGATTTTCTCTTTCTCAAGACTCTGTTTCCCATTTCTATCCTTTGGCCCCTATACTACACGATGTCCACAGGCAATGGGTGGCTTCACGTTCTGTCTGTGCTCTGTCTGCCCATGAAGACTCTAAGGGTTGCCGGAGACATGATTCTCCCACTCTTCCATCCTGTCATTTACATTTACAGCCTGACTCCAATCCCGTTCATAGCCAGAGAAGTCTTTTCATTGACTTCTGTGGGCTTTGGATCAAGCCTTTATAAGCCACACATGTACCCAACAGGTATTTATTAACACGAGCTGGCCATGTACTGTATGCCATGAGTGTGGAAAAAACTAACAATAACTTTACAATTACCCACCTAAGCCCTCTAACAGGCTCCAAAGGCATGTCTCTTTGCCAAGCAAGCATTGAATCAAGTTTGACATTTCTAGGGTAAATCATTTTTGTGTTCTAAAAACCAAAAAAAGGGTTAGGAAAAAGTCCAAAGAGTGAGAACATCCCCATTTTTGGACAATAATATCATCCAAATGTCCTATCCAAATGGCTTCAAATGTTCCAGAAACAAATGTGCATTCTGGGATAAGACCACTGACTGCTAGGTAAAATTTCAGGTGGGTCTGCTTGAGGTTGGCAAGATTAAGCAGGAGTTAAAATGAGATTAACAGTGTTACTTTTTTTTTAATTGCCCGTGGGTATATTCGTGTTATTCACAGTCTTTCCGGAGTGCTTAGACAGCTCTGGATAGTAACATCTTTATGTATTGACTTTACATTCTGATGCTTCAATTCTTTCACAGGCTTTGCCTAAACATATCCTATTTTTGAGTTGAAGGACATGAAATCAGATGTTATTTTTTCGTCTCTGCTTGCATTGAATGGGTGGAGCCTGTAAGGTCACAGAGGACAGCCCAATGGGCTTGGAAAACTCTCAATCCACTGTGCGGGTGAGGTGTCACAAAGGACTTTCCACCCTTTTATCAGAAAGTTTCTCTAAGCCAAAACGTTTGGATCCAGACCTAGATAAAAAGTGCCTCCAAGGACAAGTCTGATGAGCTCAAGGATTTCCATCCAGGCCAGTTTCTAGCTGTGATGTAAGACAAGGATATTGTCCTTAACATATAGGTTTTGCATCATCCATTCTCTTGTGCTTTTACTTTTTCACTTTCTGCAGCAAATCAATCATTATAATATAGCAAAATTTTAGCTTTGTCTTGTACATGTTATAGCTCAGTTGGGTTTGGTTCTGGTGAAATATGCATCTCTGTGAGACCGTTTTGGAGACAGATATCCGCTAACAAGTAGTTTTGTCTTGCTAACAAAGGCCAAAATTTTTTTAAAGTAGATGTCAAAATTGGAGTTTTCTGAGTCCTAAACAAACATTTACATGAGTATGAGTGTACTGCCCTTTTAAAAAAAGCTCAGTTACCCTGCACCCATCTTTAGCAGTCCTTTTTGAAAATCATAGCTGAAATAAGTCGTAGTACTCTCTGTAGATCTTGGTCACTTTTTCTTCATCGACTGCGCCCCTTCTGCTGTTTTAGGAACTCTGTAGTTGCAAGGGTTAAACACAGGATCGTACATTCACAGATGCAAAAATACATATTTTTTGGCAGGGCAAATGCACTAGGCAACTTCTGCGTGTTTGTGCTTTGAGTAAGGAGGCCACCTGCTTCTACTGTTACAGGAATAAGTTGGCTAGTGGAAAGGCAGACACCATTTTTTACTAATTGAATAATCTGTGTATCTTATCCAAAAGCCAGGAGATTTCTTCTATCCTGTGATTAGCCTGGTGTTTTGATGACATATTTAAAAGAAAAAAAAAAATATATATATATATATACACATTCCGAAGTCAGTTTCCTGTTTGGTCCAAATCATTTTATTCATAGTACAGAGTGAAGAGAAAATAGGTATTGGATGAAAGACATGGTAAAGAGGAAACAATTGTTTGCTTGGGTTGCCAAGTGTTTCTAGGTAGGGTACTGCTTGGTAGGTAGGCATATTCAACTGTTTGGCACTAGCGCATGGAATAGCAAACACATGTAGCAGCTAAAATCAAGCTTGCATTAATGATTTCATTGCCTGAACTAAATTCGTAATGTAAATCATTCGGAGGTGCTCTAAGGCATTTCTATTCTTAGAAGAAAAGTCACAAACTGGAAAGTACGTCACCTTTGCAATCAGCACCCCCTTTAGCCTGTAATGTGGAACACATGGTGGTTGAAGAGGTTACAGTGTTACAGAAATGTCATTACAGAATTTCTCTGTGTTAACATGTATCATCTGTCACATAATTGTTTGTTTTACAACCCATACCTATAATGGGCTAAGTGGGGACTATTTATATCAGTTAACAATGAGTGCCTTTAATTAGTATTTCATGCAACTGGAACATGTTAAAGATTCTGACACAAATCTGGCTTGGGTTGCTAAATTCCATATGAATTTCATTATGAAATTGCTAAGACATTACAGTTGCGCAGGTATTGAGGTTTATAAGTGCACTTCATCTGTTACAAAACTAGAGTAAGTCATACGCATGTTGAAGAAAAATCTTCAAAACAAAAGCTTGGTATCTGACACAGTTGAATGAGAGTTTAAAGTAGGAAAGATGAAAATCTTTTACAATATGAAATGTGTCTGTATTTGCTCTAAAACTGTAAATTTACTAACATCTGCAAAGCTAAAGCATTATATAGAATGGAAAGATTATAGCAATGGAGAATCTTATTATACACAAAAATGATAGTGAAAATTTATTAAAAATGGATCAGTCAACAGAGATATTCACAAGATGTTGCTGGACTGTAGAATGAAATGATGGTCTTTTGCTGATGGTTGGGACTGAGTGGTTGCAAACGTATATCCTATGCTTTCTGAGTGAACTTCATAAGCCAAATATTTAAGCTGAGATCCTCACTCCCAGCCCAGCCTCTTTTAGGTGACTGAGGTGGTCAAGAGAGCACTTTGGAGCTGTGGTTTACACTGAAGGAGACCCCCAGCTGCTGTGGGACTTTTCTGTATAGGCATTTGTGAATTTGCAGCATGAAGAATGTGCCAAGGAGCAGTGTAATATGCAGGGAGTGATGTGAGAGGAAAATGTGCCTGAAGTTACTGTTTTAAAATTTGGGTAGTGTCACGGTCCTTAAGACTGATCGAAAGAACATGCTAGAATCGGGCTTATGTCAAAATTCGAACAGTTCAGGAGATTAAGAGTGTGTGAGCAAAGGATGACAGGAAATCCCAACAGCTTCATGCCTCCACATTATTCTTCTCAGATGTATGGGCAGAGGCTCCATCCCTCTGTATGCCTCAGTTCCTGAACCTAACACTATTTGTTTCTTCTATATGTATTATTAGACCCTTAAATTTATGTTGTAATGACACGCTAATTCAGCAACTGTCTTTAGAGCCTATCTCAAAGCTTTCAAGATACTGAGATGCTGAATTAGGAAAGAGAAGCACCTCAGTGTCTTTTTTTCCCCCTCCTCTTCCATCTGTATCAGCTACCTGTATCAGTGCCTACAATTTCCTCTCTAAATCAGTTTCTGACACCTAGGTTATCATGAAATTACTTTACAGATAACTTTAAATGGAACTTTGTGGGTCTTGTCTATTAATTAGTATACAGATTAAAATATTTTTATTTATGGAATGCCAAAATCTTGTAGGTTATTCTAAGTAAACTCACTCTAACTCCTTCTGAAATTACTAATTCTGAGTCCAATAACAAGTCTCATGTTATAGCTGTTTATTTATCTTCTATTTTAATAGTCAGAAAAACGTTTTTTTATCATTTTAGTTTTTTCCACTCAGAGCATGCTGGCCATCCTCTCTCACTGGAGTAGATTGGCAGGAGTAAAGATCTTCATGGTTTGTTACCTTTCTTAAAAGAAAGGATCAAATTTCTGAAATGTGTTGTCAGTTTTCCAGAAAGCACTAAAGTAGGTTCTGCAATGCCATTTCTGATCTTTTTATACTAATTGCTTTGATCATTCTTTTAAATTTTTTACTAGCAATTTAGTGCTGGAGTTGCATCTGTTTTCTACTGTGACTTCTACAATTTGTAAAACTGCTGTTAAAGTGCAATCATATTCTTCTCCTCTTTCTATTCACCTGTTTCCTTATGAACTGTTTTGAAGATTTCTGTCACTCTTACTACCAGCAGTTGGGGTAGTCAGAAAATATTTTTAACAAGAAATCATAAAGAATGGGAAAAAAAACCTGGGATTCCAAAATCCTTGTGTGATAGTCTTTAATATCTTCTTTTCCTCTGTTAAACTTGTTTACAGTTAATCCTTAGTTGAATTACATTTTTCATGAAGAACTATAACAAGGTGTCTTACCAGAGTCCTCAGGCATAAGACATTGTAAGAAATAATATCCAGGCCATGTGTGAAAAGATAGAAGTAAATAGGAGTTTGAGTCAGCTGCAATGAGACAACATATCAAAATATCTGAAATAAAATATTCTGAATTATGTGCTGAAAGATTTTTGCTAGCTGTTTATACCTACATCATCTTTCTCTGTCCTCTCCCCTCCCAAATAACTTTCTCTCACAACTGTTTTTTTGACTGATTGTCTCTGTTAGTCTGAAAAAGAATAAAAAACTTCTAGATATTTATGAAAGGAAAATCCCTCCTCTAGAGGATTCTGGAGAACACATCATGACGAAAGGCATATTTAAAGGAAATGGCAGGGACAACAGACAATTTCAAAAAAAATATGTAAAAATCTATCTCTGTATCTGTGCATAATTTCAGTAGCATTTTTTAAAGATTAGGAATGAAGAGACATAAACTGATACTGAGTTTTGGATACTGGAAAAAATATTTCTGATAAAGGGTCAATTTGGGTACAGTATGTTGCAATAATAGTGGTCATACAAGAACCTGATGAGAAATCACACAGCTGACTTACAAGAAAAGGTTACAGACCAGCAGCAAGGCTTGCTCCCTCATGATCTGATGAAGACTATGAGTGAGGAGGAACATGCTTGTTCAATAGGCTCTTCGGTGTAAACCTTGAAGGGAGTTACATCGACAAAAAACAATTTCTGGACCACTGCGGGCTTTTTAGAGTTACCTGCTGGTCACAGAAAAGCATTTGTGCCCCAAAGAAAAGCTTCAAGATCTGATTCACCACCACAAGCTGTTGTGCTTTCACACTGCTGTCACCCCTAGGAAGATCAGTTTTTATCCTAGCAAATGAGCTGAAGTTGTGCGGAGGTATCTGGCTTGATGCTCTCAAGGACTGTCACCCAGTTTTAGCTGTGCCCTTGAGAGTAGTGGTGTGCTCATTTGAAATTTTATAGCATAAGGCATTTATGTCCTGCCATACTGTCTGCCTTTTCATACTTTCCCTCCCCCGCCCCCCCCACCTCTTTTATGTGTGTGGTTACTTGGGGTTTTATATCTCTGATTTGAACACACACCCTTCCACACATCTCAAAAGCCACTGGAAATATAATGTGCACAGTAGTTTGTAAATTAAATATGCTTAAGTAGCAGAAAACTGCAGTAACTAAGGCTGATATATGGACTTGGAAGACTAAATCTAACTTTGTGGATTCAATTATAATTACAGCTGTGTGAGCTGGCGCATTGGCAAGATGAACCTGCCAAGACTGGCTTACTAGAAACCGTAGGAAGGCTGACCACATCATCAAAGAATAGCTCTCTGATGACATAGTACCTGCAGCTCTCCAGCTGATGGCCCACAGGTCCATCTGAAGACACTACTTGGTTTGGTGGGAGGCAACAGAAGACAAAGGATGATGGTTTGCTGCCAGGGTCAAAGGTAAGAGGGATGTTTCCTCTTAGAAAGTTCAGGGAGAAAACCTAAGTCTCCAGAACAAAGAAGGGGAAATTACAAAAATATATTGGATTTTGGAGGAATTTGGATAGCTGAGGTGTGTCGGAGCCAGATTGCAGTTACTTATTAGGGACGAAAGGTTCAGAAATGCAGTGCTTAACACTCTCTCCAGCTCTGTGAAACTATTTATGAAGAGCTAACTATAATTAGAAGTCCAAATTTAAAAAATAGTAAACCAAAAATTTACTTTAAAAAGTGGGCAGATGGCCAACTATTTTTACTGGGCAGCACAGGAATGTTAATGCGGAACATATGCAAAGCTGTTATGAAAAAAAATACACCTCTTTAATGCTAATATCCAAATAGAATAAATGATAATTGCATTAAGCACCAATTGGGAGTCAGCACAGGTCCCTGAGAACTGGAAGCCCACTATATGTTACAGGATAAATTGTTACTGACAGAGCTAGTTTGAGATACTTTTCTGCAGGAAAAAAATATGAAAGGGAGGAGGAAACACAATTTCTCTTGCAGAATGAATGAAATTGTTTTGTCAGTTAGTAGTAACAAAAATAATACCAGTTTAATCTAACCATTTTAAAAGTGTCTTTGATCTGAATTGCGTGGGATGTGTATAACCTCATACAAGTAATGGAAGTTGTGAATAATCTACATAACTGCCTTCCCAACCTGGTTTATCCATTTGGTTAAGGTTTAAGAAAATAATCACCTAAATCAGCAGTCTGATTTTGTCCCTTAACACATACCCACACGGAATCACGGGGAGAATTTATGGTGGGTGGAATGTAATTATCTGACCTGGAATTTGCCCAGAACACATGAGGTTAATAATGGAAGGCTTTCCAGGCACATATTTCAATTACCAATCACTATTTCTCTATGGTGGTCTTCATGATGGGCAAGCCAAAATCACTGGGGTGAGAATTAATGTGAAATATTTCAAAACCTGAATGCAAAGCTGACTGCCATATTTTGGCAACAGCCACATCAGAGTGGCTATACTGAATTAGGCTTCTTGGGTAGTGGTTTCTCCTGAGTGAAGGGGATCCCGTTACAAAGAGCTGTGGCACAAAGCCCAGAGAGAAAAGCTCTGCTGGATTTGTGCTACTTCTCTCCACAACCAGTGGAGTATCTCTGCATCCTGCTCCTAGAAAGGGCAACTAATGTGAATGACTCTGGCTGGAGTCAACCAAGTCCAGCCAATGTTTTTAGCTCTCTCACAGCTCTGATGTTATTAGAGCTAAAAGAAAGGCTAGTTATAGAAGGACAAAGAGGATCTGTGTGCATTGGGGGAAAGGAGAAAATGGAGAGGATGTGTTCTTCAGGTGAGTCAGGAGAACATCAAGTCTAGAACTAAAAGGAGAGGGATATCGAACTACAATTCATTTAAAATGAACTTGTGACACTCAAGATAAAACATTAATCTTTGATATGTCACTCAATAGATGCACAGTGCATTCACATCTTGAGTTGTATTAGGTCTGGTGCTGCATCCACAGGAAAACTAAGGAAAATACAAAGAAAATTGGGGGGTTGGACTAGATCTCCAGAGAACCCTTCCATCCCCATATCATTCTGTGATTCTGTGAAAAGCAACAGAAGTGATCAAAAACATGGAACAGTAACCTTAGGATGAAAAACAAACCTAGAACAAACTCAGTTGAGAGAGGAGATAAAATCATGCGCTATGTGAAATTTGGGTGCATAAAATGATGTGTGGTCTGGAAGAGGAATTACTTTCAATTGTATTTCACGAATAGAGGTATCAGATAAGAGATTTTTTTTATACAACTCACAATGTTACAGCAGAGCTCATTGTCACAGGATGCTAGACATGCCAAAAGTCAAGTGGGGTTCAAAAACTGGTGAGCCGAAAAAAATTACCACAAGGGCTATTTAACATAAAGTTGTTACCTCTAATTTGGGAAGTTCCTAATTCTCTAATGGCTGGAAATGGGGAAGGCTTGCTGGGGAAGGAGCACTTTGTGTTGCCTAGACTTCCCCTACTGCCAGAGGCAGGCTATTGGACTGAAGATACTTTGGTTCAATCAAAAATTGTCTTTTGTAATGTTCTCACTTTGGTATTTCAGGGCAATGTGAACACAGGATGCTTGGGAAGGACAGATACTTCCTAGAAGCACTGGACCTACTGTACCTGTTGTAGAGTGACTATGGAGCCATTAAACTGAATGCTTCCTATAAAGGCCCAGGCAGCTAGTCAGCCCCACATGTATTTCTGGATATATAGCAGCTGAGTTGGAGATGTCCATCTAGTTAGAGCTACCAGCCATAAGGAAATCCCAGACAAATGTATGATTCCCTCCTTAGTCTGCCCAGACAAAACTTTCTGGCAGAAGAAGGGAGAAATGTCCAGAAAACCCAGCCTTAGGGTTATAATGTACTTAAAATGGATTAGTGAGCAAATGGGAAAAGGAGGTGGTGATCTCCACCCACCTGTTTCTATGCCACATTTAAAAATAATCCTACATGCTACTAAATCCATGCCCTTACAGAAAGATCGGTGTGTAGTACACAATCCCCACTGGAAACTGAAGGATTGGTTTGTTCATAATCTATTGTGTGCCAGAAAAAAAAGTAAGCTGCGTCATCCTGGAGAATTTTAATAATTTTATTGGAAACCTCATACTGTCTGTTCAAAACACTCAATTTTTGAAAGTAAGATGTAACAATTCAAAAAATCTTGTACCTGACAGAAGGGAATCACCTAGTTCTCACTTTGCCATAAACCAAGCAAGCCACTGTAGAGGTGAAATTTAACAATTGCCTTGAAGTAAATATTCATGACTTCTTTCATTTAGGATGTGGCTACTGGCCAGCATTTTGAGAGAGGTAATTTCACAAAGTTGACAAGAGTGAGGAATCTAAATCACCTGTAGAAAACAATGTTCAAAAAAGAAGAGATAATCAGGAAATGTTTAAATATGTTTTTCTCTCACTTATCCCAGATTCACAACCCTAGAATTATAAGATGTTTCTGGTGATAAAGTAAAATAATCTAATGGAGGGTGAAACGATGGCAAATACAAAAATTAAAGTTAATCTAGAAAGAAAAGGAATAGAGTGAAAACCTACAGCAAAGCGTAGTATTAGACAAGGAACTGTGGCAAAAATTATGAAGTGAAAGTACGCAAGGGGGAACACTTTGCCAAAGCAGAGAAGTGTGATAGCACCAAAGAAAACCTGTGAGTGTCCATGTCATTACGTAGTTGGAAATATTATTCCAACTGCTGTTAATGACACAAAGGAAGGAGTGTTCGATGGGTATTTCTGCTTTTTATTCAGGACAGAGCTGGAGGACACATTCTTATAAAGGACAGTGCTGAAAGTATTTCCAGTCCTACAGCAAAGCAGGAGGCTGTTAAATCAATAGGTGAGGATTCCTGCATCTGCAAGTGGGAAGACAGTAAGCGCATAAGCTGTCTGAAACACCGAAGAAATTGTAGAGGTGTAGAAGGCAGCTACAACTGTGGTAATGTTGTGAAAGGTTGACTATAAGAACGTCAGCTTTGGCATTACTCCCTGGCAAAATAATATACTGGGTCATTTGTAATTTCTTTAATAATGAATTAAAGAACAATATAATGAATAACACAATGAAAAGTTAATGAAAACAGATCTTGTCAGTTTTTTTTTTTATATCTGTACTTTTATATCTTTGATGAAATTAAACATTTCAGGGATAATAAGGTTGATACTACAGATTTCTGTAGGGTATCCAACTTGGCATTTTTTTTTACTTTGACCAAGAAACGTATATGTTGTAGATTCAGAGTATTGCTCCATTAAATGAAGCACTGGTTAAGGAGCCATATAGAATTGTGAACAGGAATCATTTGTGAGAGACATATATGATGGAGTCCGACAAGCTTTAATTCACGGCCGTCTGCTACTTAATGTTTTGTTGATTAACTAGAGGAAAACACAGAATTGTTATATGTAATATTTAGAGATGATCTAGATTGGAAAGAATGCTTAATAACAAAGAGAGTAAATTAGTTACATTGAATAATTAGGATTCTGTGGTCAGCTGCAGGCAACTGAAATAGTTTTCAGTATAAGCAAACCATATTTACAGACTAGGGAAGAAGTACCTCTGCAAATGGCTTGCGAGTTGTAAAGGATAAACAGCTGAGTTCAAATTCCCAATATAGCACCTAAACAAACGGGGTAGTACAGTTCTTATATATGAGGAGGGGAAGCTGGAAGAAGCCAGAGGACACTACGTTGTCTCTGGATGTGGTGATGGGAACCGCTAATGGGATGCTGTGCTCTGAGTTGGACCTTAAGTCCTGTAGCATATTGTGGAGGTAGAATTTGGACATGAAATTATAAGATGGCAAAAGATATTTTACACCTAAGACTTGGGGACCCCATTCTATCTGCAATATCTGTGGACGAGATTGTTGACAAGAATCAGGTTTGGTGTGAGCTAATGAACAGGTAAAGGCTCTTCAACTTAATCAGAACTGGTGACGGAAAAATGAATACAATTAAATTCAGCCTCAAAACAAAGTGGAATTTTTAGTCTTTTGTGAGTTAATTGATCACTGAAATGACTTACAAGGTTTGGTTTGTGTTTCCTCTGTCCCTGGAAAGCATTATATTATGCTAATAAGCTTTTTCTAGTTGAAGTAAAAATAATTTGTGGAAGATTTACGATACATTTTTGGAGTCAATGTAGCTAATCATACTAACTTGTCTCGCACTGTAATATCTAAAACTAATAGTTCTACTCTATTAATGTTATTTTCTGAGATATAGTCCCAATCATTTGCCCCACAGTTTGGATGGATGTCCAGTTTTGAAGTTGGTTATAGTTATGCACATTTATTTGGGATAGCATTTTGCTGCAGAATGTTTGCAGACAATGCAAACCCAGAGTGACAGATGCCTAAATGGATAACCATCTGAAACAAACCTGTTCTGTAATTCACCTGACAGTGAGCACACAGGGTTCTTATGAAGAGTCCAATAGCAAATTTAGAGTGAACAACACAGCTTAGAGCAAAGTTGACATCTATCACCAAGTTTTCTCCTTGTCCCTAATTGGAACTCTCCACAGGTCCTTCTAGTGCTTACTAACAGCAGAGTTGACCTAATGTTTGGAATTACCTGTGAGGAGTAAATGTTACCCCTTGTTACTTGAATGAAAAGCCACCAGAGTAAGATACTTTTGTCAGTTCAGTATTTTTGATGCATTTCTGAGTTCCTGTAAACACTCTATGAAACCTGTCTTTTCTGAATACCAGAGGGAAGTCAGGGAAGGAATCCACACTCTCATCTACATGAGAATTTCGGAGAGCAGTGAGTGAGCAGTCCTGCAAAGCTGTCTGCAGACCACCTCTCAGGGTTTTCAGGACCTTTCTACACTGTTTCGTTCAGAGAGGGAGACCCATCAGGTAGAGGTCCTTAGGGAGGGCAAAGGTTTCTAGCTCCAAGCTGGTGCAGGCAGGGAAGAAAAGGGAACAGAGAGGCTTTCTGATGTATTGGTATTGGAAGGCACTAGCGTGGGAAGAGAAAGCAGAAGGAAGCCAGGTGCACTGGAAGCAGGATATAATAGAAGGTGTGAACAAACCAGACTCAGCTGTCTCCAGGGACAGACATTATGCAGGGGTTTCTTCTTCTGGATGCTTCTGGAGGCTACCAGGGCAGCTAAAAGGACCGAATCATCCAATATAGCTCCTTAGTCTTTTCAAATCAAGGTTGGCTTTACCCCAAAGTTGTCATTTTAGTTACGATTCCTTTAGGCTAAGGTTTTCAACCTAACCCTTCCTGACTGTGGCAGGTGATCCAGTCCCCTGCTCCCTCTCTGCCTCTGGAGCAAATTCCCTTTGTGCTGGTGCAACTGTTTCTGTAACAATGCTCTCAACTGGCGAAATTATTTGGGTTGGGGAGGGGAGGGAGAGAAAGAAATATTTTCTTCTTCTTTAAAACAACTAGTATACAGATATGCTTGAGAACACAGCCACATAAATAGCTTCAATACCAAAAGTGGATGGCTAATTAAGTTCAGAGGACTGGAGGGGTTGCTTGGAGGGAGAAAGCAGATAAGACAGGAGAGAAACGGAAAATTATTTTTCACCCTAGCTTTACCACGAAAGGCTTCATAATGTGAGCTTCTCTGCACTTTGATTGTTTCTCCTTCTCTCTCTCTCTGACATACAGATACATGCACACACGTACCCTTCCAAAAAATATCCAGCAAAGCCTTCCTCCAAGATAGTTCAAATTCCTTAGTGGCCTTGGGTGTGCCTTTGTTGCAGTTTGAGTACTGCTATCACATTAAAAATGAGCCTGTTTCTACTATCTTAAATGAAGAGTGACCGTCACACCCAGCAGTTCCAACTAGATTTAACCCAGCCTATAACAGTATTAATCCTAGATCACAACCATAAGCTTCTGCATATGTTTCAAATAAGGGAAACTAGCGTAAACCCAGCACAGTTTTACAAGACGTTGTTTTAGTTCACGAGTGGATAAACTGCAGTTTCAAAAGCTATTTTAGCCTGAACAGGAAACCAAATTATAATAAAAATGACATGCAAATCCTGTTTTCACTCCAATGCTTAAAGCAATAAAAGAATAAACTGGGTTTATCAGAGTACCCTGCAGTTAGCCCTCTTGATGGCAAAGTCATCCCCCATCCACACCAAGGTCGGGTGCAGGAGTTGAACAGTCCTTCAGCAGTCCAAAAATATCTTTCTTTCAAAGGGAGAGCTTTTTCAGGAGGAGTGGAGGAAATGCAGCAGTAGCACCTATACATATTCCTTGGATAAATAATTTCTTGGGCAAACGGAAATCTCCATACCAGCTACTCTTCAATTTCCTTGTGAGTAAAATCAGTTAATTGTCGGTATCAGTAATTTATTATGACTTCATTTGATTATGTTTTTACAGTACCCTTCCTTTTCAGTGTGCTTTGATGAAAACAGAGTAGGGACTATATTTTGTATGTCTTTTTTCTAGAGTATACACTATACAACGCACAGTCATAAAGACGATAGGGCATAGACATCAGGATACTTGAACCACATAAGCAAATGAAATGTATGTTTCTACACATGTAGATACTTTAGCAAATATTTCCTCTGTTTTGTGAATGATGAAGCTCTTTTTTTAATAAGGTTTTGAACAACTGTTTGTATCCCCAAAAGCAACTGATACAACCCAGAAAAAACTGACACAAGCTAAAAAAGTTGCAATGACAATACAATGTTTGAAACAGTTTATATTTGTGTTTTGATGAAAATGTATTTATTTTTACATCCTCATGCATTTAAGATGGCCAGAATCCAGTGGAAGCTACTATTAGAAGCTGACACATACATGAGAATGAGATGAAGTAGGATTTGCAAGAAATGAGAGTTCAGCAAGGTGAAGTGAGTCCTCCACTAATTTCAGGTTTTTACCTTTCTTTAATACTGACAGACAACAGATTCACAGCTTTATGATAATTTAGGGTTTAGACATCTCATGATTCTTTACCTAAGATTGTTTGCTGGAAAATTTAAATTCCTCCAACCACTCTACATCTTTGTTATTGTGTTAAAGTATTGATTTCAGCTTACAGGCAGCAGAGAAAATGTTGAAGAAATGTACCAATGCAGTGTTGATTTGCAACATAATCCCCTCACTTAGACTTTTCCGGACAATTCAAGTGAAAATTAAGATGTCTACATTTTTAAATATTTCATTGCTGCCTGATTTAGCAGGAATAGCCTGTTAGTTCAGTAATGCCACGCTTCACACCATCATTCTCCTGGTCATCAGCAGCCCACACGCATTCTCCCAAATCTCATGTTCCCACTTTAGTGATGAACTTGTGCTCTTATGAATTCAAAATAGTAAGCACATTCCACATGGAAATTGTAGGAACAGCATAAAATTACATTTAGTATCAGAATAAATAACACAAGGACTATATTACAAGCTACATTGTTCATTTTATATTTAGTCATGAAAACTTCCATTATTCAATTTAAGTGAATCTGTCACATAATTTCCAGCCTCCTGCTCCAGAACACTGGAGAATCCAAGCGCCTTATTTCAGAACTTAGGTCCAGCTTCCCATTGAGCATTGAGGTCCTGGAGCACACAGAAGATCTTGGGCAGCTTGTCGATGCTGTGGTAGCAGATGCAGCCAGCCAAGAGAGTTTTTTTTCTTCCTGCTGTGTTTGGCAAGGAGAGCACAACCTTTCCTGTCACATGTGGTCCCTGCTCAAGTTATCCATACTTTTCTTACCACAAGGTTAGATTACTCTAATGCACTCCGTGTGAGGCTACATCTTGAGGCCATTTGGCAACTGAATCTAGTGTGCACAATTCAACCACCTGTTTATTAAGTGGAGCATCATGCAGAGAGGACATAAAAAAACCCAGTCTCCAAAATCTGCAGTGGCTGCCAATAAATTTCTGGGCTGAGTTCAAGGTGTTGGTTTTAACCTATAAAGACCTAAGTGGTTTGGGAGTTGGTTACCTGAGAGACTGGTTTTCTTTCCCCATGAAGCAGTGTTTTAAAAGTTGATATGAAGGGAAGAATCTGAGTTGGTATCACTCAGGTATAATAAGGGTGATGGCAGAACCTTGATGTGGAAGGCCCTCTGCAGCGCATCTCCATTATAATAGGTTTATCTGTTGTGAAATGTCTCTGTTCATGGAAGAATTCAAAACTAACATGCCAGTCTGTGTCTGAACCAAAGCTAGAAATACTGGGGCTGAAGCCTATTACTATGTTCTGATTTCCCCCTTCTCTAACTACAGTTGCTATTTACATTGCTTAACTTCAGAAATGTGATTTGGTAATCTAAGTTAAACCTGATGTTAACAGCTGCTAACCCAGCTACGGCTCACATCATGTGTTTGGCATCCCTCTCTGAGGTACCCATCTCTCCTGACGTAGGATAGTACAGAATCTAAAGAACTGCTGGAAGAGAGTAACATGTTACAGCAGTCCAGAGATTTTTCTTGGTTAATTTGCTGTTGTCCCTGAGTCTGAGTCAAGTTGGATTATTCCTGGCCTTCAGACCTGTGACTACATCTCTACTAGTAAATAAAATGGCACAGTGCCTATTCTCCAGCATTTAAGTGTCCTGGTGAAGTTCACATCTGTAAGTCAGAATTCGCAAAACTTACTGGTCTCACACATACTGTCAAGAGCAGCTTCTGACTGGTGAAATTCCTTCACTATGAGCCTGAGCACTGTGTGAGAGAGTGTTCATGACTATGGCCCGGAACCAGGCCAGGGACCATGTCAGCAGTTAAGTTATTTGTATGGTCATGTGGGAAAGTGTCTGCGTTCAAGCCCTCATGAGTTTAGTTTACTAGTATGGAAGTAGCCTGGGAATCTTGAAGTCATTGGCTTAAAACAGCCTTCTGTATGACCAAAGAACCACGTTCCTAAATAACAAAAAATCTCAAAGGTTGATATTCCTGGCACTGTCCTGGCCTTATGAGCAATGGGAAGGTTGACTTTACAGAAGAGGTTTTGGGACTTTACTGGAAATTTGCCAATGATGGGTCAATCTCTTTGAAGATGTTTCTCCTTATACTTCCTGGTGAATGGGAAGGTACTACTTTCATAATATTTCTGAGGAAATAAATATTTCAGAGATGGTTACCCAAAGTCACATTGAAGAGGGGATGCCAAGCCAGCAATAAAATCTTGCATCCAAAGTTCCAGACTTGGAACATGATCTATATTGATCCTTACAATAAGGAAGGTCACAAAAGACTGGGATGCATCTGTCTTTTCACACATTAAACAACAAATATGATTATGTTTACAGTCTTGTGTCAGTGGAAGCAAAAAATTAACTGTCTTGGTGTTTCTTAACCAGAGAAGATTGTGAAATTTCCAGTATTGGACATCTTAGAGGGTACCATTGGTGCAGACAATTCTACTTTGGGCAGAGGTATGCATCACATGGCTACCTGAAATGTCTTTGAGCTGTATGATTCTATAAGCACATTTCGCTGAAGTATATTTCTTTTACTTCAAAATATGACTGAAACCATATTATCGCATCAAAAGTTGTTTGCGTACTGGAATGAAGGCTGGTATATGATCTCAGTCTTCAGGTTCAAGAACAGCATAGTTATTCTAGGGGAAAGGCAGAGTTTTCTGGGGAAATTAAGTAGATTGTGGAATTAATGATCTTTCACAGCACCCCTTGGTCCAGTTCAACTCTTCCAAGTGCTGGAAGCATTTCTTGCCTTCTGAACGTTGAACAGATACTAACTCTCAGACTTTTTTTTTGAAGAAAAAATCCCATATACTCTGACTAAAGCTTTAGCAGGCTCTAAACAATTTCTACACCTGCCTCTACTATCCATATGGCCAGATTTTTTAAGTGCCCCCAACTATAACGTTCAACATGTCATGAACCGTTGCTGTTTCCCACTATGCCACTTATGCCACTGTTTGAGTTAGTTAGAAAAATGTTGGAATTACTTTGACCCATAACTGTTCTGTCTTGGGAATAGTGAGGTCTTTTACTAAAGCACCTCGCAAGCATCATCACTTATCTCAGGGTGAGTTCTACCAGCTATATCAGAAAGGTTCGTGGTTTATGAAATGGAGATATTTTGACAATAAGGAGCCTTACAAGTTCTGCCAGCTGTAACAATAGAAACAGTGATGTATCCGAGCTAGTCACACAGGACACTCAAATGCAGTGCACTTTAACCATCAATG
Source organism: Tringa tobata (assembly GCA_033628505.1). Lineage (NCBI taxonomy): Eukaryota > Metazoa > Chordata > Aves > Charadriiformes > Scolopacidae > Tringa > Tringa tobata. Next base: position 622,695 of record JAHREE010000186.1, read on the forward strand.
ATCTAAAGGATGTCCCAGACCCATCAGTGCTAGCATACTTGAGTCCTCTGTTAAAGACTTGCAAGCTTTAATGGCACATTTCACGTTCCATTTCTGTGAGACTATGTGAGGCACAGATGGGACTCCAAATGATCCACTGCTTGATTGGAACCAAATACAGTAGATTTGACAGGAAAAAGTCCCTCCCTTGCCTTTATAATGTGTTTCCTCTAGCAGTATTATTATGGCTACTTCTATTTTGGTGATGCGATTGGCTTGCAGATGCTGGTTTAATACTTTTTTTTCTGCTCTGTGCTGCGAATAATTGGAATTTAATTCATTCAGATTTTAAAAGCTCTGAACAAAGCATGGTACTTTAGTCTCATCTTTGCATTTACACAACAACTTCATCTTTCTTGCTGTGCATCGCTTAAGGTTTTTGAGCACAGGTGAAGTTCAGCTATCATCAGAGAGATAGGCAGTAAGGGAGCAGTAGCTGTGTGACCATAGTGAGAACAAGTCTGCTCAAATTAGGGAGTGATTAATGGGAAATTTGAAGTCATTTGCCTGTATTTACCTCCTCAGTTTCATTTGTGCTGCTGAGATCTGTAGCCGCAACTGAGATTGTGTCAACAATTGCTTTTCAGGTGTTTTGATTTAAAAGGTTTGTTTTTTTCATCTTGTCAAAAATGAAAGCTGTCAAGCCATAATGGATAACTGATTATTCCCATCTCATATGAATCAAAGATGACTCTGTTTTTACCTTTGAAAGATCTGTACCCTTAATAAAAAGTTAATTTTTTTCAAATTCTAAATTTTTTCTGAAAATGAAATGTTTAGTACTTGTGTTGCGTTTTTTTTAGGGAGGAGTATGTACTAAGAAAAAGTTTAAAATATTTTTTTCATGTTTTACTAAATGCTTTTTCCAACAGAAACTCTTTTATTACACTCACATTGGCTTCAGTGAAAATTGTGGTCAGTTCTGAGTTGCATTGTTCAATCATTTTAATTAACTATTTTTAAAATTAATTGCTATTACTCTTATCATTATTTGGACATACTAGGAATCCTTCTATTCCTCAAGATTTTCTGTTATGAATCACTAAAGAGTCTGCCCTTATGCAATGTTTTTAGCACTTTTTCCTCCAAACTGCCCAAACCTTGCTGACCAACATCAGATGTATGTCTTTTATTTTTTGTTATATAAACTCTTGATTAGTCTGTAAATGGCCACACTGTCTCTTGGAGTAGCTTCTTGCTTTTCCATCTCCAATCAGCTGAGGTAAATAAATGAAAGACACCTGCCCAGAGAGCGTTAGCATCTCTCTTTCACAGAGCTCTCTTCCTCCCTTACTCTTCCTTCATACCTCTATATAATTTCCTACTCTGTGTTGGTGCACTGTATATGAGTAGACCCATACTCTCAGTGGAGGTTTTGCTACTGAGAAAAAACTTGGCCTATCGCAGGTAATGCCACTAAGCATTTTTAAAGGATTCATCTGGAGTTCATTAGGTAAAAGGAACTTTATTGAGTAATTTTCTTTCTCTCAGAACCGAGCCTGAGTAAACTGGTTTATTCCTTGATAGCAAGAATAGAGTACTGATTTGGGTGTCTCAAATGGGAATGTTGAGATGACCTGCTAGTCAAGATGGACTGCCTTATTTCTCCTTGTGAATATGCCAGGAGGTAAAATTTTAAGCTACAGTCCAGACATCATTGAACCCTTCTATTTTTGTGAACAACAACTGAGGTTTAATAATGAGACTATTTTTTATTGAGTTAAATAAAGAACTTTGAAACATCTGTGAGCCAGAACAAAGAACAAGTGCATTACAGATAGGGAAAATAACAGGAGCATATTCAGCAGATGAGGCATTACAGATATTATAGACTCTGTTAATGCTGTATATCCCTTGTGTAGGCATCAGGATAAGGTGTTCTTCAATATGTGAGGAAGCTTAAGAAAAATAAGGCAACCCGGAGGATCTCGTAGGTCCCTTCAGGTTCTAAACTTTCTATATATCAATCAGAGTGTAATAGCTTTGCTCCCAAGGTTCAAGGAATAAATCATTTCTTCCTCTTTAATTGTGGCTACTGGAGTCAAAGGGACAACCTGTGGGCTTGAGTGGGTAGGAGTGTGACTGAGAGAAAGTAGGTTATTCACTTCAGATATTTAAGTTTTGAGTTGTGTAGAAATGATCTAAGATGAAGCATCAAGAATATATGGCAGTAATCTTCAGTAATGCACTGCCCAGTAGTCAACGTGCTCTTAGACTCTTACAAGGTTTGCAGTTTATGAAAAACATTTAAGTGTTTCTGTTACACATTTTGGTTGCCATGTTAACTTGGCTTCCATCAGACTGCAACAAACCCAAAACACCTCCTTACATACTTGCTTTATGACATTTTATTAGAATGCCAATATAACAGTTTTATAGTAAATGTAGGATATGGCAGGAGACTAAAATAACACCATATTCTCTGAACACTTTAATCTAGGTTTAATAATTTTAAGGTTTTTGGACATTTGTAACTTAACCTGTGGGCATAATCTAGTAGTAACAGTGCTTGAGAGAAGTTATGAGAACTGCGCTCTGAGATTACAGTGGCTCAAATAACATAGTGGTTCCAAGGGAAACTAAATCTTTTTAAAACCCCTCAAACATCAGTTTAAACTGTTAACTTTAATTTTATTTTAAATTCATGTTAGAGTAATTGCATCAAGCTGGGATTATGTGCATTCTCTGATTCTGTCTTGCAGCACTTCTGCCTCTTTTAACCATTTCCTCTATGAGTGATTCGTACTTGTTGCTTATTAATGGACATTTCTCCCTCACAGGGTGTATTCAGTTAAAACAATATCTTACCGATGAGAGCTTTCCTGGAGCACTACTGGCAGCACATGTAATTTATACATTATGAAGGGAAGGGTGTAATTCATAGTGTATGTAAGGATAATTTTTTTTTTTATGCAGAAGAACTGTCAATTGAAAAATGAATCTTCTATATTAGAAGAATGGAACATTTCCATTATTACGGAAATATACATTTCTCTTTCTACTTTTTACTGATTTGGATATATCTTCTTCTCAAAAATGCAGTAAGAATTGCAAAACCAGCAATTTTTACAAGTTTTGCCTGTCGATATGTGTCCACGTTGCGGTGCTTAACATGACACACCTCACAGGAGTCCAAGATGTAGAAATTGCTGGGCAAGCACCTCTGAAAATCACACATTCCCTTTAGCCAAATATTTGTACCTTGAGGGAACTAGAATTGTTTTGCAAATTACTGTAGAACTCAGAATAATCTTAGGGAGGAAAAAACCTAAACTTTATTACCTTTGTTATACAGCAGAGGAAACTAAGAGACAGAAAGGTTAAAGCCAAAAATGTCACAGAAGGACTCAACAAAGAATGTGGCTTCTTTGACCATTTTGGGAAAAACTCCCATTTCAGAGGCTAATGAGCCTACAGTGAGAGAAACAAGAAAAATCTTTATATATGCTCATATGTATGTTTTTGTCTAGTGAGTTTAGTCATAACCGCCTCCCTGCTTAAAAAAGATGTTTTCTAAACAGGCAGAGCCTCAAATCCAAGAAAGACTTATTTCAACAAATGAAAGCAGGGAACCTTATTTGTGTTAGCAGAAGAGGAGATAAGACCAGGGAAATCTAAGACTTTGGAAAAGTAATATAAGGCAAATAACAAACACCAGTACCGTGGTCCAGCACTGAGGATACTGTTTGTGTAGGAAGTACACAAGTTAAGTTTTTGTCCAATTTTTCCATCCTGTCTAAACAACTTTAATTCAATTTGATTTCACTTGGAGAAGAATTAATATAGGAGACATATCCTTTAAAAATAATAAAAAAAAAAACCAACACAAAAACCTGCTAGTGACCAGGTTTTTGAGAACAACTCAGAAGACAGACAAGTGTCTGGAAGAAATTTTTCAGATATCACAGTCTGGCTTTTAAAGGAAACTGTATATGATCTAGACTTCCTTCAGTCCCAAATTCATGTATAATTCATGTAGAAGTTCCATGTTTTAGATTCCTCAAGCCTTACAGCTTTTAAGTGTTTTCCTCAGCGGCTGAGCTAAGATAATAAAGGATACATCATATAAGCAAATGCATTGATCCTCCATGGGTCCTGTGTCTCAGTACTGATGGATTTTGTTATTATTTAGGTTTTCTATATTTCCTAAGTAGTGTTTCTTCTACTTAATGTTGGATATCAAGCACTGCACCACCTTAATCATAAGTAATCTGTGTTTCTGTGGAAGCCTTAGCCCCAGAAAAAAATGTCCGGTGACCCTATACATAATTAACTGACTATGAAAACACTGCCTTCTGTGTATAATTGCTTAGACTAGTGAAAAAAAAAATAAAAAAAAAACACAAAAAAAACCCCCCAAACAAACAAAAACAAACAAACAAACAAAAAACAAAACCAACAAAAAAAAACAACGAAGAAGAAGTTGGCTTCTCCATCCATCCTACTGGGGAGTTATAACCTCCCTCCATACCACAGCACCAATTTGAGACTTCTCAGAAACTTGCTACAAACGAGAGGTGTCATTTCAAAGACAAGAATTGGCTGCTCTGAAGATGAAGGGGATAAAGGGAATTGGACTCAAAACAGAGGGAAAAGAAAAGCCCTGATGGCTGGGCTCTGCCATAGACAAAGTTTGTAGAGTAGATTTTTATCAATTTCCAGCCTTCAGCTGTTGCCCTACTCCATCTGTGGTTTAAGTCAACCTCTGGCTTTACAACTGAATACTCAGCTGAAGTTGTGTGCCTAGTTCAGATTGTGTCTTTCTTACAAGGAATAACCCTTGTCAATGGTATTATGACCAGCAGGACAGAGATTAAACCAGTCATTTTGTGTGGGGGAGTCCCATATAGCCTCCTCTTCCTGGTGTATAAGAAGAATCTGAATCAAAGTATTTACTCCAGAGAGGAGGCACCTTTGCTAAGTAGGTGAATGCAAGCTGAGGCTCTTTTTCTAGCCTGCTTGATAAAAAGTTCTGGTTTGGGTTGTGCCCTGTATATTAACTTGTAAAAGCTGGGTTCCAGACCCTCCGCCAAAAAAAATGTGTTAAAGCATGGCTGGGAGCTGTGTATGTGTGTAGACAACACATTTTACTGACATTGTATGTATGCAAACATGGACGCATTTTACTGACAAAAGTCTGGATGTTTCCAGTAGTTAGACATCTAATTGTTTTTCTGGATTATTCATCACTTTTTTTCCTCCTGGTTTCTCCTTGAATTTCCCCTCTTACTGGAAAATCTGTATGTTACAAATAAGCTTATCCCCAGCAGCTGGAAGTACCTTAAAGGATACTCACCCTGCAGTATTTCAGGTCTTAATAAAGCCACTGACCCAAGAAAAAGAAACCTATAAACTTCAGTGCTGGCAGGTGAAGAGTTTTTCACTGAACCTGTCTTCTTAGATCACAGATTTTGGCTATGCTGTGTTTATAAACTCTTCAGCCACGATACAATATACGTGTATGGACCACCCGCTATCCCAGGTCCTGTCCAACTAGGGTACAAGAGAAAAGGATCACAATTTGTCCCCAAGCCCCTCACCTCTGTTGGGTATGCTAATTTCTGTCCAAACAGCCTTAAACATACACACAGAAACTTTCTCTCTAGCACATGCACAGTTGTGTGGGGAGCTACTCCCCTGCCTGATGGAGAGAATTCACATTGTAAACCCTTTTACTGTCAAAGCTTGGCTATGGAATCTCTGCACAAACTCCCCCTTTAATTGCCTTTGACTCTGCTCCCATCACAGTTTCCTCAACATGTCCATAGTTTCTTCACCGCCTTAGCAGAAAACCTCTGCCAAAGATAGCCCACTGAAGGCAAATGATGAGAAACAAAATATCTATTGTGGGATAGCAAGTGTGTCAGTCAGTGCAAAGAGCAAAAGAAGTGGAACAAAGAACAAAACTAACAGAAGTCTGAACAGCCCTAGAATTGAAGATGGAAAAGCTTTTCCTCCCTGTTCCTGCAGCAAGTAAAGACTGAGACTCAGACTGACTGTGTCCAGTTAAGTCCCAACTAAAGATTCTGGGTTTCAGGGAATAATTCCAGCTCTATTAATTCCCAAAAGCATGTAAAAATCAATGTTTTGACTTTGAAGTGATGACCAAGACATCTGAGTGTTGAGTCCAGCCTAAGCACTGTTGATCTATAGACACGTCTAGGATTTGAAAGGGGAGATAATCTGAGCATACTTATACTCAATGCACAGCCGCTTTTCTTAAAGAATAGATGGGAATTAGACAAACATCTTTTATTATATTGCTTGTAGCTGTGACACTGGTTCAGTCCCACCCCAGTCTGAAGAATTTTGAACCTTCTGCTCCCAACCCTGTGTGAAAATACCTATAGTATTAGACTGTCAACAAAAGAAAGCAATGTGTGTTATTCTTTTGTGCACACACACATACACACATGTGCACACATACACACACACAAATCCCCAAGTTTTTCTCTGTGCATCCACAAATGATGCTTGATTATGAATCCATGTATTGGGACCATTCCCTGAGAACTGTGAAGTTTCTCCTTTTGGTCCTTTTTTGTAAAAATATTGTCCTTTGACCTTAAATGCGACTGAACACAGCCTCTAAGGCAACGGCACGGGACCAGGATGGTGACTTGTATGCTGGGAGATATGTACAGTCAATGTAGGGCTAGAGAGCGCAGTGCAGCCCAAGGATCAAACTCCAAATCTCAGCCATGGCTACAACCAGTCTATCCATTGAGGCTGCTCCCACCTGCCATGAACACAGGAATAGCTTCCCTCTCCCTCTGACACCTTGTTTCCTCTCCTGTGGTGTGGTGGTGGGAAAAGTCATGTTCCCACTGCTTTGGTAATGTGAGAAACACCTAATCCTACAGCAGAGGATGGGAGACAGGGATTAATATCTCATATCAAGAAAGCTTCTAACTACATCCCTCCAGGAAATCTGTACCTGCTTAAAAGGCAACTGCACAATCAATGAACAGATGTCACAGGAAGGAAACTGGACTCGGACATCTTTTCTTCTTGGCTATGAGAGTTGGTAAAGAAGGTTAGCCAGGGCCATTTTTCTTCCCATCCCCAACATATACCCCTTTCAAGAATGAATTCTGCACGTTCTGCCCACATACCTATTAGTTCTCTTTTCATGATGAATGAATGTTGGTTGTGATCCTTGCCAAAAAGAAAACCCCTTCAAATGATTAATCTTTAATAAAACTTAAAAAGCTCAAGCATTTTCATGTGTTATTTGGAAAAATATGGTTAGCAGAAGTTATCAAGTTGCAATGACACCTTCAGTTAACCAAACATGAAATCAACAGGTTTGTCGGGTTGAGGCCAAGCCTTACCAGACAGTGTAGTACATTGCAAAGGCTACACCCTACCCACTGGTATTACTTGGCAAGGTTTTCTGGAAGCATCAACAGAGAAACCATAGATCGAATGAGGGGAGGATAGGGCTATCTTTTTTACCACCTTATATCCTGAAAGCCTGAAGGCCACAATGAGAAAATGATTCTGTGCCAAATATAGCAGGAGTGTATTTGCATGCATCAGATGCTAAAGGAACAGGGTATAAAATAGGTTAGATGAATAGCATTCTGCAATTGCCTGCTTCTTGCCACTGATTCCAAGACAGCCTCCTCCAGAGGCAAACTTCTTCACTGCAGATTTCTAAAACTGAGTAAGACGGTGCTCTTCGCTGTTGTATTTTGCACCTCCTCCTCAGAAAATTGAATTATTTCAGCTATAATTGCTAGTGATTCCCAGTGATCACTCTCTTGGCAACTCAAAAATACCCAACACAAAACAAACAAGCAAATATAAACTTAAAAAAATAATAATAATTTGCCTGATTTCTCTGTATCATCTGTTTCTATCATACTAAGTCCTGTGCATAGGTCAGAGTTGTAAAAGCTCACTGTGCATCTGCAGAGTCCATTGCACATGGAGTTCAATTCCAATGCAATTCAATTATGATTACTCTTATAAAGTCATAGAGACTGAAGGAAAACTCTGTTGCAGAAGGTTGCTTTGAGGTGAATCTTCAGCCTGATAATCAAAGTCAGGCTGTACAAATGATGTAAAAATAATTATCTGAGAAGAATGATTCAGCTAAAGATTCTTACTCATTTTTTGTCATATTACTCTGTAAGAATGTTTTGGAGATTGAAATTCTGTTTTCATGGAAATCTGGGGAATGCAGGGGTGCTGTAAAAGTGTCTACAGCTTACATGACCATGCTGACAGCTCTAACACAATGTTTTGAGTCAAAGAAGAACAAGAATATATTATCAGAAAGTTAATAAACGTGAAAAAACAAAGCAGTCTCCATTGCAAACAGCTTGCAAGCCATCAATTGCCAGACAAAAATTTTAGTATGTCATCCATCAAATCATTTAAAATAAAGCCAAGTTAGGAGGAGCTTCAATTCAGGATCCATAAGCAAAATGTCATGAAGTGTGGCAATTAAGAGTTTCATCTGACCTGAAAAGTTAAACTCAGTCAGCTATTCCCCAGCACCTCCTCTGTATTTCGCAATACAGTAGTTCAGTTAATTCTAGAAATAATTGACTTAAACACTGGCTTTAAAAGTCCAAAGAATGCAAGTAAGAACCAAAAGTACAGATACAAACCCCTTCACTGCAGAAAAGAGAATTATAATGGGAAGATCTTTGACAATGACAAAAAAGGTGAAAAGGATACTATAGTCCTGTAAGACAGGAAGCCAGGATTGTATGGTCACTGGAATGCAATACTGTTAGTTCCTGTGAAAAGTGGATGGAAAATATCTAAACCCGACCACAGCTACAAACATCTGGATGCTCAGCTGCCCTGTTGGCTGAGAGGAAGCAGGTGCAGTTGTCCTCTTGGTTTGAATTAGCCTTATGCTGTTCAAGGTTGACATTACTGGAAGAGGCTAATGGCCCCCAGAAGGAAACACGACCGGTCCCAGCGCAGTGGACAGGACTGTCTGGATTTCAGTAGAAGAAATGGAGCTTGGCTACAGCCAGCCACAATAAGCATCTCATCTTTGAAAATCATAACCTTTTCCATACTCTCTTTCCTCAGTAGACCCTCTCCCTTGAGCCAAGCAGAAAGAGATGAGAGAGCCTCAAAAAGATCTATGGTAAGAGGAAAGAGACTCAGCTGGCCTGTACGCAGCAAGGCTTCAAGTACTGTGGTGTGCACTGACAGGATGTTATCTGTTCAGAAAGCAGATTTGTAACCAAGAACAATGTTTAGGTCAACTGAATTGGAAAAAACTACTGAATCGTACAACTTTCTGGTTTGTAAGGAGCACAGTCTTACTCCAAATGAGACTAGATTTCAGATCGTGTATGTTACTCAAGCCTATTTGTATGGCTGACTGTGACTGCACATGAAAACACTGCATGCCCTGTCTTGGGTACCAAGTACCTTTGGCACTTAATTGGTATAGAAGCCACCACTAAGACCTCATCTGTACTATTCGCCTATGTATGAATTCAAAATGAAACAGGTGCAGAGAAAGTTCATCATCAGGAAGGTGAACATGAACAGGGTTTGTTTACCTTAGAATACAAAAGCCAAGGGAGAGGAATATCAAGGAAGAGAAATAGTTTAAATTAGCACAAGAACACATGGGTAAAATAAATTGCCCATGAGACGTACGATGTGGGATGTTAAGAGTCTGAAATGGTTTTCTAATAGGGAGAAATAAACAAACAAAACCCAAAAATAATTCTTAGTAGCTTTACAATGATGCATAAGAAATTAATGAGAAGACAACAGAAAACCAGATGACCAGAGAGCAGAGAACGAAACTGCCTTCACTCAGAAAAATCGTTCAAGTTCAGTTTTTAGCCTTAGTTCATTCCCATAACTATAGGTCTCAGTTGTACTTTTAAGTTATTTTCTTTCCCTAAGGATTATGCTAAGAGTCATTATTCAAAAGGCAGCCTCTGCAACTTCCAAAGATCAGAAATGCAAGTATAGACCTCTCTCTTGGATAACTATCCACAGGTGAGAAAGGCAGTATTACTTGATTCCAGTTTTGCCCGTCTTTGGGAGGGGATAGGAATGATCACAGAGCAGTAACTAGCCAAGAGTCCTGATGTCTGACCAGAGAACAGTTGCTAGTGAAGAGGTAAGGTTCAATTTTGAGGCTCAACTCCTAGCTCTTAGACATATGTGATGTCTTCAGCTGGTTAAGTTAGGAATTGTTTTCCATCAGAGTCAGAAAGAGAAGGGGAAGTTATTTAGGAGAGTCATCGGCCTGATTTTGGATATACTCAGCTGAGGTATGAGATGTCCTTACTCAGATATTCCATCTTAATCTGTCAGAATTTATCTAAAGTTTTCTTGACCAACCACAAATGCCCTATCACTTTTGATTCTTAGTTTTCTTTCTCTAACATTTGAATGTAGATGGAATGAAGATATGGATAGGTTACCTCCAGGATATGAGCTTACAGAAGCTGCTGTTTCTGCTCTTCCGTAGCTCTGCTTCAGCATATTGCTCTACTTGTGCTCCATGAGATATATGGGTATCCTGCAAGTAAAAGCTTGAGAGTTAGAAATCAAAGTTAATTTTGTTCTATACAAGCAGTTAAAGCATTTGTGTAAGTAATTGCTACAGAGCAACTGGTCAGTATGGGACAGCCTAGTTTGTGCCACAGTAGCTGATTTCTGTGGCCTATCTTCTCGTCCGAACCCTGATACTCTTTAAATCAGGGCTCTGCTGGATCAAATGTGGAAGGACATTAAAATCATAGCCAGCTAGCACTGCCAGCAACCCCTGTTCTCTGGGCACCACTGCAACCTGCCCAAAAGACAGATTACTATATTCAGTTTGACATGAAAACTCTGCTTTTCCTCAGCTCTTTTCCTTCATTCCTTTATGCTTGAAGGCAGAAGTCAGTGTCTCTGGTCCTGCTCTAAATCTGCCCCCAAAGAGATGCCAGCAGTTTAGCAGCTTACCGCTGCTGTATCTCAGCAAGGTTTTGTGAGAACGCGTACAATTTAGGAAGTAATTTTGGCAAACTGACAGCTCCAGACAAATGCTCCCCAAATTGCATTGTGGCTAAACCCGGACAGAATATAACAGTAGCTGAGACAAGGCCTAGTCGAAGAAAATGCAGACAGCGGGCAGCTATCCCCCCCCCGCCCTGTGAAATGCGATATCTAATATTCTTCTTCACATAATCCCTGGCAGTTTTTACCTACCTTCTACAGATGAGTACACCAGAGCAGAGAACTGATCAAGCATTTTGAACAAAGCTACAGATGAGTTTGGTAGAAGCTGTAGACCTCATCCCACACCTCTTCATTCATACCCCCTTTTGCCCCTTTCTCGGGTAGAGAAGCATGGCTTTAGTGCTCACATTCACCATTACACTGGTGACATCCTCTCCTCTGTTGCTTCAATTGCATTTGTTTGTTCTGCTGGTGTTCTCTGATCATCCTTATTACCACAAACTGAGCAGAAATTGCTATTTTGTATTTTGTCTTTTTGTTAGACTACTTTCCCATTGTTTTCTAAATGAACTCACAGCAACATCTTTTAATTCTTTTGGCTCTTCTAGCCAATATTTTCATTTTGGCTTCTCAGTATTATGCTTACATATTATGATATATACATCCTTCTTTTTAATTCTTCCACTATTCCTTCTTCCTACAAAGATTTTTTTTAACTTCAGTTTTGTGATGTTGAGCATTGAATTGAAATTCAAATGTAATGCAAATTGGAAGTAAGGAGTCTCTCATATTTCTCTATCACTCTTTTCCATTTTGGAGAACGATCCATGATTTCCTTTCCTTCCCTTCCCTGCTTTGGTGGCTGAATTGACAGATGGACTCTGAACGGACAGACCTTGCTACGTGCTAGCCTTACTCTGAGTGCTGTCCCTCATCATGGGACCCTTGATCACTGAATCTGGATGAACCCAGCCTTCATTGCCTTCTCCATTGCTGAGTCCAGAACCTGCTCGTTGTGAAACCTTTTTCTGTGGCTTGTGTGTTCACAATCCTCACCAAGAAAAGGTAAACCCTATACTTGCTCTGAAGAATGTACACATTGTGTTTTGGGTTATTGTGTAATGGTCTACCCAAGGCAGATTTGGATCTTTCATCTACTACTGACTGTAGTGCAAACACTAAGAAAGAAAGGTAACATCATTTACCTGATTTGACCAAAAAATCTCTGTTATGCCTACTAAATAGCCTAGCGTTGCTTACCGAAACGTCTACATGAAAAAAGGTAAGTCATAAGATGGTGAGCTTTAGCACTGAGAGGTGTTCCCTTTCCCATTACAGGAATGAGAACTATTTCTAATGAGATGTCAAAATCTCCAGTTACTATTTAGTAACAGTAAATAAAAGTAGTAACAGCAAATAAAAGACTCCGTGGAAACACAAGTATCACAAAGGAAACCACAAAGATTCCTGGTACAATCATAAGGGAAAGAAAGAGGATATATACATTTTACGAGAGCATTTAATAAAACTCACCCGTGCAAAAACATTGAAGCTTTTGAGAGGCTATTATTCATGTTGAAACATTTGATCAGTATTATTCTCAAACATCAGTGCAAAACAGTGTCACACAGAAATTTTCAGATGAAAATTGCTTTTTCCTTTAAGGCAAAACCTCCCAGAAATCTGTGCTTTAACTGGAAAGAGCATGAACCATGGACGATTTCAGCCGCTGTAAACTGATAAATAATGACTTTAACAAACGCTGGTTAGAAAAGCTCAGCACTAGGAGGGTTTTGGCCAGCAGGTGGCGAGTTTTCTTCAGGATTGCACTTTTCAAGAAAAGATTTTTATGGTCCCTTCTGTTCAATAATGCCCTGGTTCTATTATTCCTGCAGTTTTACATACAAAAGCCTATCTCAAAATAACCTTAAGGGTCTGACCCCAAACCACAAATAGCAGGAAGTTCCCGGTTAGGGTTGAAACTCTCAATGTTTAACCTTCCCCTTGGGTCCAGGTATTACAGCCTATTTGGTACTTAGGATCACCTGACGGCACAAAGCCCCCCCTGTTAGATGACCTTTATCTCTAACACTTCAGCGTAGCTGGGTATGATAGAAAATTGTCTTTCCGACTTGATTCTTAACTTCCTTTGCTTTTGTGACTTCTAGTTGATCCCTCGGCTTTATTTCCATGTAGTTTCAGTGGGAATTTATATCCTTTTCAAAAGCTAACACTAAAAAAAAAAGAAAAAAAAAGGGGAAAAACAAAGGGCATGTCCTTTTTTCTACAGTGCTGGTATATATTTAGAAACTGATAAAAACAGGAAAGGCATTGTGAGTGATTATACAACTAAAATTCTGATTTCTTATATATTATCCTCAATAAACCTCATTTTAGGGATGTTCTAAATAATAAAGTAATAATAAAATTCTTGCCGGATCAGTATTTCTATGTACTTTAGCCAGAGACTAGTTCTGTCCTAGTAACAATAATACTTTGTGTTAAAATAACACCTTTCCACTAAGTACAAGCCAAGAAATTGACTCCACATTGATAGAGTACTGCAGTTGTGAGATATTCCTGTCACTGAAGTCAATCGTAAAAACTCATACAGATATCTGTGGGAGAAAACTGGAACTCCACAACTGTTTCAGAGTCATACGGTCATGTCAGCAGTGTATAGGGCCAGAGATCAACTAGCCGCTGGCAATCATCATATTATAGAAGAGAGGGGGCGTGGATGTGATTTAGAGGACTGGGGACTGATGTCACTGAATTAAAAATGTCCTTGTCCCCTGTGGAGGCTTGGCCATCGCCTCTGCCAGCAGCGCTGGTCAGTTAGCTGTGGAGCTGCAGCCAACTGGACTGGAAGCGGTGCCGGGGTCACCAGCTATTGACCACACATTTGTGTGCAGCAGGGAAGGTGACCCCAGCACACGAGCCTTTAGTCCTGTACTGGATTCCACCGTCACTCTGCAGGAGCTGAAATAGTGGCAGGCCCAAATATTCACTGAAACAGTGAATGTCCCAAACCTGTTTTTAAAGTTGACCCCCGTTAACTACTGGGCCAGGCTCTGACCTCCCCTGAAGGCTTTCCAAGGCCCAGGCACAGGATATTTAAAATACCACCCACGTTTCTGAGCTGTGGACAGAGTCAACAGACCTGACCCAGCAGAGCCACCGCAGGAGCCTGTCCAAGGCTGCAGAGTGGGTTTTGCACAGGATCTTCACAATCTTCAGCACCTCTTCACTCTGCTTTCTGTTCCGAACCGGCATAGCAGTTGGTGCAGCAGAGACATGGAAATGAAATGCCTCAACGGCCACAGCACTGGGAAGAGGGTAGGAGTTCTGTGGGACAAATGCTGGTCAACTCTCCCCTCATGCTTCTGCACATGGACTGAACGTGCCTTTGGGCTCCAGTGCCCAGTCTAACAGGGTGAGGAGATACAAGGATTGGCAACTCTTTGAGCCTTGTTTCATTACTTATCCCAGGATCTATTCAGTGAACAAAGCCAGAATGAGATCCCAAATGATTAGGGTATAAAACCTGGATCTCTTTGTATTACTATCTCCAGTCCTGCTAAGTCCAAAGGAGATGCTGAGTGGCTGCCATGAAGTGTTGCTGTGATAAGTCCTAAGAAAAACTCTTCCAATCACTTCTTGCACAAAAACGGTTTTATTTTTCAGGCGTAACAAGATTCTTGTCATGTATCATCTATCAACTACTGCAGATATGTACTTTGTTAACTTCTGAAGATAAAGCCTGATCAAAATGCGGAAACAAAGAAGACCTATATCCACCCCACTTAGGTTCAAGCAATGAACTGAGATGTCTAAAATAGGGACCACTGACTCTATGTATGTGCCAGCATAGGGTCAATCAAAAAAAAAAGAAAAGTTTCTCGTAAATGTAAATCAGATCTCAGTGTGGGTTGGCTTTACCTCCACTCTCTGAAGAATCTGGGAGTCAACCCTCAGAAATTAAGTGCAACAGTTTAATTGGAAGAGTAACATTTCTGGACCAAGTTACAGGTATACGTAAAGTCAGAGAATGAGTTTCCTTTGCTTTCAGGAAGTGCTGGATCCACTGGAGGTTGCTCGCCCAATGTCACTGTGATGAAACCTCTCAAGGGAAGATAAATCTTGTAGAATCCTGATTCCAGTCCTGCTTTTGACAGATTGTGGCAAGCAAATGTTGCCCTCATTCCCTAGAAGTTATGGAGTCCTCCTTTAACTGTTAGCTGTAGTAAATACAAGCCTTATCAAATACATGTAATAACATATTTTTGGAATACCAAAAATTTCAAAAGATAAAGGTGGTTGACATTCCTTGAATCAATGTACTTGTAGTCCTAATTCTATTGTGCATACTGTAAGGCTGTCTGTCTTAATCTCTCCCTATGTCTATATATACATACAAGTATATTTTTCTACATGTACATATATTTATGTATACATATGTAGCTCTAATTCCAGACTTACCTTTTTTTTTGCCACCTAGAAATAATTCTTTCAGCTCTGTGAGATCTCATTCTTTGTGATCCTTTTTTGTAGCCAGACCTGAGCTGGATGAATTGGAGGATACCCCCACTAAGTTTCTAGGCTAGTAGAAACGTATATTTTATAGCAGTAGAGAAAGGACTTCTCTGTAAAACATGTGGCATAGGCATAATATACAGCAAAATGATGTGATGTCCAGGCTTTGCTGGCATTCCACTTGAGTGTCCCAATTCACACTGGTCTTTGTCTCATAGGCCCGTTCTGAGCTCATGTCACCAAAACCTTCCGTTCCTGTGGGGTCATTAAATCCTTACTCAGTTTCCAGCAGATATGGGAATTGTATGTGAGCAAATGCAATGTACACAAATCATTCCAGCCACCCTTGTATTAAATGAACTTTTTTAAGAAGCTGGTTTTGACCTGATAGAATATAATGGTTTCAAGGGAACCATATAGCCATTACAATCCATCATATAAATGAATACTTAGGGACACCTAAATCCAAAGATTATTTGACTGTTATAGATATACTTGCACAAAGGGGGCCGGAGGATAGACCCCTCAAATCTGCAGTGAAAACATCTGTACTTTTAGGAAATTCTTATTAAATATGAGCACATATATAAACTTTCTCAGATTTCAAAAATGATCGGTTCATTTTAAATCAAAGTGACCCCCAGCATCAAATTACATTTTGGATGTATCGCTAGCAAATTATCAGTTTAGAAAAGCAAAGGGGGTTAGAATGATAAAGGGTATTTTATATGACCAGTTCTGATTGCAGACTCTGGCTTCTCTATAACCTGATGGTTTTTCATGTGTTATTAATTATTGTGTACTGTACTCCTTTAACATCTATGGCAGATACTGTAAAGCTGAGGAAAAGCAAGCAATACAAAATACAAAAATGTTCTCCAAACCCTGCTTTCGCTTCCTTTTGTTGCTCTCTTGTAATGTAAAAACAGATAAATGGTTTCCTCTTTCAAATACAACAAAAAGAAATGACTCCTGGGAGGAGCCCTGGGATGCCAAGTTTGAGCCTGGATTGAATTTTTATGACCACTGTAAAAACTCCTGAAAATAGGAAATTATAATGGAAATGCTGACTCTGACTGCAGCAGTGTGAGCAGCACCAACTCGGCATTATTAGTGATCTAAAGGGGCTGGAAGTTAAAGTGGAATCATTTACACAACCGACTTCACACCGCTTCGCAAACAAGGGGTGTGTATGGAGGGCAGGGGAGGCGGAGGCGGGGGGAGAGAGGGAGAGAGAAGGAAGATCTTGCACTTAATTAGTTGCTTGCAAAATCCATTGTGATTCTTGAAGAAGACAAATCCCCTATCGCTGTATTCCGTGCTCTGGATTTTCTTTCCCCAGTCCGCACAAGCTGCTGGCGGAGGTCTGGCTCTGCGGGGTGACCAGCCCCGCGACGCAGAGGGGACGCGGGGCCGGGCCGTGCCCTTACTCCTTGCGCAGGCACAGGGGGGC